>JAVSCE010005218.1:0-216933 GCA_032199065.1 Smutsia gigantea
GGATGGAGAAGTGAGTAGAAGAGGTGAGGATAGTGGATAATAAAGTATAGGGGTTAGGGACTACTGAATGGATTGGAATAACAGCTGCATTGATAATTCTTAAATCTTGAACTAACCTATAAGAGCCATTAGGTTTTTTGACAGCCAGTATCGGGGTGTTGTAAGGGGAATTGGCTGGTCTCAAAAGGCCTTTTTGTAGGAGTTCCTGGATGATGGGTTGTAAACCCAATAGGCTTTTTAGAGGTAAGGGGTGTTTATATTGTGAGGGGAAGGAGGTAGGGTCTTTGAGTTTGATGGTCATTGGGTGGGCAGGTGGCGATGGAGGAGGTAGAGGTATCCCAGACTATGGGGGGTAAGGGAAGAGGGGAGGAGGGTGGGTCTGGGATGGTTTGAAGAGCAAGTAGAAAAAGGATCGAAGGCGAGTCGGGGTTGAGGCATGGGCCAAAGGTAAAGGTGATAGTGGCCCCTAGCTTGGATAAAAGGTCCCTTCCCATAAGGGGAATCGGACAACGGGGAATCACTAAAAAGGAATGAGAGAGAGCAACATCCTTAAAGAGGCAGTGAAGCATGGGAGTTTGTGCAGGTTGATAGGGTATGCCCTCTACCCTGACTATAGAGGACTGTGAAAAGGAGGTGGGCCCCCAGAACTCCTTCAGGACTGAGTAAGTAGCTCCAGTGTCTAATAGGAAGGAGATGGGCTTGCCCACTACCACAGTGATCACCCTGGGCTCCCGTGAAGTGATGTTAGTAGCCGGGTGTGGGAGTCCCGGGCCCCCTCAGTCACCGGTGGCCAGGCCCAGAAGGTCTATAGGTGGGTTGTTGGAGCTGGATGGCCTGGCACCTCTCAGTCTGCGAGAACAGTTAACAGCCCAATGTCCCTCCTGATGGCATTTAGACATGGACCAGGGGGCTTCCGGGGATTTGGGCAAGCTGTAGCCCAATGTCTCAATAGACCACATTTAAAACATGACCAGGAAGCCCTCCTGGTTGTTCCTTGAGATGCGGGGCTACGCGGGTACCAGTGGTTGAGGCAGGCTGGAAGGCCTTAGCCATCATTTGGTATTTTTGTTTATGGGCTTTTTCATCTCTTCCATTGTATACCTTGAAGGTTGCTGCCAGGACTTCTGCCTGATGAGTCAAGGGTCCCCTCTCCAGGCATTTAAGTTTAGCCTTTATGTCAGGGAAGCTCTGGGAGAAAAAGTAAGTCATAAGTAGTTGTCTCCCATCTGGGGTCTCAGGGTATAAATTGGTATATTGTAGAAGGGCTTTAGTAAGATGGTCTAGGAATATGGAGGGGTTTTCATTTTTATCTTGGATAATTTCTTGAAGTTTCTCATAAATGATAGCTTTATTGGCTGACTTTTTGAGACCCGCCATGAGACAAGTGATAAATTGATCTCAGCTAATGACTCCCCTGGGGGGGGTGTAATCCCAACTGGGGTCTTGATCGGGAACTGCCTCAGCACCGATAGGGTGAGTGGGTGTGGTTTGGTGGACCTCATCAGCATAAGTTTTAGCCTGTTCCCAGACTTGCCTGCACTCCTCGGGTACAAGGGTACTGAAGAGGATCATGTGTACATCATGAAAGGTTAGATCATACAGTTGGCTCAGGTACTGGAACTCCTTTATATAAGTGGCCAGGTTGGAGGTGAAGGAGCCCAATCTCTTTTCTATTTGAGACAGGTCAGGGAGGGAGAAAGGGACATGGACCCGAACAACGCCTTCTGTGCCTGCTACCTCTCATAGTGGGGCTATGACTTGGGTACGAGAGTAACTGGGGGACTTGGTAGGGGATCTCGGGATGAAAGGGGAACTGGTTGCAGTTGAGGAGGCGGCATTGCTGCGCCGTGGTGGGAGACCTTGGGGGGGGTGTTGAGGGGGAGGAGGCTGTGCAGGTTCTGTGGCAGCACTGAGTGGACGGGGTGGTTGAGGAGGAGGAAGAGGTACCATAGGGATTTGGGGTCAGTAGGGTGGGGGTTCATCAGTGGGGTCAAAGTCAGAGGATGTAGTGGGATCTGGTTTGTTGGAGGGTGAGGACTTTAGGGCGAGTAGTAGGTGTTTAGGGTTGCAAGGGAGACAGAGAGAGGGCTTGGTTTGGAAGTAGGAGAAAGCCTGGACATAGGAATTTCTTTCCACTTGCCTGTATGCTCACAGAAGTTATGTAAATCTCAGAGAATGTTAGGATCTAAAGAGCCATTGGGTGGCTACTTGGACTGATTATCTAGGGAATATTGTGGCCAGACCTCATTACAGTAGCAAATAAGTTTGAAAGGTTTGAGGTCAGGAGTAAGGTGGAAGGGTTTGAGATTATTGAGTAAACATCCCAATGGTGAGTCCACCTGGATGGAAGGGCCAGTTCCCATGGTAAGAATGAGACCATTCATAGATCGCAAAGGCATCCTAGAATGATAAGGAAAGGTTGAGGAGAAGACTGAACATGGCTAGGGGGTTGTCACTACCTCTAACGGGGCGGTCGAAGTGAAAAACACCGAGGAGGCTTGGCACCTGGTGCCAGGAGTTTATGAGTAGGTAAAGGGAGACCGAACCTCAGTGAATGAGGATTCTCACCAAGGGGAAGCAGAGAAAGGTCGACTATGGGGATCAACCGTGGCCGTGAAGGCCGTGGCTGGGGTTTCCCTGCCCCAGAGGAGACCACGGGGGTGTCAGACATTCAATGGTCACTTCCCAGGTTCCACAAGGACATTTAAGTCAACCCCGAAGGGAAACTTACCAAATTGGAGGCCAGTGTTGAGTGGGAGATCCAGCGACCAGGGAGATGGAAGGTGAGTCTGTGGAGGAGGATCGGGGAGTGAGGGCTCCCAAGGCAGCTCAAATTCCCGGAGGAAGAGCAAGGTCAGTGGGAGAGCCTCAATCCGGGTCATGGCACCATTGAAAGGGTATCTCACTGTGACCCTCCCTTCCCCAAAATAACCCAGGGAGGCACAAACCCACACAAGAGATTTTAATGGCTGAAAGAGAAAATGAAAATGGCTGTCTCTGAGTAGAGAGCAGCAGCTCATAGGTGAGGAAGCATGTTTTTGAGGAGTTGGGGTTGGGTGTGTCCTGCTCTGGGGACGTTGGTGATTGGGTCTTAAGGGGATGCTGTGATCATCTGGTTGTTGGTGATTGGAGGCTGCAGGAAACAAAATGACGGCTCCTGATCCCAAGATGGCTGGTGCCAGAATTGCCTTCAGAAGGGCCATTTTGGGGAATTATGGATAATCTTGTCAAGAATGTCCCCAAGGATACCCAAAGCACAGAGGAAATAAATAGATAAATTGGACTTCATCAGAATTAAAAACTGTTGCACTGCAAATTATACCAGCAAGAGAATCAAAAGTCAACCCACAGAATTGGAGAAGGTATTTGCAAATCATGTATTTGATACAAGACTTGTACCTAAATAGATACAGAAGAACTCTTACAACTTGATAATTAAAAGATAAGTAACCAAATTTAAAAAGGGCAAAGACTTGAATAAATATTTCTCCAAAGAAGATACACAAGTGGCCAACAGCACAGGAAAAGAAGAGCAACATCACGAGCCATATGGGAAATGCAAGTCAAAGCCACAGTGAGTTACTACTGCACACCCACAAGAATGACAACAATAAGAAAGATGTATAATACATGTATCACTGAAGATTTAGAAAATTTGGAACGCTCATACCCACTGTTGGTGGGGGTTTAAAATTGTGCAGCCATTTTGGAAAACAGCTTGGCAGTTCTCTAAAATTTTGAATGCAGAGTTACCAAATGACCTAGAAATCCCTCTCCTGGGAATATACCCAAGAGAAATGAAAGCATATGCCCACAAAAAATCTTGTACACAAACATTTATAGTTGTAGTATTCAAAATAGCCAAAAAGTAGAAACAACTGAAATACCGATCAACTGATGAATGGATAAATAAAAGGTGTCATACTCATACAATAGAATATTATTTAGTAATAAAAAGGAATGAAGTACGATACATACTATAATGTGGATGAATCTTGGAAATATTGAGCTAAGGAAAAAAATCCAGTCAAAAGAAGAGGCCACAGATGATATGATTTCATATATACGAAATGTCCATAATAGGTAATTTATAGAGACAGAAAGTAGTTTATTGGTTGCTTGGGCTCAGGAGATTGGTTCAGGGAGGTATGGAGTGAATGCTAATGGATGCAGACTTTTTCTGATGATTAAAATATCCTAAAATGATTATGGTACTGGTTGCTCAACTCTGTGAATATACTTGGAATGATTGAATTATATACTTTAAATAGGTGGATTGTATGGTATGTGAATCTCAATATACGAGGTGAAATTAGAATCAGCGAAAAGAAGGTATAGGAAGACAAATGTTGGTTCATTATGTGGGGAAAAGCTATGCAGTTGAATTCCTGGCTAATGGAACCATTGGAACTGATGGAACCGCCTTTCTCCTCACTCTAGCTGTTTAAACCTGGGTAGGCACAATGGAGGACTGAAACAATTTGTGTGGTTGACAGATGGCCTTCCAGGTTTCTTTCAACCTTGCAGCCCTTGGTTATGTGAGGAGGGACCTAGTTTGATATCATAGTTAATATTGTATGAATAACTCAATTCCTTTGTAGGTGGGGTAGGGCCTAAATACATAAACAAAATAGTTAATAAAATATGGAATGACTCTACAATATTAAGTTCCTTTGTGAATCAATTCTCTTTCTAAAATACAAAGACAACTCATCAGTTTCAGAGGATTGTGAGTTAACTTCCATTAGGAGACATGACATCCCCTGCATTATGCTCACATTAAGGAGCTAATAATTCCCATGCTTCCTCTTCCTCCTTCTCTGTTTCCTTGGAAAAGAAATAAACCTTAAACTTTAATGGGGCAAGTGCTTAGCTTTGGAAGAAAAGAAAGGCCTCAACACATGCTTTAATGAACCCTTCTGATTTAGGAATTATTCTGGAAAAAAAAAAGATAGTCTTGCCCAAAGCACCTGTGTTCTAACTTCTTTTGCAAGTCACTTAGCTCTTTAAATCTCAGTTTCTTTGTCAGCAAAATGGGGGTGATAATAGTGCCAAACTCACCAGATTCCTAGAATTGAACTAAATGAATAATCCATGGAAACCCCTTAGCACAATGCCTTGTGTAGGATAAGGGCTCTATAAATGTTTATTTTAAAGCCCAAACAAAACCCATGACTTCTGTCCTCAGAATGGGTACCATGTAAACAAAGCTTCAGAAACGCAATGAAGATTTAGAAAAGAAAACTAGATTTTTTGATCAGAGGAACTCTTATGGGATTCATTTATACTTTGATCTCAGCAGTTTTCCTCCTTCCAGTTGCCCAACTTGTCCTCAGACTAGGAGAGGTAGAGAATGGATTGGCAAACAGGGATTTCTAGGCATACATCAATATGTCACCTCACATATGACCCTTGAGACCAAAGATGCATTTTTTTTAGTGGACTGACAGAAGACAGTTGGGAATAATTTGTTATATATATTTATCAGAACGTTACTGTATTTCTATGGACATGTATGAAACCTCACAGGGCATTTTATAAATTAAAGTCTTGAAATAACTGATGGAATTTGTCACTTCATTCTTGGTGTTTAAAATACATCCAAAACAAATCCAACATAAAATAGTGAAAGTTTCAGATTCAATGCTGACACTAAAAATATAAAAGCATGAATAAGTTGTATCTTGGATGCCTGTCTACTTTAAATTTTATTTCAGATTCCTGCAACAGTCTTTTGCTTTGGGCTGATGGGCAGTCACAATCTGAGTTCTGAATTTATGGCTTGAGTCAAGGTGCAACATTTCATATTCAGATGCTAGATAGATAATGGTTTCATTGACCTTCAACTTGAAACAAAACTGTTTTGGAGACAAAGGTGGTGGTTACATCAGTAGTTATGATACCTAAGTGGTACTTTTCCATTTTCTAAGATTTTTGATACATTTTTAAAAATGAGCACATGTGATAGGTTTCAAAAAATATTTCTAGAATAGCAACAGGTCAATTTCTTTCTGATTTATGATTTTATTTTATTTTGACTTTAATTTTCCCACCTTTTTTGGTGCTGTAGACCTAACTAATAATAGAGACATTGAAAGACATTACATAATTTCAGTATGGAGGGAGCCACCAGGATTTATAAATATCTTGAGGGATCTCTTTCTTGTATTTTGGTGTAAAGGCATCTATCTCCTCCCATCACTAAACTGAATTGTATGAAAGAAGTAATTCGTATCTGTGGAATTTCTGTCCTCTTTTCATTCTCCATAATACCCAAGTTCAGGTCCACAGAAGTGCTCACTGCTTTCTAACTGGTCATCTGGCTTCTTGTTTTCTTCTTTTCTTTTCCATCCTTTTTGCTGATATCACCCTCCCTTAAATCTTTTCCACCATCACATACACACTCATTCTCAGAGTGTACCTGATAAAATTCTACTAATCCTGTAAGAAGAAGCTGAGAGAGATTTTTCTCATGGTTAATTTCTCTTACTACCAAAAGCAGAATTAATGTATTTCTTATGTGTGACCCTGAGCACTAAAATATTTTCCTTAAATTTAGCATGTACCATGTACTATTACAGTTTTTAAAATGTATAGATTTGTTCATGTTAAATTGTGAGCTCTTTGAGACATTGGATTGTGTCTCTCTCTATATATATATACATTTGTAATATAGCCCCCAAGCCTACCATGATTCTACGTCTTTGGAGATGATTTGGGGTAGATACAGGTACTGTAGATAAAGAGAAGTAAACAATTACAAATATATACTAAAGGTAAAATTATTGGACATTGATGATGAATTAGATGTAGCAGAGGAGAGAAATAGATCATCTAGATAAATGCTATGTTTTTGTCTTGAACAACTGGAACTGTTTAGTGAGATGTGGAAGCATACAATATTTGTGTGTACGTGTGTGTGTGTGTGAAAATCAAATGTTCTCTCCTTTACAGATGTTCAAAGAACGGTTGTTCAGAGATATATACATTTGAGAGTCATTAAATTATAGTTAATATTGAAATGTTGGAGAGAGCCATTGAAATGGTAGAGATAAAGCAGAAAGAGTATACATATCCAGGAAAAGTTTTCCCAGAAATAATCTTAACAATTCTTCAAAATCAAAAAGGTAGAGGATAAGGAACTGGGGGTAAGGAGGAGACTAAGGAAGAGGAGTCAGTGAAATGGGAACAAACCAAAAGAGGGTGGCATCTCAGGAATTGTGGAAGCCTGTATCATTGTGCATAGTTATCCACTCTCTGTCCTGTAAGGGGATTATTTATCCCCGCTGTAGCCTTATAAGTCTTAGGATACTTTCAAACTCCACTGACTATGGGCTTAGTTGGGTGACTTGCTTCGGCAAATGGAATGTGAGCAGACATGATGCACACCGTGTCCAAGCAAAGGATTTAGAAGCAGAGCAAGTTCCTGACAGGCCTTTTGTTCTTGAGCTCTCCTGCCAAGAGATGGTACGGTCCATAGAGAAGCTGGTCTTTTAACCTGGGTCCCAGAATGAGAAGGCATGTGTAGCAGTTATGAACCCAAAGGATACCTTGAAGCAGAGCTATGGCAGGCAAAGCACAGAAACTGACATGGAACTAGAATCAGAAATAAGTATTAGTTTTCTTAAGCCAATACACTTCTGCATTTGTTTTTAATATAGCATAATTCAGCCAAAGCAGACTAAGACAGAAGCCAAGAGAAAAATTTCAGAGAGTATGAGGAGTGGTCAGTTAAGCTGAATATTATGAAATTGTGTAAGATAGGCCTATATAGAAAGGTGTTCACTAGATTTAAAACATGGAGGTTTGTTGTGACTGCAATTTAAAGTTTGACCTGCAGTCAAAAGTGAGAAAGTGGAAATAATGAATGTAAACATATTTTTAGACTTTTTTTATGGCAGTGGTTCTAAAAAGTGGTAGCTGGAGGTGAATATATGTCAAATGTTTGTTTAAAGAGAGGAGATAATGCAACATGTATGTTGAAGGCACTGATCAGTGTTGACTAACAGTAAGTAGTGAAGCTGGCAATACAGGATAGGGATAGGAGATAACCTTGGGACTAAAATCTTGGGAGAAAGTTAGTGGTTTTGTGTTTCAAAGGCTAGGATGAAGAACTGACCATTAATGAAAGGAGAGACCTTTGTAACGAAGGAGAGAGTGCCAGTGTAAGTATTGCTGCAGGGAGGCCTGTGGACTGGATGGTGGGAAGATGGAGGAGTTTCTGTGTGAAGGCTGTTTTCTGAAAGAGGTAGGAAGTGAGTTTATTGGCTGAAGGTGGGGCAATAAAGGAATGTAGGGGTTCTGAGGAGAGAGGGTAGGATACACAGTTGCTGTTTCCACGGTGGGGTGGGGAAGCAGATTTACTAGGGAAAAAGAGTAGGATGACTGGGCAGAATTGAATGTTTATTTGAGGTTTAGGATTGTGAATTTAAAGTGAAACTAGTCAACCTCGGTGTGGGCCATTCTCAAGCAACATTCAGCTTCTTGAGTGCGGGTTTGGAAAAGGCTCAGTCAACTTGGGAGTTTTGCCAGATGTGTGTGTCAGTGGAGGGAAGGGTGAGGAGTAGAGGACGTCTTCAAGGAGCGATTATAATCATGGTCACAGAATATTAGTAAGGAAAGAGAAGAAGAGAGAATGAGGTGATAGATAATGGAACTGAAGAGGAGTGAACGGAGTGAAGGTCCTGATGAATAATTACTGCTTATGTAGGCCATGTGCTGTTGATATTAAATGAATAATTAGTAGTGAAAATGAACTGCTACTGCTGAAGGTTAATGGTGTTAAATAAGAAGTATCATGGGTCCAGATAATGTTTTCTTGGAAACCAAGTGCGATGTGACTCATTGTGGTAAAACTTTTTTTTTTTAACCTCCCTTCCATTGCTAAAGTGTGCAGAATGCTGGTAATGGCAGGGGAAATTCAGCTTCCAGAAAAAATACAGACACAGAGTATTTCAGATTAGAAAATCAGTGGGCTGCAGCTTTACAAAAGAAACCAGAGGTGGTTTGGGCATATAATGAGGGGAGGCAAGACCTGTCTTTGAAATCAGCTGAGAAAGATTTAGTACAAAACACATGAATCTTGAGCATGTGTGTAATCATATTCTAAAGGAAAACCTACAGAAGAAACAGCTATTTTGCTGCAGCTTTGTGAAGAGGATAAAGAGAACTCCAGGAAAGGAACTTAACTCAAGTGTCATGTTTCCTAATAATTAAAGCAATATGGATGAAAGAGTAGAATGGAGGGATATTTTCTGAATAACTTGAACCATTGTATGTTAACTTTAAAATAGACAAGAGTTAGAATCTTGCTAAAGCCACAAATAAAAGGAAATGAACTTTTAGAATTCAATTTATACAATTCTTTCCTCAGAAATTTATTATAATAGCATCTTCCTTTTCTCAGAAAATCTCAAGATCAAAGATAAATGGAAAGCAACTTACCAATATGCATTATTACAAAGTTAAGATATTTAATATCCCATTGATATTTTCTTTATTTTTTTTGTACTTTTTTTGTTTGTTTTAGTACATGTAAGATGAGTTCATGTCTTTTATAAATTTACTTGTGATCTTCTTCCTCTTAGTATTTTTTTCCATAGGCCTGAGTTCTTCTGCCATATCTATTATGTTTTTAAAATTATTGGTAATGTATTTTCAAACATCTCACTTGGAATTTGAGCTACAGTTACTAGTCACAGCTGTGTGTGGGGTGAATGGGAATAGTTGCGAGGTAAAATACAGGATACCTAGTTAAATTCGAATTTCAGATCAACAAGTAATTTTTTAGTGTAAGTATGTTCCAGGCAATATTTGAAATTCTAATTTTATCTGAAATTCAAATTAAACTGTGTGTCCTGTATTTTGATTTGCTAAATGTGACAACTCTAAATGAAATGGAGTATCGACAACCTGTCCTCTTCTTGTCAGTCTCCCAGTGCTGCCCCAGGTCCTATGACTAATGTATCCTAAGATGCCCCAAACGAAGGGCAACTGGAGACAGGACACTACACCAGTGGATTGTAGGATGTGGCTCAGAGCCCAGGCTCGGGAGAAAGTCAGACCTGGATCAGAATCACTGTGCAGAATCCCACTGTGTCCTAGTCATGTCCCCATCTCTCTGAGAGATTGTTTCATTACCATGTAAAATGGGGATGATGATAATTACTTTCAGTGTATTTGTGATGATTAAGTGTGGTTATGTCTATAAAATGTTTAAGACAATGCCTGGAACACAGTGTAACAGTGACTGTTATCCAGTCACTGCTTTCAAGTAACAACTTTACATAAACTTTATTGTGAGGCCGAAACTTAAAGCAACAGTATGTTCTGCTCAGAAAGTCAAAAGGCTAACTTTAACGCTGCTTGCACATTGAATATTTCTGCTTAGCCATCAGATTTTAAATCCCATCCATGTGTAATAGTTACTGATTTAACTATCAATAGTTAATAGATTTAACCATGTGTATTTGTTACTGTCTTGATAATTTTCTCTCATATACAAAGGGTGGTGAATATGTCTGAGACAGGGACCATGGGTTTAGGCAGAGTAGGGTGAGGGCCTCAGGGAGGAGGGGTGGTGGGGAAGGCAATGCAAGATAATTACAGTCCGAACAATGTAACAGTGCAAAGAAGTCCCAACTGAAACTCTGTGTTAAGCCTTATGTAAAGTCAGAGTCACACTAATTCTCTGGGGTAAAGACACCAGACTAGGAATATAGACATTCTTCAGTGAGATCAGTTAAAGCTCAAAAGGCTAGGAGCAACTTGGTTTTGTATGTTTAAATGTTCCTCTGATAAGGACAAGTATCTCAGCATAACCTGTGACTTTGTTGTATCAATTAGATCATGACACTGTAAAATTTACCTTAGTTTGCTATAAGGCCCAGCTTATTTTTAACTGTACCTATATGTTGTGTTTCCTTCTATAATCCTAATCAAGCAATCTGCAACCTAGGCAAAAGATTAATTTAGTAAGCAAGCCCAGCTATGAACATCCCAAAAAGTTAAGAAGTAAAATTCTTAACATACTCTTTAGCAAACAGGCAACAGCCCAGCCCACCTTGGGGGCAGGGCAGGCATTCTTCATTGATATGCTCCCAGAGGGAAGCTGCTATCCTGAGAAAAATCAGAACAGCAGATTTCTTCTACTCATCAAAAATGAGCATTCTAAAACCACTCAAGTCTGCACCCCTAGTCCTTTACTCCCATTCCTGAAAATCCTCAAACGCCTATAAATCCCCTAGACAACGCACTACCAGGGGTTCTCTTTTTCCCTTCTGGCGTGAGCCAGGAGCTCTGTCCTCTCACTTTATCTCTAAATAAAAGCCTCTACCTGGCTTTCCTACCTTGAGTGTTTGTGAAATTCATTCTTCAGCTCTGTGAACAACGACCCCGGCATCATGTCTATATGTAAAATCTCATATTTATACATAAGAACAAATGAAATTCACTAAAGTAGTAGAATTATCTATATTTATTCCTTACTTGTATCCTAATGGCTTCTGTATTAGACTGATAGCTATTAACTAGATAAGAAACTCTTATATGTCTAAGTGATGCTAATTAGGTGTAGAAAGGTAGTAAATTGGGCTCAACTTAATTTTTCCTACTGGGGCTTATTATTGTTGATATTTTTAACTACATTTGACATATAGAATCAGAAAAGATTATGAAGAGAACCAATTACAAAAATTCTGAGTGTAGACTGAGTGTCTTCAGCTAAAATTATGTTGAGGCTAGTATATTTAACCAGATAAATGAGTTACAAAAATGTCTAAAACAGTATTTTTCTCTATATTCTCTTTTAATTGCCATGATTGAATGACTTTCATATTCTCTTTTGTTGCTGAGAACACAAATGAGTGGCCTTAAATATACTATATTTCAAACTATTTTAATGTAATTTTTAGCACTGTGGGATTCTAGAATGATCTTGCCAT
Source organism: Smutsia gigantea (assembly GCA_032199065.1). Lineage (NCBI taxonomy): Eukaryota > Metazoa > Chordata > Mammalia > Pholidota > Manidae > Smutsia > Smutsia gigantea. Next base: position 11,943 of record JAVSCE010005218.1, read on the forward strand.
TGAAGCATTATTAGTGGGGAGACTCTTTGGAAACCAGCATCTGTATTAACATTTTAAATAAAAATAATTATTTAGATTCCTAAAATAGTGTGCGATATTAGAACTACCTAATTAACAAGGAAAGAATGTCTGTTCTCTACCCTGTGATCTCATGGCTGAATCCCAACTAATGTTGGCTTTTGCATTGTCATTCAAAATGCCATTTCATAGCTAATTGTTGCCATTTCACCCTTCATTCTGTTTGGCATTGTCACAAAAATTATTTAAAAGTATTGGAATCCAAGATGCCTGGAGAGTAAGTAGAGGAATGAGTAATTTCAAGACTCAGTTGGATTCTGAAATTTCTGGCAGATGTTATTTCTAAAAGGTTCATTGTTTTAATTGGAGATTTCAATTTTAATGGATTTTATAGCAGATTTTGCCCAGTATATTATACATTTTTGAAGGAGAACAAATTTTTTTCTCTTCTCTTGGGAAAACAATAAACCTAATAGAAATAGTGAATTATTGGATTCAGCAGGTTACTACTTTGTTGTCATGGTAATTTATTTTTAAAAATAGAGAAAATAAGATGTGCTGTAAGTTTTGAAAATTTTAGTATGAAATTTTATCTCCACAGTGCTATGGATGCACTTGTCTCTAATGTAACACACTTAATTCCATAGTATTTCTAGAGGGCAGTCTTGAGACAGGGACCTTGGGTATAGTCAGAGTAGGGTGAGGGCCTCCGGAAAAAGCAAGGCAGGATATTTGCAGTCAGAGCAATGTAACTACATTGCAAGGAAACCCCCTACTAAAACTCTGTGTTAAACATTCAGCTCTAGAGTCATTCTTCAGTGAGATCAGTTAATATACCCCATACAAAGAAGAATAGCACATGTTTTTATTATGCTAATCATTTATAATCATGTGTAGGATTCACTTTAACATGCTAAAAGGCCCAGGCCTATGTGCTGTCTTTCTTCCTTCAAATCTGATGAAGTGATTTTGCAAACTGGGCAAACTAATTTAGCCTGCAGGCCTAGCCATAAACAACACAGTAAAAGGCAAGAAGGATTCCACCTTAAAGATAAGATTGCATTTTAATACCCAAGAAGTTAAGACGTTAGAAATTCCTAACTTACTTTTTAGCAAACAATATCTCAGCCCACCTTGGGGGCTGAGCAGGTGGCCTTGATTCTTATGCCCCCAGACCAAGATGCTGGTATCTTAGGAAGAAATCATCAGAGCAGGAAGTTACTTATGTAAGTTAATTCTAAATATTCTGGGACCACTTAATAAGTCCGCACCCCTAAGCTTTTTTTCATTTTCTCGAAAATCCTCAACTGCCTATAAAAGCCCCTAGACAACGCACCACCCCTGACTCTCTTGTCCCCTCTTGGCATGAGCCGGGAGCTCTGTCCTTTTGCTTTATCTCTAAATAAAAGCCTGTACCTTACTCTCCTACCTTGTGTGTTTGTGGAGCTCATTCTTCGGTTTTGTGAACAAGAACCCCGGCATCAGTTTCATGAGGTTCCTTTTTGCAAACAAAACCAGAAAGAAAGAATATTTGCCTAGGTTTAACTAAAAATATCAGAGCATATGAGACAAAATATTCTTTTTTCCCTCCTTATATTTCCCAGAAAATGTAAGACTGTCCTATTCCAGGACAGATCACTCTTTAATTTGATAATAATCAGTAAATTTTGTCTCTTGTTAAAAGGTACAGTTTTCTCAATATCTGCATCTACCTGTCTCAGTTTTCCACATAATTAATGGATCATTGTGACAGACTATTAAAAGATATTTTCCTAAGCTAACCTGAAGAATTAATTTTAGTGGTATCAACTTTTTGTCAGATTTCCTAAGTTCTTTTCAACTGGAAATTTTACCTTTTTTTTTTCCTGAATTGACTAAAATGTCACCTTATCATGAAGATGCATCTCAGGAAATATTCTGCACAATGCCTAACACTAACAAAGATTAAAAAAATTCAGTAATTTATGCAAATCTTTTAAATATCCCAGACTCTCAAGATCACGTATTTAGGGAGAATTAACAATGGACTCAAGTTTCCAGGACCACATTGGCTAATACATCACAGCTCCTGCCCTTATGGCTTAAAGAAGAAAAAGACAATTAAATGGGCCATTAAAATAGTGGTGTGTGATACAGTAATTAGGGTATGTTCACAATTCTGTGGGAGCAAGAGGTACCTCTTTCAACCTCAAGGGATCAATGGAGGTTTCAGAGGAGGCAGTTCATGGTCTGATTTCTAAAGTGTATTTAGAGAAAGGCAAATGGTGCTGGTAGAGGAGTGGTTGAATAGGGAGGGACTTTGGTGAAGAGCTCTCAAAGTGCATTGAAAATTTTATTGCCACATGTATTTGGAATTAATGTCAAATTGTGCCTGTAGAGAGACAAATCTCCATGGGTTTCTCACATTTCTGTACATTTTGTGAGCAGACACATTGACTGCTATTTTTCCAGATTGTCTTTTCAAGGATGTATGTATAGTGAACAGCTTTGCAAGATGGAGATAGTGTCTTTTTCTGGAGCAAGGGCAGGTTTGTTTATTGTCCAGTGTAGTAATGTCTCTCTCTGGACAAAAGTCAAGCTGACATACTTCCCATTATGAAAGATTCAGTGTCCCTAAGCTCAAGGTTTCTCTTCTGTAGTGCAATACACTAGATGGGTAGGCGTCATGTAGCCCTCTTGACACCTCCTTTTGGATGCTCAGGCTCAGAGAACTGGCTTAAATGCTGTTACTCTCACTATTACCATTTCTGTGAGTAATAAAGTTATTTGTCTCTGCTAAGGAGTCTGTGTCTTATGTCAGCATCTATGAAACTGGCAGGCAAAGTTGTTAGCTTACAAGTAAGATAAATTTCAGACTAGTTATTTACAATCTCAAACTCTTTAAAATAATTAGAAAATAATTTCTCCCTGTTTTCCTCCTTAGAGGTAGATGAAAAAAAGAAAAAGAAAAAGATTCTGTAACTGTTGGTAAGTGAATGGTTGCAGTCCATTTTGTGATAATTATTGTGGCTAGAACATAATGATTTTATTTAGGTAAAAAGTGATATATGAAAAGTCCTGTTTATTCAAAGTTTAATAAGTATCAGAATGGAATGTTTATGGAAAAAGAAATAGGAACTATTATGAAATAAATGGGATAATTATTACTGTAATAGGAACAAATTTCTTTCTCCTCTGATACTTTAAAATGAATTTTCAGAAACATTGTTCATGAAATATATGACAGAAATGGAAAAAGACATCTAAAAGACATCATCACTCATCTGCTTATGTTTATTGTTAACCTCGTATGTGCCAAACACCATTTTAGATACCAGGGATTCCGAAATGACTAACAGACAAAATCCTTGCTCTCATGGATTCATTTTCTCATAGAGGGGGAGAGATAATAAATAAGTAGGCAGATAGTTGTGTTATATATCCAGCAGTGATTAATGCTATGAATAAAAATAAAGAATGTTTAGTATACAGAGAATGACAGCAGGGAAGTGCCATTTCTTTATAAAATGGTCAGAGAGGGCCTCTGTGATAAGGTTACGTTTGAGCAGAGAACTTATTAGCAGGAGGGAGCAAGCCCTGCACTGTTCTGAGGAAGAATGTTCTAGGCTGAGGAAGATCAAGTGTAAATCCCTAAGGTAGGAGCTTGCATGATGTGTCTGAGGAGCAACTAGAAGTCCAGTAAAACTGCAGGGCAGTGAGGAAGAGAGTTTTAAGAGACTGTGTTCAGAAAGTAGTAGAGCATGAAATCATGGAAATCTTCTGAACTTTGAATTTCACCTGAGTTAAAATCTTGGTCTGCCACTTACTAGCTAAATGGCCCTAAGAAAATTCATCAGAGACACCCTGCATTAGTGAGATCAGTTACATCTTGTGAGATTTTTGCAAACACATGGAACTGTCAAAAATTAGATTCCAAAGTGTATAAAGTTTACCTAAAAATGCAGAAGAGAAAACAGACATTTTGAAAGAGAAATGGTCAAATGGCATGAACAGACATTTCAGAGGAACATAAATATCTGACAAATATAGGAAGAGATCCTCAACCTCATGAATAATCATGAATGCAAATTAAACCCAGGGTCTAGTTACATTTTTCTTCACCCAATCTGCAAAATTAAAAAGTTGAGTAATAATGAGTGATGGTAGTGTTATGGAATAATCTTAACACACATTACGGCTGCCACTGCTGCCACTTCTGCAGAATAATTTGGGACTATTTAATATTATTGAAAATGAGGATTCAGCAATTCCACCTTAGAGAAAATCTTGGACGAGTGCCAAAGAAAACAAAAGAATGTTCATTGCAGCACTATTTTCTATTGTTTGTAATAGAAAAAAAGAAAGGAATACATAAACAACAAAACTAAACAATTCCAATGCCCATCAGTAGCTATGTCTATAAATAGTGACTGAATCTGAAAAATGTAATTGTGAATATAAACAAGCAAGACGTGGAATAATACATATGATCAGATAGCATGTTAATAAAATTCAAAAAAACTATAAAATTGACAATGTATTATTTAGTGATGCGCATATTTGTGGTAAAGGCAAGTCAATTATGAAAACTATAATTCATTGTGATGCTACCCTGGTTGGGTAGGAAGTGAGGCGAGAAGGGATAGGACACTTCCAAAGGGAGCTGATAAAACATTTGCAATGTTCTGTTTCTTAAAATTGGTGGTGAGTATAAGTGGTTTCATTGCTCTTTACATAGTCCTATATATATTATGCATTCTTCTTTATGTTTGAAATATTTCAAAAGGGAAAATAATGAGCAAGTGAGAAAAAATGTGGAGACACTGAGAACAGGCTCTAGGAATTTTCTCTCAAGTGGAGCAGAGAGATGTAGCTAGAGACTAAGGTAATAAAGATTATAGGAAGAGTTTTAAATAATGTGAATTATCTTGGCTTATGATCAAAATGATCTTAATGCTCCCCTCAGCTTGCTGAACTTGAGACAGGTTTCTTCCTGACTAGGCCTATGACCTTCCTTTTCATAGAGCATTTACTTGAGAAAACTTGTGACTGTAAATTCTTTCTCTGCCCCTCTAAGATGTAAATCTTCATAAAAATATTTTATCAGTTTTACAATCCAGGAATGTCTTTTTCAGAGACCCGGTGGGTGGGTGGCGGGGGCGGGGGGTCCCTTTGGATGTAATCATCAAGCCTCCTCGATGATAATACCCCTATCTTCCAGTCTCTATGGGAGGGGAGGAGCCTGACTTCAATGGGCATCTTCCTCTAAGTTGCAAATCTACATCCAGTTATGAAGATAAGAGAAAGTTTGCATTTTCTTTGGATAAGGCCAGTTAGCAAACACAGGTGGCCTAAGATCTCCTCACATCAACTCTTAAAAACTCTACCATTCTCTGTTTCATGGAGTTGAGTTCAGGCCAGTGTTTCTCCCTACTGTCTTGGAGAGGTCTTCTTACCTATGTAACTTGCTCTAGTGTAATTTTTGCCCTGATACTCATTTGTGTGCTCATGCAAAAGTGGCATTGGGAGGATACTGATGAAGCAAGAAGAAGAAGGGGACAGCTGACAATGAGAAGTTCTTGATTCCATGACGTAAGATGAGCTCCAGTGCACATGTGGAGGGGTTGGCCTGGGAAGAGCATGAGGAATCTCTGCTCCAACAAGGACAAAGCCAGGAAGGGCAGACTTTGTGGGGTCAGGTAGGTTGCTACAGACTGAGGTAGGCCAATAGATTTGGGGGTGGGAGTTTGTATTTTGATTGATTATAGTTCTTCTTTTTTAAGTCAAATAAGCAGGCCATTCTCAGAATTAAGGGAGGGAAGGGTGTGTTGAAAGTTTTAGGAGTAAGGAGATCAATGACATTGGACAGTTGGGAGACTGATGGCCAAATAGAATAGGATATATTGAATTCTGGAAAATATCACCCGGCAACCTGTTAATAAGAAGTGATAAATTTATTAGAACTTTCTTCAGGGAAGGAGTCCAGTATTCTAATAGAGTCTTGGCAGTATTCAGAAGTGTAATAGTAAATAGGTTTCCGTTTTATTAGCTGAAGTTGTTTAAGGTGGGTCTTCAAGGATAGGGAACTAATTGGGTTTAAATGACGTTATGATATAATAGTTCAGCTGTCTTGCCAATGGGTTTCAGCCCCCGGCAAGTTCGCTATGGATTCGATGCAACCAAAGAAATTGACAGCAGAATGTTCTTTGGGGTGAAAGGGTTTATTACCTGGCTTGTTCTCCTGGCGGTAGGTCGAGCACTAGTGTCTCTGCTTCTGCCCAGAGCACTGGGCCGAGCTCTCTATATAGCATAATAATAGCTTATTGCCTAAAGGTGTGGAAGCAGTAGCCTAGCAACAGGCCAGTTACATCATCAGGTGGTTTAAGTTCAGTGAGGATCCTGGCCATAGGAACCCCACCTTCCCCACACTCCACCCCTCCAGGATTCTCTCCTTACAATCTACACGCTTTCCATCTTCCACAGCGATCCCTGTATGAGAAAGCTGGAGCACTGTAACCAGATTCCATACAGCAACAGAGGATAACAACAACTTAGAGATAATAAAAAATTAATATACAGGTAACAAAAATTATAATAATCCTCAAGCCAGAGGAAGTTCCCAATCCACAAAGACTTTAGGGGCGATAAGACACATGTTTTAATGACACCAACATAGGCAAATCTTTTCCATCAGGTAGGATGCATGCAAGAGAGTGGTCCTGTGGTAGGACTGTAGCAGGAAGGGGGTCCCTTCCAGGTCTAGTATACCATACTTTTACTCTTCTCCCCATGGGGGTTACTGAACGGTCTATATATAGTGCTACTGGAGGTGCATGCACTGGCTATAATGATAAAACAAAACTCCCCGATAAGATGCTCCTACCTTCTGGCCGTTCAGGATATACTACTGTGACCTTTGGCGGTCACTCTGCTGTTATTCCAGGAATACACAGGAGGCCAGCTTCCAGGCCTTGTCCCCAAGGTGCCAGGAGAGCCAGCCATCGTTGGTCCATGCATCGAAAGGTCCAAGGCCATGTCCACTCAATGGAGTCTCTGGGATTCAGTGCAGTTGGTGCTGGCAGCAAGATGTTATTCTGGTGGCCAAACCTCGGCTTCAGTGATTCTTCCTTGGTTTGCACTTGCAGTTGTATAGGGGAGGCTGCCATATGTGTTAACATGTCTACGGGGCTCAGGGCTCCCTCTCGGGGTCTCTCATTCAAATGCCGTAGCACGGTCCATAGGCAGACTGACCATCCCCATAGACTATTGGTATCTGACTTTAGTCCGGATTTTAACAAGCCATTATGCCTCTCTATCATGCCTGCTGCAGTAAGATTGTATGGCACATGAAACTTCCATTTGATTCCCAGCTGTTGCACCCATTCTTGCAGTGTATGTCCAGTAAAATGGGTGCCCTGATCACTCTCAATTACCTGTGGTCAGCCATATGCAGCAAAGAGATGCTCCAGGCCTCTTTTGATCATCTGCTGGTCTGCACAACGGGTAGGAAAAGCAACCAGAAGTCCAGTAGCTGTGTCCACATAGGTCATCGCATACCGATATCCTTCTGACACAGGCAGAGGCCCAATATAGTCTATCTGCCACCTGACGAGGGGTATAGGCCCTTTAGCTATTGTCCCATGTTGCTGTGGAACTCGGTGTAAGTCCCTTCTGGAGCACATGACACACTCCTGCCGGGCTCTACTAACTTCTTCAAAGGTCAAAGGCAAGCCTCACCGACAGGCTACAGCCTACATTGTCTTTTGCCTCACATGCAACAAACGCTGATGTAGCCATTGGGCTACATCAGAGGCAGGCTTTCCTTCTAACCAGCGCATCTGGGCCAATTTATCTGCTTCATCTTTTCCTGGGGATTCCAGTGGCAAATGACCTGTCACATGGTATGCTATAATTATTTTAGTCTGACCACAGGCCCATAAGTCTTCCCACAATTCTTTTCCCCAAAGGGGTCAGTGACCAACCAGCCAGTTGGCATGGTACCAGGTTGGTAGCCACAGGGTCAAGCCCCAATAGACAGTCCAGCTGTCAGTGCAGACAACTGTAGGGGAGGGCTCCTGGCTGATGACAAGCCACACGGCCTGCAACTCTGCCCATTGGCTGCTCTTCCCCTCACCATCTTCCATCCATATTGTCTCAGTCTTAGGATGGAAAGCTATGGCCCTCTGTTTTGGGGGCTGCCCATGGCTGGAGCCATCTGTGTACCATGCATCTTTGGGTATAGGGGCTCTTCCTTCCCAATAGGGACTGTCTGCTACTAATGGTTCAAAAGCAAGTTCTTCCTGCTTTTCACTAGTATATGTCACTGGCCCCAGCACGCGTTGGAGTTCTTCACTCAAGGGGCTACTAGAAAGGGCACTATGCTGCTGTAGGTAAGCACCCCACTTGGCTAGTATGGGTGTTTGTGCCACACCACTCCTTGGCTTTTGGGTCCAGTCTCGTACCTACCCCAAAATGGGATAGGTGGTTATTACCTTTATTGGGGCCATTCCAGTGATGGGTTCTGTAGCCAGCAAGGCATGATACACGGCAGCCAGTTGTTTTTCTATCAAAGTGTATTGTACCTCTGCCCCTTTGCAGAGTTGTGACCAGAATCCAACGGGTTGGCAAGTTTGTCAAGCTGCTGCCAGAGACCCCAGTAACCGTCTTCAGTGACATGAACATCCAGCTCACAGGGCCTTGATGGGTCTATCACACTCAGGGCCTGCATGGCCTTGACTGCCCATTTTGCTGTAGTAAAGGCAGATGCACATGTCTCATCCCAGTCCCACCTGACGCCATTTCATACCACCCAGTATAAGAGCTTCACAATTTGTGCCAAATGTGGGATAAACACTCTCCAGTAGCCTTGAAGACCCAGATACTCCTGTAGCAATGCTAGAGTTGTGGGGGTAGGAAAGGCCTGGACTTTATACCTGCTTCTGGTATCACTTTGGTCTTACCCGACCAGACAACCCCCAAGAATTTGACAGACAAACCAGGTCCCTGAACCTTGGTGCTGTTCACAGCCCATCCTTTCTCCTGTAAATGTTGCAGCAGTCTAGGTGCTGCACCTTCTAGATCTGAAAGAGAATCAGACATGAGCATGACATCATCAGTATAATGGTACAGCTGCACTGTTGGCGGTTTCTCCTATGTAGCCAAGTCCTGGGCTACAAGTCCATGACAGATGGTGGGGCTGTGGAGGTATCCCTGTGGGAGGACGGTGAAAGTCCATTGCCGTCCTTCCCACATGAAGGCAAACTGTTCCTGATTTTCCTGCTCAACGTCAATGGAAAAGAAGGCATTAGCAAGATCTACCACATAATGATATGTTCCTAGTTCATGGCTGAGGGTATCCATCAAGTCTGCAATAGAGGGGACAGCAGCATGCATAGGGGATATGACCTTATTCAGTTGTCTGTAATCCACTGTTATACGCCAGGAGCCATCTGGCTTTTTTACTGGCCATACTGGGGAATTGAACGGACTATGGGTGGGCTTTATAATACCCACCTTTTTCAGCTCCTGGAGAGTTTCTCCAATCTCTTTATGCCCCCCAGGCAGTTTGTACTGTTTGGTATTAGTCACCCGCCGAGGCACAGGCAAAGCTATGGGTGGGTACCTAGCATGTCCCCTCAGAACTGCCTTCACCACATGTACTCTCAGTCTGAACTCACCTGCAGTGGTCTGCAACCATATGCCCTGCAGGATATCAATCCCCAAATTATACTCATGGATAGGAGATATATACATGGTATACTCTTTTGGGGATCATGCCCTATTCCCAAAGGGATTTGGGCTTTTTTCACTCTGATAGCCTTCCTCCCGTATCCATGTATGGTAGTGGGGGTCCTGGGGAACCGCTCAGGGTTACCATGAATCAGTGAACATTCTGCCCCAGTGTCCACCAGAGCCAGGACATGTTGTATGTTTACTGGGGACCAATAAATAGCTATTTCAACATATGGTCTCCGGTCGCCCCCTGGTCCCTCAGGGCAGATACCTTGACCTTCCCCTCAGTCACACCATGTTCCCCAATCACCTTCCTGTGTGGGCTCAAGTGAGGTTGGCTCGCTTTCCAGCAGGAAGTCTTGCAAACACACAAGCCAGACTTGTGGCTCTGTCTCTGATCTCTGCCTCTTTGGTCTTAATGGCTGGAACTGCTGCTCTGGTTTCAGCTGTTGCCATAGCTCTAGTAAGATCCTATTTGACTTCCCATCTAATTTCCTTCCATCTGCTCCTGCCCGTATTAAATCAACCCACATCTGGTTCCTCGTAACCTTCATGGGACCCTGTAAATTCTTCTTGTGAGCAACAGGTCTTATCTCTCTCTGAATTCTCATTGCTTCAGCCTCTTCTAAGTCTGCTACTGTATGTGTCACCTGGCTTATGGGATGCCCTACATGATGAGAAAGAATAGCCACTAGAGACCCAAAGAGGGATGTAGGATCCCTTTGAAGTACAATATTCCTCATCCCAGCAGTGAAAAATCTCTTCATCTGGGCCATAATTCTCTGGACTATAGATGGCATTTCTTATGCCTAGCTCTCATAGCACCTGTTGGAGTTCATCTTTTTCCCTGATGGCCTGTTCCTCCTTCAGAATACCTGGCAGCACTGCCATCTCATCTCCAATGGCACCTTTCTGCCGGTGCTCTTGTATCAATGCCATCTCTTTCTTCAGGGAATCCACAAAAGTGTGCAGCTTGTGTTCTCGTACCCCCTCCTCTCGCATCAATGCCATTTCTCTCCTCGGAATCCACAGAAGTTTGCAGCTCACGTTCTTGTGCTGCCATTTCCTCTGTAGACTTTTTTAATACCGTAAGAAGCAGCCAACCCACAGTCCCCGCTGCCTCACCGGCACTCTGCTTCTCATAGGATCTACTTACTATACCAAGGGCCTCCCCTACTGCCTCAGGTGTCACCTCCACTTGCCTCCAGTCCTGGGGTGGGGCCCAGTCCTCTAGGAGGCAAGCCACCTCAGACCACATACCCATTAGGGGACCATCCACTGCTTCCCCATTCACAGGGGCAGCCCGCTGAAGCACCCCTCCCATAAAGGCAGCTTGTCTTTTTCCTTGGTCAACAATGATCCCTGCCGACTTTCGTCAATTGTCTTGCCAATGGGTTTCAGTCCCAGGTAAGCTCGCTATGGATTCAATGCAACCAAAGATATTGACAGCAGAATGTTCTTTGGGGTGAAGGGCTTAGTACCAGGCTTGTTCTCCTGGTGGTAGGTCGAGCACTAGCGTCACTGCCTCCGCCCAGAGCACTGGGCCAAGCTCTCTCTATAGCACAATAATAGCTTATTGCCTAAAGGTGTGGAAGCGGTAGCCCAGTAACAGGCCAGTTACATCATCAGGTGGTTTAAGTTCAGCGAGGATCCTGGCCATAGGAACCCCAACTTCCCCACGTTAGGATTGGCAGACTTAGAGAAACAAGGTTCATGAAGTCTTGATTAATAAACTGTGGTTTATAAGCAAGTGATTTCTCAGCTGAGCAGTCTTTTGCCTCTAAGAAATTGATCAGTGTGAATTTCTCAAAGCAAACAGTGAAGTTACTTATTGGTTTATAGCCTTAGTTTTTCTCAGCAAAATTTCTTGGACAAACAGCTAAGTCATATTGACATAGATGATCTAAAATCTTATCCAAGTCATAATGACACAAAATGGTCTCAATTCCCCACCCTGCTTGCCATTTTTCAGCCCAGGCTGAAGGATAGATCATTATCATTTGGAGACTCAATCATCAAGATCTATTTCACCTTTCGGAAAGTCATGATTGCATAGCAAGTTGCTGGTGGCAGCAATTTCAGCTGCTATGTAGGTCAGTTTTCTTGTTCTTTTTGTAAGATCATCTTTTGGATCACTTAATGATCATCAATTTTCTTGTTCTTTTTATAAGGTCATCATTTTTTGGATCACTTGATTGTGGCTATATGAGAGCATTTAAGACATTGGAGAACACACATTTGGATTGTATCAGTAAGACAAATATTGGGAGAATAATTACAATCAGAATTTGTAGACTTCCAAGCCTAAATCCAAAAATGCCTAAATTAAACCAAGAGAACCAGTTCCATCCCCAATTTGAAGAGCTTGAAGTACCAGATATGGGGTATTAAGTAAATCAGCTAATTTTATGATTTATTCATTGATTTTTTAGATCTTCTTAGTAATATTTAAAGGTCTCATAAAAGTCTATGGGGATGAAAGTTCAACAGATTTTCCCTTAAAATAACATATCTATGACCTCAAAGGGCTAATATTCTGTTTAGAGTAGCTTCATTTTAAAGTATCCTATTCTCAGTCCCAAGATCTTGTTAGTGAGATTCTCAAACTGCTCTATCAATCATTGCACCATGGCAGTTAGGAACTTCTCATATTCTGTGTCTCTTGTAAAGCATGATATGAAAAGTCTTGAGACAGAAGAAAGTTATATAGAATTTCCATTGAGTGATTATGGTTTTGGACCTCAAACTGAGGCCCATTTTTCTGCCTTTTGAATCAAGTGGAATGAGGCTAAGAAGACCTATAATTTTACAAATCCAGTTCTGGCAAAACGTCAAAATTGTAAGTAGAGACAACTTATGTGATAAGTTATAAATGTAAAAATATTAGTCAAAGATAAGTTTTCTGACTATAGATAAAAAAGATGTGCTTGTAAAAATATTTGTGCTGGAATATTTATTAATTTAAATATAAAATATTAGAATGGAGAATATTCTCTATTTAGCAGAATTCACTTTGAGCTTATCAGTTACCCCAGTTCTGTAGAATGGGTATGTCATTAATGAAAAGTATTGTGATTACAGAAAAGAATCTATTGAAGATGCCAACAATTTCAAATTTGTTAATGATCTTTTTCACTTTGAAGAAGACTGTAGATAATTTTATGAAAACATTAAATAATAAGACAAAAGTCCATGCTTTAGAAAAACACCAAAGATATGGTTTTGGGACAGATACAACTAAGAAACTGAATAAAAGTACTTGGATAGGTAGGAGCAATATTTGTGCTATTTATGTTATTTATTTATTTATTTTTAAATTCACAGGCTCACTTTTTAATTTATCCACCCAACTACACAATAGCCTCTTCCCTTCTGGACCCTTCTGCAGCCCAGCCAAACGACCGCACATGCCTTCCGCCTCATCCTTCAGGCAGGCTTTCCTCTGTCAGTGGCCCCCAGTATCTCTAGGACGTTGGAGTCCTCCGCTTCCTCCCCTCCATTTCCCTCTTTTTTTTAAAGTTTATTTTGGTATCATTAATCTACAATTACATGTGCAATACTATGGTGATTAAACTACCCCCTTCATCAGGTTCCCCCACCAACCCCATTACAGTCACTGTCCATCAGCATAGTGAGATGCTATAGAGTCACTACTTGTCTTCTCTTAGTTGTACAGCCCTCCCCGTGCCCCCCTAACATTACATCTGCTAATCGTAATGCCCCTTTTTCCCCCTTGTCCCTCCATTCCCACACATCCTCCCCAGTCCCTTTCCCATTGGTAACTATTAGTCCATTCTTGGGTTCTGTGAGTCTGCTGCTGTTTTGTTCCTTCAGTAATTTTCTTTGTTCTTATACTCCACATAGGAGTGAAATCATTTAGTACTTGTCTTTTTTGGCTTGGCTTATTTCACTGAGCATAATACCCTCTAGCTCCATCCATGTTGTTGCAAATGGTAGGATTTGTTTTCTTACGGCTGAATAATATTCCATTGTGTATATGTACCACCTCTTCTTTATCCATTCATCCGCTGATGGACACTTAGATTGTTTCCATTTCTTGGCTATTGTAAATAGTGCTGCGATAAGCATAGGGGTGCATCTGTCTTTTTCAAACCGTGTTGCTGCATTCTTAGGGTAAATTCCTAGGAGTGGAATTCCTGGGTCAAATGGTATTTCTATTTTTAGATTTTTGAGGAACCTTCATACTGCTTTCCACAGTGGTTGAAATAACTTGCATTCCCACCAGCAGTGTAGGAGGGTTCCCTTTTCTCCACATCCTCGCCAACATTTGTTGTTGTTTGTGTTTTGGATGTTGGCTATCCTCACTGGTGTGAGGTGGTATCTCATTGTGGTTTTAATCTGCATTTCTGTGATGATTAGTGATGTGGAGCATCTTTTCATGTGCCTGTTGGCCATCTGAATTTCTTCTTTGGAGAAGTGTCTATTCATGTCCTCTGCCCATTTCTTAATTGGATATTTGCTTTTTGTTTGTTGAGGTACGTGAGTTCTTTATATATTTTGGATGTCAACCCTTTATCAGATACGTCATTTATGAATATATTCTCCCATACTGCAGGGTGTCTTTTTGTTCTACTGATGGTGTCCTTTGCTTGATATAGTCCCACTTGTTCATTTTTGCTTTTGTTTCCCTTGCCCGGGGAGATATGTTCATGAAGAAGTTGCTCATGTTTATGTCCAAGAGATTTTTGCCTATATTTTTTTCTAAGAGTTTTATGGTTTCATGAGTTACTTTCAGGCCTGTGATCCACCTTGAGTTTACCTTTGTGTATGGGGTTAGACAGTAGTCCAGTTTTGTTCACTTACATGTAGCTGTCCAGTTTTTCCAACACCAGCTGCTGAAGAGGCTGTCATCTCCCCATTGTATATCCAAGGCACTTTTATCAAATATTAATTGACTGTATATGTTTGGGTTGATGTTTGGATTTTCTATTCTATTCCACGGGTCTGTGGGTCTGTTTTTGTGCCAATACCAAATTGTCTTAATTACTGTAGCTTTGTAGTAGAGCTTGAAGTCAGGGAGCGTAATCCCCCCTGTTTTATTCCTCCTTCTCAGGATTGCTTTGGCTATTCGGGGTCTTTTGTGGTTTCATTTGAATTTTAGAATTATTTGTTCGAGTTCATTGAAGAATGCTGTTGGTATTTTGATCGAGATTGCATTGAATCTGTATATTGCTTTAGATAGTATAGCCATTTTGACAATATTTATCCTACCTAGCCAAGAGCATGGGATGATTTTCCATTTGGTAATGTCCTCTTTAATTTCTCTTAGGAGTGTCCTGTAGTTTTCAGAGTACAGGTCTTTCACTTCCTTCATTAGGTTTATTCCTAGGTATTTTATTCTTTTTGATGCAATTGTGAATGGAATTGTTTTACTGACTTCTCTTTCTGTTAGTTCATCATTAGTGTATAGGAAAGCAACAGATTTCTGTGTGTTAATTTTGTATCCTGCAACTTTGCTGAATTCAGATATTAGTTCTAGTAGTTTTGGAGTGGAGTCTTTAGGGTTTTTTATGTAAAATATCATGTCATCTGTGAATAGTGACAATTTCTCTTCTTCTTTACCAATCTGGATGCCTTGTATGTCTTTGTTTTGTCTGATTGCTGTGGCTAGGACCTCCAGTACTATGTTGAGTAACAGTGGAGAGAGTGGGCATCCCTGTCTTGTTCCCGATCTTAGATGAAAAGCTTTCAGCTTCTTGCTGTTAAGTATGATGTTAGCTGTGGGTTTGTCATATATGGCCTTTATGATGTTGAGGTACTTGCCATCTATACCCATTTTGTTGAGAGTTTTAATCATGAATGAATGCTGAATTTTGTCAAATGCTTTTTCTGCATCGATGGAGATGATCATGTGGTTTTTGTTCTTTTTATTGATGTGGTGGATGATATTGATAGATTTTCGAATGTTGTACCATCCTTGCATCCCTGGGATGAATCCCACTTGATCATGGTGTATGATCCTCTTGACGTATTTTTGAATTCGGTTTGCTAATATTTTGTTGAGCATTTTTGCATCCACATTCATCAGTTAAATTGGTCTTTAATTTTCTTTTTTGGTGAGGTCTTTGCCTGGTTTTGGTATTAGAGTGATGCTGGCTTCGTAGAATGAGTTTGGAAGTATTCCCTCCTCTTCTATTTTTTGGAATACTTTAAGGAGAATGGGTATTATTTCTCCTCTATATGTCTGGTAGAATTCAGAGGTGAATCCGTCAGGTCTGGGGGTTTTGTTTTTGGGTAGTTTTTTGATTACTGATTCAATTTCTTTGCTGGTGATTGGTCTGTTTAGTTTTTCTGTTTCTTGTTTGGTCAGTTTTGGAAGGTTATATTTTTCTAAGAAGTTGCCATTTCTTCTAGGTTTTCTAGCTTGTTAACATATAGATTCTCATAACATTCTCTTATAATTCTTTGTATTTCTGTGGGATCTGTCGTGATTTTTCCTTTCTCATTTCTGATTCTGTTTATTTGTGTAGATTCTCTTTTTCTCTTAATGAGCCTGGCTAGGGGTTTATCTATTTTGTTTATTTTTTCAAAGAACCAGCTCTTGGTTTCATTGATATTTTCTATTGTTTTATTCTTCTCAATTTTATTTATTTCTTCTCTGATCTTTATTATGTCCCTCCTTCTGGTGACTTTGTGTCTTATTTGTTGTTCTTTTTCCAATTTCAGTAATTGTGTCTTTAGACTATTCATTTGGGAATGTTCTTTCTTTAGATAGGCCTGGTTTGCAATATACTTTCCTCTTAGAACTGCCTTTGCTGCGTCCCACAGAAGCTGTGGCTCTGTGTTGTTGTTGTCATTTGTCTCCATATACTCTTTGATTTCTGTTTTGATTTGGTCATTAACCCATTGATTAATTAGGAGAATATTGTTAAGTCTCCATGTATTTGTGAGCCTTTTTGTTTTCTTTCTAAAATTTAATTCTACTTTAATACCTTTGTGATCTGAGAAGTTGGTTGGTAGAATTTCAATATTTTCGACTTTACTGAGGTTCTTTTTGTGGCCTAGTATGTGGTCTATTCTGGAAAATGTTCCATGTGCACTTGAGAAGAATGTGTATCCTGTTGCTTTTGGGTGTAGAGTTCTGTAGATGTCTGTTAGGTCCACCTGTTCTAGTGTGTTGTTCAGTGCCTCTGTGTCTTTACTTATTTTCTGTCTGTTTGGTATGTCCTTCGGAGTGAGTGGTGTGTTGAAGTCACCTGAAATTAATGCATTGCTGTGTATTTCCCCCTTTAATTCTGTTAGTATTTGTTTCACATATGCCAGCGCTCCTGTGTTGGGTGCATATATATTTATAATGGTTATATCGTCTTCTTGGATTGATCCCTTTATCATTATGTAATGTCCTTCTTTATCTCTTGTTACTTTCTTCGTTTTGAAATCTATTTTGTCTGATACAAGTACTGCAACACCTGCTGTTTTCTCTTTCTTATTCGCTTAAAATATGTTTTTCCATCCCTTCACTTTTAGTCTGTGTATATCTTTGGGTTTGACATGACTCTCTTGCAAGCAGCATATAGATGTCTCTTGCTTTTTTATGCATTCTGTTACTCTGTGTCATTTGATTGGTGCATTTAGTCCTTTTACATTTAGGTTGATTATTGATAGGTATGTACTTATTGCCATTGCTGGCTTTAGATTCGTGGTTACCAAAGGTTCAGAGGTTGCTTTTTAACTATCTAACAATCTAACTTAACTTTCTTGTTAAGTTATTGTAAACACAGTCTGATGTTTCTTTATTTTTCTCATTTCTTATTCTTCCTCCTCCATTCTTTATATACTAGGTGTTTTATTCTTTGCCTTTAGTTAGTATTTGTATGGTCTGCTTTCTTTGCTATGATTTTATTTTCTCTGGTGACATCTTTTTAGCCTTAGGAGTGCTTCTGTCTCGAGCAGTTCCTTTAAGATGTCCTGTAGAGGTGGTTTATGGGAAGCAAATTCTCTCAGCTTTCGCTTGTCTGGAAATTGTTTAATCCCTCCATCATATTTAAATGATAATTGTGCTGGATACAATATTCTTGTTTCGAGGCCCTTCTGTTTCATTACATTAAATATATCGTGCCATTCTCTTCTGGCCTGTAAGGTTTCTGTTGAGAAGTCTGATGTTAGTCTGTTGGGTTTTCCTTTGTAGGTGATCTTTTTTCTCTCTCTAGCTGCCTTTAATACTCTGTCTTTACCTTTGATCTTTGCCATTTTAATTATTATGTGTCTTGGTGTTATCTTCCTTGGGTCCCTTGTGTTAGGAGATCTGTGGGCTTCCATGGACTGCGAGACTATTTCCTTCCCCAGCATGGGGAAGTTTTCAGGAATTATTTCTTCAAAGACACTTTCTGTCCCTTTTCCTCTCACTTCTTCCGCTGGTACTAGTATAATGCGAATATTGTTCCGTTTGGATTGTTCACACAGTTCTCTTAATATTCTTTCATTCCTAGGGATCCTTATATCTCTCTCTGCCTCAGCTGCTCTGTATTCCTGTTCTCTGATTTCTATTGCATTAACAGTCTCTTGCATCTCGTGCAGTCTGCTGCTAAGCCCGTCGATGGCTTGTCTGATTTCTGCATTATCTTTCCTGACTTCCCTCACTTCCTCCCTTAGCTCTTGCATATTTCTCTGTAGATCCATTAGCATGGTTATGACTTTTATTCTGAATTCTTTTTCAGGAATATTGTGCATTTCCATCCCTTCAGGTTCTCTCTCAGGAGTTGTCTGGGTCTGCGTGAGGTTGGTCTGTACCATATTCCTCTGTCTTTTCATGTTGGTAGGAGTGGTCGCTGATAGGTGCCACATATGTCACCTGGGCTTTTTAAGACTTAAGAGAAAACAAGAAAAATAAACAAGCAAAAAAAAAAAAAAGAAGGGAGAGGAAGAAAAGAGACAAAGAAGAAAGAAAAGAAAGAAAAAACAAAGGGAAAAAGAAAAAAAATATGCCCAACCGGAGTGTATTCTGTAAGGGTGCTTTAGGTGTCGCTGTTGCTGCAGTATTCCACAGCTGTGGCTGTGCCACTCTTTGTAGCTCTGGCCGGGGCGGGAAAGAATGGAAGGCTGTTTGTCTCTGTGTAAAGTTTTTGTGTGGCTTCTACCTTTTCTCAGTCACCAGCCAAGGGGTCCGAAGTTTCTCAAGACTCCCAGACCACTGGGCTGCGCGTGCCGGGCGATGGTGTTCCCTCGCTGGGCCCCCCTCCTCTCTGAGACCGCTGCAAACCGTGTGTGCTTATCTCCTGTCCCGGGGCGCTGGCTGCATGGACCCGGCGCGTTCCCGGCTCAAAACCCATACCTTCTGCCTCTCCAATGTCTGATGTGTGTCAGTGCTCCCGGAGCAGACCACTGGGGCTGGGTTTTTCACGGGCCTGCTCTTCCACTCCCTCCCGGCTCTGAATCCTCTCCTCCCACCGGCACGCTGGGATCGGTGAGTGCTGGGGTTCCCGTGGCGTCGCGGCTCCGTATTTTACCCCCCTCGCGCGGTGCCAAGTCCTCTCCAGTGTAGCTGCACGCTGTGCACTTTCCTGTGTGTTCTGGTCTTTCTTTTAGGAATAGTTGTATTTGCTGTATTTTCGTAGATAAATAAAGTGTTGGGAGGAGATTTCCGCCGCCCTGCTCACGCCGCCATCTTCCTGGAAGTCCTGTTATTTTTTTATTATTTTGATAATAAAGATAGTTTCTCTCCTGTACATTTGCATATGTTATCTTAATTTTTTAAGTAGAATTTTTATTTTGAATATAGTTTTTTAAATAGGGTGATTTTATGCATCCACCAGTGTAATAATTACACATTTTCACCAAGTAAATAATAGTTAAAATATTTGTATTAGTTTAATTATTTTAGAGATCTGTATTCACTCTTAGAATTGTTTCAGTTTGGATAGTAGATGATATATGGTGTCTCCAACTGATGGAGTGAATTAAGGGGAAGTGGTAGAGAATAAAGTTAAAGAGACAGGCAAGAGTCAAATTACGAAGGGCAGGGTAAGATGAAGGTGAGAGTGACCTAAGGTGGACCCTATGGGATAAACAGACTAGGAAAGGGTTATTTCTCTCACACGTTCCAGGGTAGGATTTTGAGCTAAATTTGAGTTCACTCTCAAGCAAACTTTCTTGAATATTCTATTAATGCAATAAGGATCTATTTTGAACATGAAACAATAACGTAATCAAGATATTCTTCCAAGTTTTAATTGCTTGTAGCAGTCACATACATTTAGTAAGAATAAGCTTTTCCTGAAAGCTGACTGTGCATTTTCAGTTTATTTTATCAAAGTGTTGAACTGCCAACACCTTTCATAAAGATCATTTTAATCCCATACAATGGCTACACCGTCTGGCAAAGAGCTTTCATATACTTAGTCAAAATGTGGTATTCAAACCTGAATTTAATTCACTAGTCTCCCTCCTTTCCCTATTTGGTTTATTGGATTTAAGGTGTTTGAAAATTCTTTTCCTTTATTTGAATAATAAAATTTAGTTTTTATATTCTTTATTTTTTCTTTGAATAATCCTCCTCTCTCAGGTGCTTGCCTGTTTATGTCTATTCAGTTTTAGGATGGCCTCGACATAAATGTGGTGTTTGTTCTTATCAGCATCTCTCAGCCAGTCTTTTTGCTTAATGTTTTCTTCTGTGTGGTTGATCCGTAAGAAATACCAATATTTGAGTTACAAAAACATCACTTTCTTACATTTTGTGATCCTGCTTCTCACCCTCCTTGTCACTGATACCTAGTTCGCTAACCTCTTTTCCACCTCCTTCTCCAGGTAGTTCCATGGCATCCTTTAGTACAAAACTTTTTATGATTTTAATATCCTGGATTTTCATAATTGGCTTCATACTATTAGATCACTAAAGAGTAACTTTATAGAGCACCTTCTACATGCCAGATACATTCCATAGGCTCTGCAGGTATCAACTCATTTACTCCTTCAAACAGCTTTACAAAGGAGGTGCAGTATTATCCTCATTTACAGATAAGGAAACAGTTACCAATGGTTTAAGCAATTTCTTTGTAGTCTCACAGATAGTAAATATCCAAGTTGGAAATTTGAGCCAGGCACTCCTTGCTACTATACTATACAGTTTTTATAATTAACAAAGGTGCGAAGGGAGATTGGGAATTAAAATATAGGACAAAATGGAGAAAAATCAGAAATCCCAGTGGAAGGGTTAAAAATCACTTATTTGGCTTAAATAGGGATGTTTCAAGTTTATATTACTTTCTGGAAAATGTAATGATCCTAGAGCAGTTTTGAAATGGTGGAGAACTTTGGAGACCCAGCTCGTGGAGTACACGTGGGGGTTTTGGAAGCACAATATTAGGAAGAGCCTCATCCAGAGATACCTATTTTGAAAACTCTGCACACGTGTGTTTGTGTGTGCAGGTGTGTGTATGTGTGTGTGTGTGAGTGTGCATGTGTGTGGTGAGGTCCAGTCCATGAGGAGCTAACGGAGTAAGAGGAAGAAGGAAAGAGAATATGCACCATCCAGCAATCTGAGGTGCCTTTCAAGACCTTCTGTGCTCAGGGTACCAACGATCTAGGGGACAAGAATTGAGGGAAGTTGTGAATTAACAAAGGCCTATGCAGGAGGGGCTCATATGATGGCCTGACTTCCTCACAAATGCTCCAGAGGAGCCTGCTCTAGGACCTAGGGTCAGTATCTGTGGCTGAAGCAGGTGGTTTCTGCATTGTTGTCATTGATCTCAAACTCATCACAGTCAGCAGGGATAAGGTTCTGGCTGTGATAACTGCAACATTACTAAGAAGATCTTATCACACATACAAAATAGTCATGTTCCAAACATCTCAAATTTATGCAATACATTGTTAATATAAGATAATATAAATTCCAGGAAAACAGTAGTACCTTCAATAGATAACTGTGTATATTTTTGGGTATGCTAGACGACAAATTTGACATAAATGCTGACTTCCCGAATATGGGAAACTTGAATATGTATGATAACTAATTGTGTAAAAGTTAATTTCTGGCCACATAGCATATAAATCAATTGTAGTCTCTGAATATATTTTCAGTTCATGTATAACTGCAACAACTAAAAGTATAATGAAGGATTCTCAAAGAGACTTTTTCTCATGATTTAATTAGGTAAAAAGAATTTGCTTTGCAACAAGAAAATGATCCACTTTTACTTGTAGGAGCTTAAAATCTTGGCAATGATAGCATGGTACACCAAATACTACCACAGAGGAGTCTTCCCTGCGTGAGCAAGCTCAAGAGAAAGAAAGTGTTCAAGGTATGTAAAGTCCTAAATTCCTTGGAAATTTTAGGGACTTCTAGAGACAAAGTTGATTCATTGACTTTAAATCACATATTTTTCTATTGTCTGTGACATGTCATATATACAATATTTGTGTTAAAACGGCTGCTTTGATACTTTTATATATGCCTATTATATGGAACATATAATAGGGTGATTGCACATCATTAGGTCATAAAAGTTATTATTATAGCTTATGAATTTATATCAGTATAATTAAAAGTGTTTCAAAAAAAGTTTTTTTTTCTATTTATTTATTTTTATTAAGGTATTATTGATATACAATCTTATGAAGGTTTCACATGGAAAAACAATGTGGTCACTACGTTTACCCATATTATCAAGTCCCCACCCATACCTCAATGCAGTCACTGTCCATCAGTGTAGTAAGATGCCACAGATTCACTATTTGTCTTCTCTGTGCTACACTGTTTTCCCCGTGATCCCCCACACCATGTGTACTAAGCAAAATACCCCTCAATTCCCTTTTCCCACCCTCCCCACCCGCCCTCCCACACCCCTCCCCTTTGGTAACCACTAGTTCCTTCTTGGAGTCTCTGAGTCTGCTGCTATTTTGTTCCTTCAGTTTTGCTTCATTGTTATAGTCCACAAATGAGGGAAATCATTTGGCACTTGTCTTTCTCCGCCTGTCTTATTTCACTGAGCATAATATCCTCCAGCTCCATCCATGTTGTTGCAAATGGTAGGATTTGTTTTTTTCTTATTGCTGAATAGTATTCCAGTGTGTATATGTACCACAAGAGAGATGTCTATTTAGATCCTTTGCCCATTTTTAAATTGGAGCATTTGTCTTTTTATTTATTGAGTTGTAAGAGTTCATTATATATTCTAGATACAAATTCCTTATCAGATACATGATTTGCACATATTTTCCTATTCCACGAGTTGCCTTTTCAAGTTCTTAATAATGTTCTTTGAAGCACAAGTGTTTTAATTTTGACCAAGTCCAGTCATCTATTCTTTCTCTTGTTGCTTGTGCATTTGGTGTCATATTTAGGAATCCATTGCCAAATCTAGGGTCATGAAGGTTTACCCCTGCTGTGGTCTGAATTTTTGTCTGAATTTTTGTCTTCCCCAAAAGTTATTTGCTGAAATCCTAATGCCAAATGTGATGGTATTTGGGGGTTGCTTAGGTCAGGAGGGTGGAGCCTATACCAGTGGGATTAGTGCTCTTATGAAACAGACCCCCACAAAGTTCCCTAGCCCCTTCTGTCATGTGAGGGAAGATAGAATGAGGACATGGCAAATCAGGGCCATGCTGATGCCCTGCTCTCAGACCTCCAGCCTCCAGAACTATAGAAGTAAATTTGTTTTTTGTAAACTAAAAAAAAAAGTTTTTTTGACTAATGATATATCCTGGCAGGGGTTGACAGCTTTAGGAAACAGTATTAGAATAGGAATATTTTTCTAGGGGTGAAGTGAACTAATCAAAAAATATAAATCTCTGTCCTTGGAGGTTAAAACAATATGAGATGCCATTTTCACCTATCAGATTGGCAGAGACTAAAAGTCTTACTAACCGAGTGTTGGCAGGGATATACTAGGTGACAATTCACTTTTAAATACTGTTGGTATAAACACAATTGGGTTGATGCAAATTGTTAGGCTTCTGGCAATGGATGGATCACTTAGGAATATTTTGGCTGCAAGTAATAGACAATTGGACTTAGGATGGCCTAAACAAATAAGGTTTATTTTTCTCACATGTCAGGAAATATGAAGTTGATTGCTCATTCAGAGCTATCAGTGTCAGCTCCTCTGTGATCCTGTTAGCCTGTGCCTCATGCATGTTATCCCAAAATGGCCATTGGTGACTCAGATACCTTATCTGTAGCCAAAGCAGAGAAAAGAATAAAGAGAGAAGGGCTGTGCTAGCTTTGAGGAGAGCAAAAGAATCTCGAGATGTTCCTCCAGAAACTTCTGCTTGTGTTTCAAGGACCAGATAGGATCCTATGGCCCTTTTTAGGTCTGAGGGAAATTTGGAAAACAGGTGTTTGGCTTTTAGCCATTTTAATGAGAGGTGATAAAGGAGAAGTAGGTCAAATATAACTTTACAATGGCCAACTAATAGTATCTGACAAGTGATAAAAACAGTTTTAGGAAGTACATTCCCTGTGACTCAGCAACTCCACTTACATAAACGTATCCTTCAGATACACTTCCAAGGACGTAGTACAGATGTGCAATAGAAGTTTTTCTAGTGTTTTGGAAGTTCGTAAAGCTCCAAATTTAAAGACAGTAGAAAATAACTACTTCAAGGCACATGGTTCCTTCCCCACATACGTGCTCATCTGCAGAGCTTGAAGACTTAAATCGGTCCTCTCTTTTGCAGTAGACGGATTTTCCTTTCCATCCAAGGTACGAGGGCTCAAACAGATGTGCTAAGTAGTACTCAGGGGGACATTCAGATTATAGGAGACTGAGATCGCACTTCTCAGCTGGATGCTTGCTGAACTGCAGTCGTCTGTAGGCCTGTCCTAGGTTTTATAGAAAGAAATTGGGAGTTAATAACTCATGGCTTGTCGTGTTTGGGACTGAGGGTGGTGGTGGAAGGTGTCATGGCCACAGAAACCACTGTCTCCTTTGTGCCTGGAAAATTCTGAAATCTGGAAGTTGACTGGTGGAAGGGAAGGTTTACCATCCTTTCTCCTTATGTTCAATATTGGAAGTTTAAGCTGTACGTGCACTGTCCAGTGTGGTGGGCAGTAGTCACATGCCTTTACTGAGCATTTGAAGTGTGGTTCATCCTGACCCAAATGTGCTGAAAGTGTCAGACGCACATTGGATTTTGAAGGCTTAGTGTAAGAAAAAAAGTGACATATATCCATTTAAAAGTACGGTCACATGATGAAATGGTAATATTTTGGAATACCGGGATAAATAAAAATGTCACTAAAATTAATTTCACTATTTAAAATTTCCTTTTTAAAGTGGCTATTGGACAATTTAAAATTGTCTATGTGGTTAGCATTTGTGGCTCATACTGTATTTCTCTTGGACACCACTGAGGCTAGGCTAAAGTCTTGCTTCTCTTTTCATCACTCATTCATTTCTTTACTTTAAAAGAGGGCAGTTTATCTGAAGAGTATGGGAAAAGGAGCTGACTGCCCTGGCCCCGTCTGTCCCCTCCTGCATTGTTTGGGGGCCAGCTGGTCCGCCAGAAGCATGCCTAGCATCTGCTTTTCTGCCAGGGTTGAGGGAGCCTGCTACTGGGGGAGAGTACCACAGTGTTTCAGTGTACCTATGGCTGAGTGGATAAATCTGTCTCATTTGGAGGTGAAATATACTAGCAAGTACTACGGGCATGGTACTAAGTTATTTCCTGCAAACAAGCTTTAATCAATAATAACACTAATTGCTGGCTGTCAGCTGGAGACTGCCCTGTACTCGGGAAGGCCCCCTGCATCACACAACTAGCAACAGCGTGGTAAATCTCCTCATACCCCCGTTTCTCTCATGATTGGTCATCACATAGCTCTCTAACTGCAGCTAGAAGCTTCTCTGTTTTTGGAGAGTATGGTGAGGTTGAGTCCACCCTGGTCATTCAGGATTATCTCCTCAACTCAAGGTTTGTAACCTTGATCTCATGTGCCAAGTCCTTTTGGCCTCTGAGGTAAGATAGTCACAGGTATGGGGATTAGGGCATGGATACCTCTACATTTAAGAACAGATTTCATTCATGTTTTGCATCCTTAACTCTTATGAGAGCTTGGTGAATGTATTTTTAACTAAATTTGGTAATTTGAACATGTGAGTGAAAGCTGAAATAAAGAGATGGATGTGAAGGAGAGAGAGAAAAGGAAGGAAAGAAGGAAAAACAGAAGAAAGGAAGAAAAAATACATCTCCAACAGAACTTCGGCTTATCAAGTAGGAGTCCTAGCATAATTGTCCACTATATAAACGGTAGCTGCCTATCCATTGGAGCACACATATAAAAGAATCTAATAAAGTTTTTGAAGAGATCTGAATCATACTGGTTACAAATCTAGCTATTCATCAGCTCACCAATGACTAATCTAGAGAGGTAATTACAATCAATTTCAGTAAATTGTATTATCTAGCATGGTTGGAAATGAAATGCTATGTTTAGTCAATTATTCTTATTATGTTACAAACCATATGACCTGCCTTAATTTTTAAAGCACTAGAAAAAAATCGATACTCTTTGTTTCATGATTAAGAAAATTTTGAAAATATTTAAGTGAGTCATGTTATCATTATAAATACCTTTCAGGGTAAAGGCACCAACTGGAAAGAGTCTGAAACAAAATGCCAGAGAAACCAAAATGCACTCTGTGTTTTCTTGGAAAAATTGACTTCTAGTCCACAGTGCTATTTGACCTTGGAGATACTACAGTAATTTCCAGATTTAGGTATTATCTTCCCAGGAAAAAAATTTAGAGCATAAATGGAATTTTTTATATATTACTTGGAAAGCATGCTGATGAGGAGATAATCTGTTTTAGCCATCTTAGTTGGGTTTTATGAGGATATCCTTGAATAAAATGCAAAGGACTTACTCAGCAGCAGATAATTAGCAAAGTAGGATGGCTCATAGAACATCTGAGAAACCGGATGTCCTTGAGGACAGCACTGCAGGATCTCTCAGCGAGACAGGGATTGTGGTCATAAAGTTGCTTTCTTGACAGTTTTAGATTTTCTTCAACTAACTTAATTCTTATAGATCTCTTAGTAGGGATGTTGTAAGTGCATAGGTCTTTCTGTCAGTTGTTTTCCTGGCAGACAATCTATAAAGTTTCATGTTAAGCTAAGCCCTGCAGCTATTTATATTTATTGGCAAGTTTTTTTTTTCTTCTAAATCTGAGAGAAACAGAACTAGGTTTTTTAGGTTAATATTCCAGTTCCAAGGCCATTACATCAGTACACCTGAAATGTTTTGCTACTATGGTAACCCACAATTCTGAAGAGCACAGATGGTATTTATCATGCCCTCTTTCTCACTTTCAGTGCAAGAAGCTCTGTGCAGTCTCCTTAGAGTAAAAGTGGTGGACTCGGGCCAGAGGTGGGGGTGGGAGGGCTGAAGATGGACTGTCCGACTTCCAATTTCCTTAGTTTTTTCCACTCTTCCAAACTGATGCTCTTCCAGGAGAAGCATTTTTCTTAAAGCCATCAAGATGAATCTCAGTTATCCATGATAATTGAGTTTAGAGTGAGAAAAAATGAAATCCACTGGTAATCAAAAGCACTCATTTAATTATAAATTTCATTTTCCTCTCCCAACAATATTTAACAAAGTTGCTTCACAGAAACTAAATAGGATTATTCCCTTTACCCACCATTACTCCTTCCCTTTTTTGGTTTCTGCTAGAGTGCTAAAGAAAATAAGAAGGGAGTTTTCTGGATAATTTGCAAATTGGATAATCAGCTTCTGAACAACCTGGATTAAGGACAAGTGAAACAAATTTTCAATACCAGAAGATATGTGCACCATGCAGTATTTTATTGTAATGATATATTTCCTCATCATAAACTTTGTTCTTTGTATTACACAATTTGTACTTATCAGTTAGCTGCGTGGTGTGTACTTGACGAATTGATGGTAATTAGTGCATGGTGTAACGTGGCAATGCAACAACTTCCAGGGACAGAACACATTGCATGTTTGCTCTTAAATTTTTATCTGTCAAAGAACATATCTTTGCTCTTAAACTTTTATCTGGGTGAAACATACTTGAGGTTTTTATATTATCAAAGAACAAATAGAATTGTGACTTTATATTGCAATATTGTTGCTGATTTCCTGTGTCATGTTCTCTTAACGGTTTTAATAGTTGCAGTTGGGCTTATCTGTGAGTTGGGGGCCTAACGTCTTCCTACATCTTTCTGATTTTACATTTAATGCTAGATATAACAAGTAGTAAGCTTGGTGTTATATACATACAAGCTGAGAAAAATTCTTATTTTATTATTTTTCCAATTCTTTTAAAAAATTTTAGAGATTTATTATCATTCCCAAAGATGTCATTTTTATAATTGCAAACTCAAACCAAACAGATAAACTCTATAGTTCTTAGGGAAATCTAGGTAACTTTGTTTATCAAAGCATTTCTGAAGAGTTAAGTTGCTACGTTAGAACCTATTTGTCCTTAGGAAGTAAAATTTTATTTTTAAAACTTCCTTTTGTAACAGTGATCTGTCTGTACTCTGAAAAGAGTGCCACATGGGTGGAAAATGCTCCTTATAACCGTGTCTCCATTATGCACCATTTAAAAACAAAAACAAACTTGCTTTGTTCATATTTTCTGGGTGCTCATTCTTTTCATAAATACGACTGATTGATTGGTGTGTGTGAAAATTGATCATACATAAACCCTGCCCACAAAGAAATTATGTGTGAGGGCCGTAGGCTGTGCACATAAATAACATTATCATGCAGAAAGTGAAAAAAGAAACACAGAAGTGTGTACAAATAAAATGCTCTGGAAAACTAGAAGAATAAGAAATTAATAGATTATAGGAGATTTTTATGGAAGAGATTAATTAATCAAACATTTACTAAGCACCTACTATCTGACAACAAAGACAGCTATAATACCTTACAGTTTGATGGGAGCTAGCACTTGAGTTGGGCTGTGAGAATCAAGTAGGACCTAGAAACAGGAAGATAGAAGAACAAATGGTTACTAGACCTATGGTTCACTTTTGCATATCTATCTATTTATTTATCTGTCCATTATTTCCAAAGTGGGACTGTCTGGAACTTTAATTTGATTTTATGAGTATTTTTTTAAAGTACAGCTTGAAGTGACAAATGCACAAATGTGTCTTGTCTCTCCTCACACATAAGGACGGATGTGTGATCCAGCTTCCCTAGAATCATGGTGCTTTCAGGAAAGCCTTTTGACTCGAATCATTTGTTGCCTTATTTATAACTCCTCGGGGAATGTTTGACCTATAGGGTTCCCTTCTGGAGTATGCCGAGAGGCCGTGTGTTTTTGAGCCCAGAACCACCTCTTGCTTCCTTGTCTTCCTTGACATTAACTGCCACCAGTAGGGGAGATATATTTCTGTCACCTGAATCTTAGCCTGAAACATATGCTGCCATGAAAAAAAATATGAATGAGGGCTTCATGAAGTTGAACCAAAACAATTAGTACTTGTTTTGGCCACATTGTGGTGGAATTGATTTTTAACATGTAGACACAAACTTAAAACATTAGTTCTCTGTAGAAATAAATACGTTATAAGCAGACTTTTGGAAAATACTTATATTCACAAATGGTGAGCTACTTATATTTGTCAAGAAAATACTGACTTTTTATAAACTTACTTATATGGTATTTTTCTCAGAATAAAGAATGTACTTTTAACAGCAGTGGAATGCCTAAATACAAATGATGAGCATTTTCTTTCAGCTCTACAAGACTTGTATTCAGTAGGTAAAGAAGACAATGACATTTAATTATTGTGATAGCTGTTTTTGCAGCCTCAAGGTTGATGTAGGCTGGTGGTAGTTTTTTTCCCCCCTTTCCTCTGTCTATGACTCAATACATTTCTTTCTTGAGGCTCTCACAGAACTATAAAGGATGAATAATACATGTAGGAGGTGTTTATAATTTCTTCCTTTGGGACAGTTACTTTCATCAATTATTAAAAGCTGATGATCAATGTTGATTATCTGAAAATGAGCTAAGAAAGCTAGAAACTTAGTAGAGATATTCATACAATTTATGTAGTGAGGGAGACTAATATAGATTAAGGAGGAAGTTAAAGAATTTAAAAAGGGCTTTTAGGCTGACCTATAATTTCAGATGGTGATGCTTTCAGAACAGGCCGTGGGACAGATAGGAGAAGTGTGAGCTAGGCAGTTAGTGAGCATGAGTAGCAAGTTGAGCTAATGTAGCCAAAGTTGGTAGCAAGACCAGAAAGGACAAAATGATCCAAAACATAATGAACCACATGGGGATGTGCCACACCTCAGTCAGTAGAGGACCACCAAGATTAAGACTAATATGGGGTGGCATGTGACCCAAAGAGAAAGGATTGAGCCTTTGAAAGTGCTTGTGGAACAGAATAGAAAGTTGGGAGTTTGAGTGAAACTATATCCAACACCAGGTAGTGTCCCATGTGTGTGGAGTCATATAGACCAGGGAGTGTTGCAAGAATAACACAGCAACTGCAGCAATGATAAGAACTGGAATTGCATCACTCTAATACCAGAACAAGGCAAAGACCCCCACAAAAAAGAAAATTACAGACCAATACCCCTGATAAATATAGATGCAAAAATACTCAACAAAATATTAGCAAACCGAATTAAAAAATACATCAAGAGGATTATACACCATGATCAAGTGGGATTCATCTCAGGAATGCAAGGATGGTACAACATTTGAAAATCCATCAACATCATCAACCACATCAACAAAAAGAAGGAGAGAAGAATTCGACAAAATTCAACATCCATTCATGATAAAAACTCTCAACAAAATGGGTAGAGAGGCAAGTACCTCAACATAATAAAGGCCATATATGACAAACCCATAGCCAACATCACACTTAACAATGAGAAGCTGAAAGCTTTTCACCTAAGATCGGGAACCAGATAGGGATGCCCACTCTCCCACTGTTATTCAAGATAGTACTGGAGGTCCTAGCCATGGCAATCAGACAAAACAAATAAATACAAGGCATCCAGACTGGTAAAGAAGAAGTCAAACTGTCATTATTTGCAGATGACATGATATTGTACATAAAAAACCCTAAAGAATCCACTCCCAAACTACTAGAACTAATATCTGAATTCAGCAAAGTTGTGGGATACAAAATTAATACACAGAAATCTGTTGCTTTCCTATACACTAATGATGAACTAACAGAAAGAGAAATCAGAAAAACAATTCCATTCACAATTGCATCAAAAAGAATAAAATACCTAGGAATAAACCTAAACAAGGAAGTGAAAGACCTATACTCAGAAAACTACAAGACAATCTTAAGAGAAATTAAAGAGAAAACTAACAAATGGAAACTTATCCCATGCTCTTGGCTAGGAAGAATTAATATTGTCAAAATGGCCATCCTGCCTAAAGCAATCTACAGATTCAATGCGATCTCTATAAAAATACAACAGCATTCTTCAACTAAGTGGACCAAATCGTTCAAAAATTCATATGGAAACATAAAAGACCCCAAATAGCCAAAGCAATCCTGAGAAGGAAGAATAAAGCAGGGGGTATCTCCCTTCCCAACTTCAAGCTCTACTACAAAGCCACAGTAATCAAGACCATTTGGTATTGGCACAAGAACAGACCCACAGACCAGTGGAACAGAATAGAAAGTCCAGACATTAACCCAAACATAAAAGGTCAATTAATATACGATAAAGGAGCTATGGATATACAATGGGGAAATGACAGCCTCTTCAACAGCTGGTGTTGGCTAAACTGGTCAGCTACATGTAAGAGAATGAAACTGGATCATTGTCTAACCCCATACACAAAAGTAAATTCAAAATGGATCAAATACCTGAATGTAAGTCATGAAACCATAAAACTCTTAGAAAAAAACATAGGCAAAAATCCCTTGGACATAAACATGAGCAACTTCTTCATGAACATATCTCCCTGGGCAAGGGAAACAAAAGCAAAAATGAACAAGTGGGACTATATCAAGCTGAAAAGCTTCTGTACAGCAAAGGACACCATCAATAGAACAAAAAGGCATCCTACAGTATGGGAGAATATATTCATAAATGACATATCCGATAAAGGGTTGACATTCAAAATGTATAAAGAACTCATGCACCTTAACAAACAAAAAGCAAATAAGCCAATTAAAAAATGGGCAGAGGAGCTGAAGAGACACTTCTCCAAAGAAGAAATTTAGATGGCCAACAAGCACATGAAAAGATGCTCCACATCGCTAATCATTGGAGAAATGCAAATTAAAACCACAATGAGATATCACACCACACCAGTAAGGATGGCCACCAACCAAAAGACAAACAACAACAAATGTTGGCGAGGATGTGGAGAAAAGGGAACCCTCCTACACTGCTGGTGGGAATGCAAATTAGTTCAACCTTTGTGGAAAGCAGTATGGAGGTTCCTCAAAAAACTCAAAATAGAAATACCATTTGACCCAGGAATTCCACTCCTAGGAATTTACCCTAAGAATGCAGCAGCCCAGTTTGAAAAAGACATATGCACCCCTATGTTTATCACAGCACTATTTACAATAGCCAGGAAATTGAAACAACCTAAGTTTCCATCAGTAGATGAATGGATAAAGAAGAAGTGGTACATATACACAATGGAATATTATTCAGCCATAAGAAGAAAACAAACCCTACCATTTGCAACAACATGGATGGAGCTAGAGGGTATTATGCTCAGTGAAATAAGCTAGGTGGAAAAAGACAAGTATCAAATGATTTCACTCATATGTGGAGTATAAGAACAAAGAAAAAACCGAAGGAACAATTCAGCAGCAGACTCACAGAACCCAAGAATGGATTAACAGTTACCAAAGGGAAAGGGACTGGGGAGGATGGGTGGGAAGGGAGAGACAAGGGGTAAAAAAGGGGCATTATGATTGGCAGATATAATGTAGGAGTGAGGCATGGGGAAGGTTGTACAACACAAAGAAGACAAGTAGTGATTCTATAGCATCTTACTATGCTGATGGACAGTGACTGTAATGGGGTATGTGGTCGGGATTTGATGAAGGGGGGAGTTTAGTAACCATAATGTTGCTCATGTAATTGTTGATTAATGATACCAAAAAATAAATAAATAAATAAAAAGAACTGTAATTGCAAAATAAAAAAAAATTTGTAGTAAGAACTAGCAGTGAAAAAAATTAGCCCCTTAAATATATATGTATGTAAAGGTAGTACAGTGTAGGGTATATGTTAAGCATTCAAAAAATACCACTTGAAGTTGAATCTGAAATTCAGAAGAATTCTAATAATCTGTGTCAGCCAGACTGCAAGGACTACTTTATATGAAAAAAAAGGACAAGAGAACATGTAGTAGTATTAAGCGATCAGAAAAGAGATTTCATTTCTAGTCATGACTACCTAGACGTAGACCTGGAATATCCTGAGAATGGTATTAAGCTGCATTTGGGGTATCCGCTTAATAAATCCAGTTTGTGACAAATTTTTATATAGTGTTGCATATGTAAACATTTTCTCCTGTATCTCTGTTGTTTTTTTCTCCCCATGAATTTCTTTCACAGTTTCCAATGTTGACTTTAAAGAATTCTTTATATGTTGAAACTGAATCATTGTAAAATAGAGTCATTCACTCATTCATTAATTTCCTCAGCAGTTATTTATTAAGTGTCTTTTACGTGTCAGGCATTAAAGAACTTGTTGGCTAAGAGTGAGACTAAAACTTAGAAGCATATAACAGCACACCCTGAGAGCTCTGGATGCATCAAAGGCCCAACTAACCCTCCCAGAGGAGACACTTCACAATGTGCTGTGATTTGCAAGGTAAAGATGGTGACGGAAGGACCTTCTAAGGCAGGTGGATTAGCTTATAAGAGACATAGAGATATAAAAGGTCTGATCTGCTTGAGGGAAAGGTAAGAAGAAAAAAAAGGTGTGGCTGGAGCATAGCATTCACAGAGATGAGATTCACTGGCATAGATTTTGAAGCTCCTGAGATGTTAAGCTAAGAGGTTTGAGTTTCATTCTTTACCATCTGTCAAACCAACAGAAGTTTTGAACTGATCTGAATTGTGTCCTAGAATGTTAACTCCAGCAACAGTTGATCAGCTGATAGAAGAAAACACTAGGTGTAGGCAGGAGAAAACGGAGACAGCATAGCAGTTTTCCAAGTAAGAGATAAGTGCTTGAATGTAAACGAAGTGAAGGTAGAAAAGAGAAACCAGATTCAAAGGTATTTTTCAAGTACCATTAATTGATGGGCTTTGTGTCTGCTTATGTATAGGAGGTGAGGGAAAAGAAGTGATTGAGTCTGGTTTGGAAGTATATATTCTGAGAAACTAATTCAATGGTGATGTAAATGAAGATTAAAAATAGGTGGGAGGCAGAGAATATTCTGGTTTAGCAGTGCTAGACCACTGCTTAGATAGAAAAACATTTTATCCAACTGGCATCCACACAGCGACTAACACTGGCAGGGTATTGCTTGGTTAGTCAGACTTAAACATAAAATAGAAATCGCACATATGAGATATGTTCAACTTCTTATGTTTTGGAACGAGTGGCAAGCAACTTTCTCATGCAGTGTATGAGCAGTGGCAGCATCTCTTGTTTCTGTATTTTTTCTTTAATGTTTTCCCATGCATGGCAAGTTTTCCATATGCTCTGCTGGGTAGATTCTTGTTGCCATATGGCAGAATGTAATACGAGAAAAAAAGTCATGAAGAGGATGCTTCTAATTGTCTAAAGGGACTGCTCCTTAAAAATCATAATTCCATGCTGGGTCGCAAAACTTATTCCCATTAGGCAGAATGTCTACATTAAGAAATTGGCCAATGTAGAAGCCATTAAGTTATGGTGCTGAAGATCTAGTAAGTTTCCTGTATTTCCTACAAAAACAGACACATGTAACACAAGATCAAAACAGAACTGGTTGCAGTTTGGTAATCTTTGAATAATTTTACTCTTGCTGAAGAAGAAAGTTAGAAAAAGAGGTAAAGTGGCAGCTTTTGCTGACTTATTCCTTGTAGAATTGATTAGCTGTCTTTTTTCAATTGAACTAAGCAAACATTTTTATGAATATCTAGGTATTTGGAATATTAAGAGATGCTGGGACACTTTGTGAGTAGCACTGTAGTTATGGTGTCAGCACATCTGTTCATCAGAAGCCTGGTTTAGTGGCTGGCTGTGTGTTCTCAGGCAGGTCACTTCGTCTCCTTGAGCCTCAGCGTCCTCATCTCTAAAACGGAGATAATAACACCTACCTTGAAGAGCTATTAAAAATATTACAAATGATATACATAAATGCCCTATGACTCCACCTGTCCCTGTAAATGGAAGTCATTCCTATTTTGACTTTCTCCTCTTTACCTACGCCAAAGCTGGCAATTAACGTCAAGATAACTTTCAACTACATTTGGGTTTTATTCTCCTATTTTGCATGTATTGAGCAAATATTTAATGTGAATTTAGAGAGTTCTAAAGTGCTGTTTTCACTAAATTTCAGATCCATTTGATGTTTTACTTACTGGTGCTTCTGATTAAGTAGTTTATAACATGGACATTCTGTGATCATTCAAAATATGATTCTTCTCCTTCAAAGTGATATGACTTGGAATGATTATATAGTGGTGAGTAAGTTTTATTAAAGGTAGAACAAATGAAGGGCTACAGGAGATAATGACCTACGTTTAAAAATGAATGTAAAGACTCTAAAAGAAGTTAATTCACCAAAATCAGAAATAGGTGTTCAGCTCTTTAACATTTCTGGTAGCACTGTCAGAGAGCATGGCTGCTTTGCTTATTATTAATACTTTTGAAACACAGGCTGGGATTACTCAGTTTTGTTTTGTTTTTGTTTTCATTGAGATAATGCTGGTCAAAGAAACCACAAAGATCTCAACAGCTTCCAACAGTAGACATTTCTTTTTCTCACCCATGGGTCTCTAGGTCAGCTGCTGCATGGCTGGTCTTGCCTAGGCTCCTTGGTGCTTGAGCTGGTGTAGGCTGACCTCCCAGCCTCAGTAGGTGCCTTCCACAAGCTCCATTTCTGGATTCAGACTGAAGGGAAGATGGCTACAATGGGCACATTTTTTTGGCAGAGGCTGAACATTCCAGGAAGCCAAGGCAAATTACACAATCACCTTCACAGCCTTTCATGGCATGTGGTGTGTTTATGTCCACTTACATCCCACCTGCCAAGGCAGGCCAAACACCTAAAGCAAGTGTTAGTGGTGTGGGAACATAGGTATCATGTCAAAGGGAGGTTACCCCACAATCACATGCCAAAGGGGTCAGAGGTAATTCCATTAGAGGTAGTAATGAAGAATTTGGAACAATGACCCAATGACCCAATATTACCCACTGGGTATCCATTACCCAATGAATAATGAAGAATTAGGGACAGTGACCCAGTATACTACACCACTATACTGACTGAGTAAAAATAATGTTGACTCAAACACACAATGAATCAAATAAGCTTTATGTTATTCTCTTTAGAAAAGGCAGCATGAATACATTTAATGTCTGCCTTTGGGTATAATGATTATATTGTTGTATTTCACACCTAGCCTGGGAACACTTATTTAGGTGAAGCTGCACAAGCAAACCCCATGGGTCAGAGAGGACCCTGGAGCTGTGACAACTGGAGTGGAGCCCTCTGGTTTCCCTGTGGTGAACCACATTTTCAATTGTAGAAGCTCCTGTAGCTGCTGGCTAATTGTCATTACATATTTTAATGTGTGGATAGGATATAAAACATTTTGCAAATGTGTTACCTATAGGGAAAGGAACTGGATACCTTAGGCACAAAGAGGGAGGGAAATTACCATTTTTGTAATTAACAGACTTTAGTTTTTAGAGCAGGTTTAGGTTCACAGAAAAATGAACAAAAATTAGAGTTCCCATATGGCATTCTGCCCCCTTCCCCAACAGTTTATCTTATTATTAAAAGCTTGCATTAGTGTAGTACGTTTGTTACAGTTGATGAAGTTATATTGATATTTATTATTAACTAAAGTTCACAGCTTACATTCGGGTTCACTTTTCGTGTTACTCTCCATGGGTTTTGACAAATGTATAATGGCATGTATCTACCATTACAGTATCATACAGAGTAGTGTCATTGTCCTAAAAATCAGGAGACTGTGTTCTGCCTATTCATCTCTCTTTCCTTCCCCTAAAAGGACTGTTGCTTTTTACACTATATTTCTTTGGTCCATTTTAAACACTGTAGCCTATGTATTCTTAATCTAACTAAAATAATAAGTGTTTAATTCCTGAGGCTTATAACAATAATGGAATGGAAACGTCACAAATCAGTACCCTCAAATTATACCAGAGGTCAAGACTGGTGTTGGCAAAGGCAGGGAGTCAGAGGCATTATCTCAAGCGGCAGCTCATGTAGACCACTGGTCAGACTCAGATAGTAGGTGAGAAGTCCAAATGCACAGGCAGGATGTCAGTTTTAAACAGGTAGGGATGCTGAAGAGTTAAAAATGGGCCCAGAGTGCACGGATATGAGCCATTCAGTATAGTGATTAGGGTGTTGAACCCATGAGTGTTGGAGAAGCTGCAGTTCATCTGGTGGGATCCATGATTCCTCGCTCAAAGAAGACTGAGTTAAACCAGCACTGTCAAGGTCTGTGTAAGTATGTCGGCATTGTGCTGTGGGTCTTTGGGAACATAAGGGAACATAGTTAAATTAAAAAAAAAGG
The DNA here is from genome assembly GCA_032199065.1 of Smutsia gigantea. Lineage (NCBI taxonomy): Eukaryota > Metazoa > Chordata > Mammalia > Pholidota > Manidae > Smutsia > Smutsia gigantea. The sequence continues at coordinate 49,335 of JAVSCE010005218.1, forward strand.
GTCTCAGTGACAGAATGTAATGAAGCATTCTACTCCATCAACAGTTACAAAGTCAGTGAACTAGAGATGTGGAGTTCTGCAGCATTGTCATTGAAAGACAATGAGAGAACTTTCAACTATTACAATATTTTGCTTATTTTTACTTGACAGTATGAATAAGCAATTTATCTTCTTTTATTACTAATAAGTTGATTGTTTAGAGACACATTAAGTATCAACCAAACCAATTCTCAACCCTTCTATTTATCCAGCATCTCAATTTCTTTGCTCATTTCTAGAACAAATTTATGCTTTCATTTCCTTTCAAAATGCAAGAGAAAGGGAGCAAATTGATATTGAAGAGATGGCATGTTATACATAACTGAAGAACAACTACATTAAATACAGAGGAACTTAATCTAATCATTTTAGGGTAAGAGAACAGGAAACATAAGCCTTGCATGCTAACTATGTTCTGCTGCTCACTGTATTTGCCTTAGTAGAACAAAAGCAAATCAGACAAACTAGAGAATGCCTGTTTATTGGAATTATTCCATCTGTCATCCACTTTTGTTAAACAAGTAACAAGTTGTGGTGTAAGTAAAATGCGCCGCTCTTACATACCTAACCTCTTGCCAAAACCTGTTTTACTTCACAGCATTTCAAAAATCCAGCTTTTTCTTCTGAATTTTCACATACATATTCTTTATCTAGTTACAGTAATTTCTGGCATAAAATCTCCAATCATTGAGTGACCTTTAGAAAATACAGATTCTTCCATGTCTCCTGCCTGCTTAAAACGCTTTACTGAGTTCTCATTGCTCTTAGGATAAAGTAAAGAATCCTTTCCTGGCCTCAGTGCCCAGTCTCTGTGGTCCCCAGATGCCTCACTAGCTGTGCCTCTCACTTTATCCTGCTCACCCACTCAGGCAGCTCAGGCCACAGCACAAACTCATCCCACCTTCACCGGGGATCTCTTGTTCACTCTTTCTGATTCCTTTGCTTGGTTATAAGCAACAAAACCCAATTCTGACTAATTTAAGGAAGAAAAAATATTAAAAGCTGTTAGGAGGCTCACAGAATTATTGGGAGGGCTCTAGAGAACAAAGCTTGTGGCCATGCAGCCAAGAACCATGTCCCAAATCACTCCCAACTCAGTGCAGTGCAGATTCAGTTCTCAACACCAAGCCCCATATGCGGGTGGTTAGGCTGCCAAGCCTGTTGCCTAAGCAACTCATTATTGCTGCACAAGCTGATATCTACAAAAAACATCCCTTCCATTCTCAGTTCATTTTGTGTCTCTCATTTCCAATTCAGTCTTTCATACTTATGTCTTGAGGGCTGAGCCTATACAAATGTGGCCATGCTCTAAATGCAAGGAATGCTGGTAAAATGAGTATCTGGCATTTTAACCACTTTCTCTGGGTTGGACTCTGCCCCTACCAAAACTCATTAAATGGTAAACTTACCAAATAAAGAAAAAGGATTTAGGTGCTGTCTGGCCAAATATCAATAGTAGTTAATTCCTACTCATTTCAGCACTCAGCTGAAATATAACTCTCTCAAGGATATGTCTATGGGTCATCCCCTCCTGTTGGTCCAGCTCAGGTCTCTTAGGAATGCACACCATAATGCTCTTTACTAATCCGTCTTCTCCCTGCTAGCATGTAAGATTTATGGAGATGGTTACTGTGTCTGTCTCAGTCAAACCCCTTTGTATCGATACATTAGACATATATTGGGTGCCTAATAAATATGTTTCCAACGAATAGATGATACATTGAATGACACACCCCACTTCAGAATGCTTTCCAAACAGTATTGTCTACCACTTAGGGATCTACTACTTGGTGGCAACTTGTAAGGCACCCATTTCTAGAGATGGGAAGTGTAGGGCTGGGAAAAACATTTCCCTCTACATTCTTAGGTTTAGTACCTGCGTCCTGCAAATTAAGATGAGAAAAGAGATTAACAGGAAAAAAAGTTTATTATGGGTGCATATGGGACCTCACACACACACACACACCCACACACACACACACACACACACACACACACACACACAAAAGTGAAAACACAGAAAGAATTTGCTGCATAGACTTAAGAGCTTATGCACCATTTATATATCATTTATTTACCATTTTAACAAACAGTGATAAGTTGTGGAGACATGACAACAAAAAGGAAAAGGGGTTTGGTCTTCTAGAGGCTGTAAATTGAGGGAAGATAAGTGTGTGAGGAAGCTAATAAAAGTAAGTGTTGTTTAGTAGTCTGTTAGGCAGACTCAGGTGCCATCTCCAGGGATAAGAGCTGTCTTCGACTCTTCAGTGTTCAGTCATTCTCCTCTTCCTGGAGAAGAGGGGAGCGGGAACATCTTCTCAATGGGAAGTTTATGTCCTGCTTTTAGGCAGAAAGGAAGAGGACAGAGAGTTCCTCTTGGGTCTGCTATTTCTTAATTGCCTTCAGCTAAACATAATCCTTAAGCCAAGGTGGTATATTTTTGAGGTAAGATATTTTGATACCCTTCAGAGGAAAACCCTACATGTATTAAACAGATTTACACTAACAATTTATATTAAGAAAATCCCAGATGAGCACACGTCTAAAAAAAAAATTCTAACACTTGGTTTGCACTAGTTCTTACTTATATGTTTTATTATTCTAAAATTTTCAAGCTTGAATTCATTTGTACAACTTTTTCAACTCATATTTTCAAGCTATGTTTCTCAATATCATACCTCTCCCTTAATTTCCAAAATTATCTTCTTCATCTTCTTTCTTAGTTGTCTTCTTTAAAGCTGTTTAAGGCTTTTGCACTACTTTATGGTTGATAATCTGTATTCTTACCTGTAGGCAAATTCTGGCTATTCATAGAGAATACACAGGGACCATATTTTCATATAGATTAAAGTTATGATCATGGTCATATTTTTCAGAGAAGCAGTGTCATAACTGTTGATTTCATTTCTGACTAAGGGCAAAACAACACATAAAACAGATAACAGGTAGATCCATTAACATAAGGCAATTATGAACTTTTGTAATCATGCCAAGTGGGAAATTATGTTCTAAGCCCTATAAAATGAACTTAATTAAATAAGGGGGCTCCATTATATAGAAAAAGAGGTAAAGGGGCTACTAGCCATGGAATTGACAGTTTTACATTATGAATGAGTGGCTGAATTGGGTTTTCTTGTTCATTCTGTTTTAATGACCCTTATCATGCCACCATACTCTGAACTTGAGAACCAGTCTTGGAAAGGGCTCAATTAACTCACCAAGTATTTATTGATACACTCTATGCAAGGTGCTGGAATACAGTGTTGGGCAAAACATACCCTTTATTGTCTCTCGTGGAGCTTACAGTCTATGAAAACAGGAATTTTATTGAATGATTCACAGGTATTTTAAGCAATCACATGGCATGTAACTACTGTCTAAAATTGCTCAAGTATAATTCTGCTGTGAAAGACAATAGGCAGGTGATGGAAGCAATGAGCAGGGGTCTGTTACCTAGTATTGGAGGGAAATCGCCTTGAACAATTGTAAAACAGGTGGAAGTGTCTACAGGTATAGGGGAGGGATACGGGGTAGCGAATGTGGCAAGATTTAGGCCCTGGGTGATAGTGGAAGGTATCTGTGCACTGGAGGGATAGACGCCTCAGGGTGTGTGTGTGTGCGTGCGTGCATGTGCGTGTGAATTTTGACAAAGATTCTCTTCTTGACCAAACTCTAGTCAGGCTCGTCTGAACTCTCTTCTCAGCTAGGCCCTGACTTTTGGGTATTTCTGTGCTCATCTCTGCATTGTCCAATTTTAGTAGGAATCTTGCTGTATAACTTAGGCCAGAATCTCTCCCCCTTGATGTGTGATCACCTGGATAATCTGATCAGGTTCCTCATGCTCTGCTGTCCCCCACTCCCGCTTAAAGGGTGTCTGATCACACTTTAGCAAGAGTTCTGTTAGGCTGGTTTAGCCAGAATTGCCCCAACCCCTGATGTTTTCTTTTAGTAATTTTCTATCCACTGACTCCCCACCCGTGCTCTTTGGCTATAAATTCCCACTTGTCCTTGTTCTACTCAGAGTTGAGCCCAGTGTCTCTCCCCTTCTGCAAGACCCCATTGCAGCGGTCCATGTACCTATCACAATAGTCCTCCTGAATAAAGTCTGCCTTACTACCTTTAACAAGTATCATGAATAATTTTTAACAGTTTATGCATTTGCTTTTGTGCTATTTCCCCAGCTCTCTGCCTTATTATGCATGGCTCATCACTGAGAGCTTAGAACCATGAGGTCGGAATTGCCACATCTTTGGGTGAAGTTGGCCTTGAGTAGAGGTTAAGCATGGCATGGACCAAGATGGATGAGAGAAAACGTGAAATACAAAGCAGATGGCTGTACTTCAGAGCCCTGCATCTTAACCAGAGGGGTAGTTTTGAGGAAACTAAATTCCTGGATACATTGATCCCACATCTACCTTTTTCCTTCTCCCACACCATGCTCTCTGCCTGGAATGCCCTTCTGGCCCCTTTATCCAGCGTTTGCTTTCATATAAAATAGCATTTGAAATGTTTCAAATTTAGGGTTCTTTGTTAACTTCAAAGCTCATGATTTTTCAGCTATAGCAAGAGGTTGACTCTCCTGTTATTGTCCTTTGTATACGCTGTAAATTGCCTGGTTCCTATATTTAAATAAATACAACCACTTGTTTTTCTATTTAAGTTGTTTGGAACCTACAAACCCTTTGTAATTCATTCTGTGAGCTCCTAGAGATGAACCGCCCTTCAGGTTTAATTTGCTCCTTGTGGGTTTGCTTGCCTCAGGCCACTGCCAAATGTATCCAGAACATTAGCAGTTTGTAGCAGTTCTAAACCACCGTCATTTATAAGACAAAACCAACTGCCCTACTATCACATAGAAATTAGCACAATCCATAGATATAGTGCTTCCCTCCACAATACCTGCATTCCCCGTTGATCTTGAAGTAGCATTAGTGCACAGCTGTGTACTTCTATTATTCCTCATTTTTCTTCACATATGTATCACATATATATGATATAGAAAGGTATAATGAAAAAAAGAGAACCAAGCAATGAATCTAATAATTGGTTCTGTAGAAGGCCAACCTTATGACCTTGATCAAGATACCTACACTCCTTTAAAACATCACCTTCTCCATATGTGAAATGCTTATGATCATGCCTATCCTGAAAGAGTCATTAAGCATATGTGAAAATTCTTTGGAAATGCAAAATTTAAGGCGTGGTAATGGTTACTGAACTGAATAAAAGAGCCACAGACTTGCATAGTAAAGTATGTTTAAAGTGGTATTGATGTTGTGTACATTTCCTGCAATTGGCTGAAATCATCTTTACAAGAGGGAAAAACTGAAGCTGGCTATGTAGTTTTCTCCTTAGCAGATGTTGCTATGTGATACACATTGTCCCACTGGGAAAGCCTCATAAAATTGCACGTTCATTTTAGCTTTAGCTGTGTGACTGTGTGAGATACCAGGAAAAAGACTAGCCTTCTGCAAGAAATATGCGAACAATGCCTCAAATCCTTTAATGTACTGAATCTAACAGACCTAATTTCAGCAATGTTTGATTTGTAGTTGCTAAAATTTACATGATAGTTTAATAAAAATAAAAGCAGACATTTAAGTAAATTTGTTGTTAGCAGAAATTAGCATTGATTTCATCAAGCTACATGGAAAATCTTTCTACAGAAGTTTACCAATGGAAAAAATAAAAGATAAAAACAATATGTTACAACCATTTGAAGAACAACAACTGATTATCAAAGATGAGAAGACTGGTTCTCGGACAGAATGTCAAAAGGACTTTTACAAAATATATTTAATATGTATGAATAAATTAATCTCCCCACTCTAGTGATGGACTAGAGGCAATAAAATATATGATCCTAATTTCCTGAATAAGAATACAAAGTAGAAAGGTTATTACAGACTGTAGGCCATTCTGAGAATGAATGAGCAGGAAAAAAAAAATAACTTTGGCGTTCTGGCTTGAGAGTGAAATACAGTCACTTGGACTTAGTTTTTCTGTTGAAGGCGTCTAGGTGTCTATTTTAGATTTACTTCACTGCACATGTTATTTGTATTCTCCTCTGCTCAAACCACTTAACATCCTACCAAGTAATATTTAACACAGGAAAGCAAACCTCATCTACCTGTGACATCGTACACCCAGTTTGCTTAGTACATATTATTTGATTGAGCTACTCATAGTATAATAGAAGAGGCAGGTACTTTAATGAAAAAAAAAAAAAAAAAGGAAAGTGTTCATTCAGTTTGCTATTTCTGTTTACTAGGCAGGCCCCTGGAAGACTGCCTAGAAAGCGTTTGATGACCATTTCTGTTTTGCTCGTTTAATACTGTTCTTCACACACGGCTACGGTCCACATGGTTTCAGGAGATTAAGTCTGTGTCCGGTGCCATCAGAAGGTGGAAGTCCTGCTGCATCTGTTGGATTATGACCTGGTGTGCTTGCTCTCAGAGTTGGCTTTATTCCCAAAAGGCAGGTGGGGAGTTGATCTCACAGCTGCTCCACATGGATAACAGTAGAGGCTGCTACATTCATTTATGCCATCTCACTCAGCCTTTTCAGGAATGTTACATTTTTATATGACTGTTCTATGTATCTATCAGAAAATGTGCTTCAGTGAATTATGAAAAAACATGTTACACTTCTGTATGACACTTGGTTCTTAAATGAACATAGTTTATTGTAGTGTTCCCCACTCCTACTTAGATTGTATATATATATATTTTTTTTCTTATCATTCTAACACTTAATTTTATTAATGGATCAATAATACATAACATTAGGAAATGTTTCCCACTGGTTTAATTATCTTTTGAAAAAAAGACATGTTATGAGATGGTACAGTTTATTTTAACAGGATTTGACACACCGGCTAGTCATAAGCAGATTTGTATTATTATAAGCAAGATTAAAAAAAAAAGAAAAGCAATAGAAATAAGTGAAATCTGGAAATGAAAGCTTACTTGCAGATCAAATGAGGTGAGGAGAACATTTTTTTATTATGTTTCAATTCATTAGGTAAACAATCTCTCTGTTAGTGCATGGTAAACTGAATCTGGGCCATCAAAATAGCTGGAGAGAGAAACATTGATTCATACAGGAAGAATGTAAGGGACTATTCGTGACCACACTAACCAGTTTAGTTAGGTCTTGAGATGGCAGTTTCCTATTTGTGAAGAGGTGTGGAAAGAATAAAGAACAAGAAAAAGAAACCAAACTATTAAAAGGATTGAAAGTGAAAGCAAAAAAGAAAGATAGAACAAGTGGATTTAGACTTTAAAGTGAAGATGGAATATCAATAGGGAATGCCTTTGTGTATTTCAAAAGGTCTGTTAGGGAGAAATATTATCCAGAGCTGTTTATGACCTCTGAGAACAGACAATACGTATGGTTCTAAACTCAGTAGGTAATTTTCATCGTATAAAAGAGTTAAATTCAGCACCATGGACCTCAGCGTTATCTTAAGAAGAAGAATTAAGAACAAGCAGAGAAGCAAAGGGGAAAATGTGTTAACCCCCCATTGTAAGTAAATATATTATGTGGTTTCAGAATTTCATCTTTCATATACATATATGTATATTCACACACATAAATATATACATACACACTGGACTGTATTTTACATGATTTGATAACAGTTCTTAGCAGTTAAAACAGATATGGAAGGCCATATCTGAACATATTTCTGTTTTAAATACTCTTCTTGGGTAATTATTTAACCTCTCTCCAGACTGATTTTTTTCCACCTCATTCATTTTTCATGCAGAATTTACTGAGCATCTACTGTGTTTCAGGTAACACATGACATAGATTAATTCTGCTCTCATGAAGCTTACATTGTAGACAGTTGATAAAGTAAAAAATCTCCAACAAAAAGATAATTAATATCAACCCGGAGTGTTAAAATTGCTAAGAAGAAAGTAAAAGGAGGAAATATGATAATCACTAGTGTGAGGGGAGTTGTAATGGTATCTATCTAGGGTTGTTGTGGGAATTATATATGTAGTGTATTTCATATGATGCCTGGTATATGATAAGTAGTCAGTGAATATCAAACATGGCAATAATGACAGAGTGTGAGTAATACCATATGGTAGTGCCTACTGTCAAAAGACAAACTGAGGCATATTGAAATTTTAAGTTTATTTGAGTAAATTGATTCTCATCAGGCAGTGCCAAACCAGAAGTGGTGAAGGAGCCGTGCACCAAGAGGAGCTGGGGAAAGTTTTTTATAGAGAAGAGGTGGAAGCCAAGCAAGGAAATTATTTGATTGGCTGTACTTAAGCAGATGTCTCGTGGAAAGCCTAGTTGGCCATTTGTGATTGATTGTCCCTGGGTTTTGATTTCTTAATGTTGAGCTGTTACACACTTAGGTTTTGGTTTGATAACATGAGCTACTAAGGCATGAAAGCCACCCCAGTCTAATGGCCTCCTTGTTTAATTAATTTAATGCTACATTGGAATATTAGGTAGTTGCTGAACTCATTCTTTGGTCTCTTGCTATTCCCCAGTTAGCCGTCTTCCAATTAATGTTTCCCCACTCCTAATTAACTCATTTAAAAATATTATCAATTTTGGTAACTTTTATTTATAATTTAAAAATCCTGGAGGGTAAAAAGTAATCTTAGAAGTAAAAAAAAAATACTAGAGCACCATTAAATATACCACTCATACTATAAATGCCTTAAAATTTTAATTTTTCTAAGTGAATACAAACAAGTGGACTTGCCTGTTATAAACAGTAGAGGTAGTCTTCATAGCAGTCTATAGATTTAAAAACATTTTTTCAAAGTAAAGTAGGCACATAATTGAATCAAGCAGTTCTGAAACATCCAAGCAAGAGGAAACCTGTTTTGGTCATACTTATGAGAACTGGGCACTTCTAGGGAAGTCTGACTAAAGGCCATGCAACAGTCAGCATGGGCATAATTTTTTCTTTGCTTCAGTAGAGTCAAGTAGGACCTACTCTGCACTGACCTGCCCTCTGCCCAACAGGAATCACATTGTAGAAGAAGTGGATCAGATCCTTTTACCCTAAGGAACGAGAAACAGTGTAATCCAGCATGAGGCTATTTGGATATGAAGCTGCTGGTCAATACTTGGACTAATTTGGGCAAGTTACTTTACCTCTAAAACATGTTTCCCATCTGTAAGATGGGGATAATAGTATCTACTTTATAGAAATGTTGTGAGGGTTAAATAAGAGAATTTTTTTATAGTCTTTTAGTACAGTGACTGGTCCATAGTGAAAGTGCAAAAATCATTGAGTATCACATGTATTAAAGGTTAAAAATGGAGAGGAGGGGTGATTCTAAGTTCAATAGAGAATGTGTCACTTAGTTTGTACTTCAGTCTCAAAGGACTCAGGCTATTGTAAAGGTGACTCTAGGTCAAGGAAGTGGTGTTGGGGGTAATGAAGCTATAGAAGATTGATCTAGTGATGTCCTCAGTGATTCGCAATGCTTTGGATGAGATAGGATGTAGGGTAATGAGTGCCCTGGACATGGGACATTGATAGCCCCTCTAGAGTAGCAGTAGAAATTCCTGCAGTTTTGGCAGTGATATGAGATGTTACCACAGTGTGTCAGAGCAGAAGGGGAAAAAAACATGAAATGCCTCAGGCTGGCTAAGTGGACAAGTCCATGGACAGGGAGGAACTATCCCGTGGGATTCCAAGATCTGTTTGGGAGGCATGTCAGTGCTGGTGGTGGTGGTGGGGAGCTAACATTCCAGAAGATTAGGTTTGGATGCAGCAGGGAAACACCATGTTTCCTTGTAATTACTGTTGTGATCTTGGTTTTCTGTTTTTTTTCCCTCCCATAATAAAGCGATTTAATTTTTGAGACTATAGTTTAAATAGATTATTTTCCACTTTCTCAACTCTCAGCTCTTTGATGATGGACATTTAGTTTGTTTTCAGTGTGGGACTGTTTTGAAGTATTGCTTTGAGTATGCTAGCATCTGTCTTTTGTCAGTGTATGTAAACTCTTTTGTTGGGTATGTATCTGTGAGTGGAATGGTTGTTCTTTGTAGATACTGCTGCACAGTTTTTCAAAGTGGTTGTACCAGTTTAGACTCCATAGTGTTCCTGTGGCTCCACACCCTTAACAACACACACTAAAAATGTTTATGGAAGAGAAAAGGAAAATATAATTTTAAGCAATTATTATGATCTTCTGTACCACTACGGGGCCAATAGTAATTCTCATGTTCCTAATAAGGAAACTCATGAAAATTAAGAAGGTAGTCCAAAGTCTCATAATGTAGACAGTAACTAAAGTTTATGGGAACTAATTATGAGCTAGGCTCCTATAGTTGGCTGAATAATTGCCCCATAACATGTGTGTGTCCTAAGCCCTGGAACCTGTTAAGGTGACATTATATGGCAAAGACTTTTGCAGATGCAATTAAGTTAAGAGGGTCTTGAGATGGGAGATTATCTTGTATTATATAGTGGGGGATTGGTGGGGGTAGGTTAATGCAATCAATCGCATGTGTTACTATACCAAAGGGGCAGAGAGGAGTTTCAGATGGAAGAATCTCCTCTTCTTGCTAATGTGGCCAAGGAGGAGGAGATTGAAATGATGCAGCCACAAGCCAAAGAATGGCAGGAGCCACCAGAATTTAGAAGAGTAAGAACATACTTTCTCCTAGGCCTCCAGATGGAACACAGTCCTGTAGACACTTGGATTGTGGCCTAGGAAAACTGAATTTGGAGCTATGGCCTCCAGACCTGTTAGGGAATAAATTCTATTATTTTAAGCCACCCATTTATGGTAGTTTATTATAGCAGCAATAGGAAGTATAGGTGCTAAACAGTGAGTAAGAACTTTTCATGCATTCTATCACTTAATACTATGAGGTAGGTGTGTTAGCCCCATTTCACAGAGAAGGAAAGGTAGCATTTAAGGGTTGACTAATTTTCTCAAGGGCTCAGAGCTAGCAAGAATCAGAGATAGGATTTGGAAAACAAAGACTGTATAACTCCAAAATAATAGTCGAATAAATTTGGGATCCTAGAGTATCTGAATCATGATTTTTTTCACCTATTGTTTTACGGAAAGGAATTTTCTATGTCTCCAAATACATTCAGAATTTTCAAAAATTTAAAAATTGCTTTATTTATTCTATAAACACTGATTAAAGATTGACTATAAGCCAGGTATTCTGTAGTTCATGCCAAAGATTTTTTGGTGAAGAGTACCAGAGGTCACCACTTTCATCTAATAGAAGAGATGGGCATTTAACCGGCAGTTAGTGGAGAAATCTGTAGATTAGTCACAGGACCTCCAAGTAGCTGTTTTTGAGAGGCACCCATAGGTACTTATATAGTTGTCACCATTAATTTTCTAGTAGTTCCACAGATGCTTCTCTTCTTTTTATTTACACTAAGCCTCTCATAGTTTTCCTATAGCAGACACCCGATCATAGGCTGTCTGAACGTTTTGGATTCCCACCTGGAAGCCGGTTTATAATGCTCTCCTACAATTCATCCTGTAGTGTGTTCATTGCATTGCTGAGAGGGCCATGACACAGGGACCACTCCTTTTGTTCCTTCAAATAATGTCTTTTATTTAAGTGCTTTAACACATAGGAAGAGGTGGGGTGTTGGGGATGAGAGGGAGATATCTCCCCCTACTTATCATTACTTATAATCTAGTTATAAACAATGTTACTATATCTGGCATGTAGTTGGTCTCCCATAGATGTGACCTCTTCACAGACAAAAATGTTAATTGCATCACTGTGGTGTGCAACAGTAATAGAAAAGACTGCGTTTCACTTTCTAAGTAATACTCATGCATAATCTTTAACTCAATGAGTGTGGATTTGGCTATAGGCCAGGGTGTCACAGCCTTGCTTCTCCCATTTTTAATTTTTCAGGGACTCTGATTTGTGTTATGTGTACCTCTACTTATGTGCTTTGAATTAGCAACTCTGTGAAGTTTAGCGTTTGCTAAGGCCCAAAGAATGAATGCTCAGATATCACACACAGTTAAATATGTACTCCTATAAAAAAATTAAAATGTCAAACTAGAACTTAGTTTTGCATATTTAGTTGAACAGAAAGAAAAACACCTCTTTTACTCTTCTACTACTAAATCCACTTTCCACCATTGTACTCTAATTTCCTGACATACTTTGCCATTATCTCTCAAAAAAAGGACCAGAAAAAACCGGAGCATGACTTCTTAAGTTGCCTGGCTTTGTCTCACTTGCTTATTTTTAACTGTATAACCATCCCATAAGGACCTTCATAGAAGCGTCAAGATTTTCTTGTGGCCTTGACCATGCAGACATTTTGAAGACCAGAGAGAGAAACATGTGAAAACTCTGATCTTTATCGTATTACTTTCTTGGAATATTTCACTTTTCATTCCAGACTAAGACCCCTCCTCTGGGCTCCTGTAGCATGAGATGACTTTTCTCTGGTTTGGTACTTTTCATTGGTACATTAGTTTCCCATTGTGGCTACAGCAAGTAACCACAAATTTAGTGACTTCAATAACATAAATTTATTCTCTTACGGTTCTGTAGGATCGAAGTCCATTCCTGGCCTCATTGTGCTGAAACAGAGGTGTCATCAGATCTGTGTTCCTTTCCAGAGGCTCTAGGGGGAATTCTGTGTCCTGGCTCTTTCCCACTTCTAGAGGCCACCCAAATTTCTTGGATTGGGGCCTGTTTCCCTAGTCTGGATCTCCCCATACCTTTTTTTCTGTAGACACTTCCGACTGCTTCTCTTTTGCTGCCCTCTCCCACTTTTAAGGGCCCTGTGATTACATTGGGTCCACCAAGATAATCCAGGATGATCTCCTTTTTTAAGGTCAGTTCACTAGCAGACAATCCATTTGCAACCTTACTTCCTCTTTGCCATGTGACCTAATATATTCCCAAGTTCTGGGATTAGGACATGGGGGTCTTGCAGAGCCTTTATTCTGCTGCCACAATGTGGTGCTGTAATCATGTATTTACTTGTCTGCTTCTTCTGAAGAACATGAAGTCTTTGGAAGTAGGCTATGGGTTCTGTTCATCCTTTTATCTCTGCCCTAAGCACAGCACCTGACACATAGTATGTGTCAGTGAATGGTTGAATTCACTCAGTGAATAACATAAAGTGTTATAAAGAAAAACAAAAGATGTAAATAAGTAAAGGATATCATAAGATTTGCCAGTGGAGGTGTTAAACATATGTAATCTTGTAACAAGTGTGACTTTATCCTAGTTTCATTTCAGCTGTTTTTTTTTTTAAGTTTGGATTTATAAAATAGATGAGTGTAAATTAAATGTTACAAACTCTGGGAAGTATTCCATAATATATCATTTTAGAAAGAAAATCAATATATGCTTAGGTTATTAGAACTACTAAATAGGTAATCCAACAAAAGCAATTTCCTAACCTTTAAAGAGGAGAAAAAGTGACTAAGAAAATAGATTTTGTATTTAAAAGTTACTTGCTGTGGCCTTTAAGGATCTTCTCCTTTGTCACTCTGCCAGGTCCAGCACTCTTACCCCTGAAGATCTCAGGAAATGGGAAAGGTTCTGTATGTTTATACAGAGATTTCAAAATATATAAGCTGGAATAAATGACAGTGGTGACTGGAAGAAATTACAGTGGTCATTCTCTCAGACTAATTAACACCTGAACTTGTCAAATGTGTGGCTATACTTTAGAAAATTCAGAGGAAAGATGAAAAGGAAATAAGCCCTAAAGATACATAAACCATGTAAATCTGGGAAACTCAAAATTAATTACAAGAAAAAGGAGGGATTCAAATGTCTGTTTCTCTATCAATAATAGTCTTACAGATGCCACGAATTTCAACTTTTCCCATCACAGATGGAGGAGCAAGCCGTTTTAGACATCCAAAAGGACATTCCTCAATCGCCACTCTCTGAGTTAGACCTCATGGCTCAGCAGAGGGGAGGAAGGGATGAGAATGTGACTCGAGAGCAACTACCTGTTATCTACTTTTAATTCTGCCATTTTCTCTTTGTGTGGCCTTAGGCAAAACCTATTTTCATTTTTTGTCTTATTTTTCTTATCTATAAAATGAGGCAAATAGCACCTTCCCGATAGGGCTTATTTAAAGGATTAAATGTGGTAGGACATATCAAGTATAGAAGAGTGCCTCACTCAAGACGTGCTACCTGTTAACTATCTGAAAGACTAGCTAGTGGAGGCAAACACAGGTATGAATGTATCAGCTCTGTACCCTGCATGCAGACAAAATATTAGCATACCACAATGCTATAATCTGGGCTGCTGGCCAAGAGTCCATGATGTAATTATACAGCAGAGTAGGATCACTCAGTCCCTTACTTTCATCATGTGAAGGAGTTTAACAGCATAATCCTTTCTTTGCCCTAAAATATTCATTTTTATGATATAGTAAAATGACACCAAATAATTTTGTGCACACACAGACTAAACTCACCAATGCCAAATATGAACCTAAATTAAAATTTAATATGCTTGCCTTATTCAAAGATTTTCCTTAGATTTAAAAGATGCAAAAGGGCTTGCTAGTTATATGACAATTGAAATGGCATCTGGCGAGAGGCTTCCAGTGCAACTTCTCCCCACTGCTCAATAAAAACATATAAAGACAGAAATGAAAAATGAAAATTTACAATAATGCTGAAAAACCAGAGCCAAATAACAATCTCTAGATAGGCTGAGGTAGATGAGTTAAGTTTAGCAAAAATTATTGTTTTCACTTCTTGGAACACTGAGGAAAAAGGGGAAAAAGGATAAGATGTACTTTGTATAAACATGTATAAGTATTTCAAGTGCATATTTACATGTATAATGTACAAATATACACATATAATAACAGTTGCATATAAGAGGTTGTTTTAAAGAGTATTTGTTTGGAAAGCCAGAATAACTTGTTTTGTTCAATTCCAAACATTTAAAAAATTCATTGGTGCATTTGCCATTCATAGTTTTGCATCTGAAAATTTTTAGTTGCAATTTCTAAATAGTTGGTTCCAATCATTCAGTGGGGTGTTTAAATGTGTAACAACAAGGTCTCCAATCAGTCAGTCAGTCCATCAAGCAATCAATAGCTAACCCTGATTTGTAGGCTTTGCTGATTTCCATACTCCCAACCATGGCCAACTGCAAACTACCAATGTGACATCACTGAATGTTAACGACTGTCATTTGATCAGTGGAACCTTTAAATGTTTTGTGTCCAATTTTGGAGCTGCCTAGCTGATGTCAGTGGGGTCAGACTTTGCCAAATCCTGCCCAAATAGCAGATTCATGGGTCAAATAACAAATAAACATTGTTATTTTGAGACAGTATGTTCGGCAGTGGGTTGGTTATATAGCCCTGGGTAACGAGAACACTTCCTATTCCTTCTAGTCTGCATGGTCACCATGGGGCCACTTCTTAGTCCCATTTATGACCTTAGACCCTGCCAGCAGAGATATGGAATTAATGTTTTTTATATAATAGCTAGGAGAGACAAAGTTCTCTCAAATGACAAAAAACCCAACAGGAAATGAAAGGAGTTTTATAGTCTTATTCAAGAATTCCAAGATAATTAGACTGAAAACATAAGACATGTTCAGGAATCCTTAGCAGGAATATATAGATTAAAAGCACATAAGAAGAAATAGATACAGAAAAATATTTCAGAACCAACTTTCTTAATCATTATGTCATGACTGTGAATTACCAGAGTCATATAGGTTGATTAGTGAAAAGTCACACTTTGATTTTTTAAACTGATATGAGAACCAGGTAATTTGTAGAAGTTTATTGAAATTTCTAAAACATACCCACAGTAAAAGTTAGGTTTTAATTAGTTCTAAAATTTAAGGAAGCCCAGTTGCTATGACCTGCTGATTGGAACTCTGGCAATCTTGGGCTTTTCTTTTTTTCCTTCACATAATCCATTTTGTCCTATTGACTTTTTTGTTGTTTCCTGCCTTACCTCTGCCAATCTAGTCCAGGGTCCTCAAGTCTGAATTATAGTATTTGATCAATACTTCAAGATCACAACAATTGTACTTCTTTCTTCTAGCTGACAAATTAATCTTCATCACACTGTTTCTTCATGTTATTCTTATACTGAAAAAACCCAGGGTTTCCACTGTGTACAGGATGAAGTCCAAAGTCCTCGGTGACCTTTAAGAACCTCATAATTTGGAACCAATGGACTTTAAAATCTCCTTCTCACCAATCCTTCAGTCCATTAGGTTTGGTGTTCTCTTTGATATCCTAAATAAGACTTATTTATATTATGTCTTTTGCCATCCTCTCTTTTCTATGTGAGTCTTGTTTTTCAACTAAATTCAAGTTGAATAGTTGACTTAACCCACAACTTCTAACTCCTCTTCATTGACGTTTTTCATAGACACTGTTGATGCCCCACGCATAGCTCCTTTGCCATCATTAGTTCCCTACATACCTACTGCATCCCAGAGCAAGCACCTTCAGCTTTCTGCCAGAGGCCTCTTTCTCAGTCCAAATAGGGCAGGAATGAAGTCCTGGAGGAGTCAGTGTTTAATATTTCCAGCATCTACTCTTTGCCAGTGTAGGCCAGCAGTTGGAGTATAGGCACTCTATTTTTCTCACCTCTCAGGAGGAATAATTTTGAGTTATGATCTGGCTCTCTCGGAGCTCCCCAGTTGCTCACAGTGGTAACCTGCTGGGTGATGTACCCCTCATTGGCTTCCCTCTCTTCTCCAATCTCATTTCTCTACCCCTTCCCCGTGCTTCTCATGATCACCTCCCAGAGGCACTACTTGCTCTCAAATCCTTGTCTGTATGGGAAGAATCTAACCTAAGACAACACTGCAGAATAGTAGGATCCTCCTTTCTTCAGACTACTGCATCATTTGCTCTTTGTATCAATTAGCATAAAGTTTTTTCCACTAACAGCATTTATCATCAATGTGCCTTTCACTGTTCTAGGCCCTAGGGATACTATGATGAGGAAGACTGGGAAAAATTCTACCCTCCTTATGTTTTCTGTGGTGGGAGACAGGGATACAAGCTCATAAACTACAGTAAAATATCATCATATCCTGTTGTACATGGGCGTATTGCATTGTATACTGCCTGGTATTGCGCTCGCTTGTTATTCCTCATCAGGCACTCCGTGGTGCAGCAGACACTCAAGCGTACCTCTTCTCTGTCACTGAGAGCCACTGACCTATGTAATGGTCTCCTCAGTTTGCATGGCCACTTGCCAGTCCATTTGGTTTGTTTATTCTGCTGTGGTCTTTCTTTTTACAACTAGTATCGGATTCATTTCCTGGAACACATTAGGTCTTTGGCAGATAGTTGTATGCCTTTAGTATAGACTTTAGATTGCCATCTCTTCAGCTAGATACTTAGTTTAAGGGACTGAGTAGTATCTTTATACTTTATTTTCCCACCACAGTGTCTAGCAGAGATTTCTTTAAAGAGGCCTGTTTTAGATACTCATTAAGTATTTTTAAAACAATGAATAGATGAATAAAATTAATATAAAGATTTGAGATGTATAATTGAATTCTATTAGGAAAATTTAACTGACAGATCACAGTCCATCTGTAGTTTATGTTTACACAAAGACGTAATGTCTAATGTAGTTCTTTGGAGTGTATGTTATTTATTTTCTTTTTCAACCTTATGTACTTTCAGGTAATTTAGACGTGAAATATACAGTTGATGTTATCATAAGGAGTTTATGTTACCAGATTCCTCAGATGACCTCATTATTACTGCTGGGCTCACAATTTGGCGTAGTTTCCTGGCAAGTGAAGCAAAAAAAGAAACATACTGAGCTAAGTAATACTCATGTCTGACATTAAATGCATACAAATTCCTCTTCAGGGGCAAATAATTTCTTGGAAATAAATTTAGTGAGACATATATCATGGAGATCTTTGTATAAGGGGCAGCCTGTACAGTTGATAATTCCTACATTTTTACCAAAGATTGTACACTGTTCAAATAAAGAGCTTTTATTTGACCCCTTTTCAAGTTTAAGGGTAGAGCTTTAAATCAGAGGAGGGAATAGCAAATAACCCAGTCAAAGCATTTCTGTGGGACTCTGAGCTATTTATTTTCAAGTATTCCATGTGATCCATATCTAATTTATCACAGATACAATTTACTAAATCCAAATGAATGGATACTTAACATACCATGAAACTGTCATTCTTATAAATACCCATCTTAAGTTAATCTTTAACAAGAGCTCTTGACAACTTTAGCCATTGGATGTGGAGGGGCAAAGTCATGGATGTGGGTAGGAGACATGGCTATAGCCATAGAGCCCTTCTTTTCCTCTGCAGAAGAACATTATGTATTCTCATTGACTCTCAAGAGTTCTGCATCTAGTAATATGGAAGAAACAAGTTGGATTGGAAATGTTGAAGAACTGCAGGGAATGAATTATTAATCGTCTTCATAGTTCCAAGAACTTAAGGGCGGACCCTTCGGAACAATCTGATTTCAAAGGAATTGCCTCCGGACTCAAATCAGCCAACTTTCTAGGGGGCATAATCTACCTTTGGGTTGTTGACTAAATTATTTTTTACCTTTCCTTATTTAATCCTACACTGGTTAAAAAATTTCCTCTCCTATTTTCCATTTCATTTTTTTTTTTTGTATAGAGATAGCTAGTCAATGGAATAAGTTCAACTCACTGTCAGTTCAACCATTCATTCATCAAACACTTACCAAGCATCCAGAGTTGAGGGGATAGCAGCAAACTAGATAGTCCCAGTATCTGTGTTCATGGAGCTACAATCAAACGGGAAAATCCATACTGAACAGTACGCACACATCCATCTTCAGTGATATATGTCAGATGCCTAGATAAGTCTTCTTCATACATAAAATTTATGAGTAAAATGCTTTAAAAAATGTAAACCAGAGGGAGATTTACCATGTTTATTGAAACTTACGTTTCAGGGCCCTTCTAAGGCCCCAGAAAATTAGTACCTGTTCTTTTGTGTTCTTTTTCTTAACAAGTCTCCCCCAGATTATATAATGTTCAGGTCCTACAAAAGCGATCCTTACCTGTATCTATTCATAGGTGAGTGAATGAGCAAGTAAGAGAAAAGTCTCAGAGGTAATATACAAGGACAAACTGTGAATCCAAAAGGGTAAGTGTCCCTAAAACAGAATTCATCCTGGGAACATCTGGCTATCCTTTGTGGCCTTGGTATGGAAAGAGATAGAGGCACCATGTGGGTGGAAGTGCATAAAAGGTTAGGAAAAGCCCTTCATGAAGTTAGGATCCCTAATTCTGATATCTTCATTGGTAAGCCAGAAAAAAACAAAACTTTCCCCAGAAAGGTATACTGATGTACATTGCCTGTTTTGGATTTGTTCTGGTGGAGTTGAAAAAAGTACTCCTGAAGAATTCCTAACCACATGCCTAATCTCAGGAGGATCTGGGGCCAGAATTAAACACACTCATTCACCCCATGCTTAAAACTTAGTCCAAAAGGGTACTACAAATTCTGCTCGGTTCTCTCAGGCTGTTCTCTTTCCTTCTCCTACAGGCACAGAGCAGGTAAAAGAGGCTGATGGACAAGTCCAGCATTCTGCTTGGAATTCTATCAGCCTAAATCCTTAAGTCCATTAAAAATATTTTATACTTGAAAGTTGCTGTGGGTAATGGATTTGTCAATTGTTTTGCTGCTACAGAATACAGGTCACCTTGCTTTTGGTCTATTGCATTGGTTTCCTTATGGCTCATTCAACTACTACCACCTCCTTATCACCTTCATGGCCTCTGCCCACTGTCCACTCTCAAATGTAACATCACCTGTTCCAAGTGTTATCCCTCCCTTCTAGTACCAAGTTCTGTATCAACCATCTATTGCTGAAAACAAATAATTAATTCAATAACGTACCAGCTTATAACAATGTAACCCTTTCTCATGATTCTGTGGTTTGGGTGGGTGGTGTCTGCTGGTTTCTGATGGCTGGTCCTCTCTCACCTGACAGAGGCAACATTCCAAGAGGGGAAGCTCCATGCGTAAGTACTTAAGCCTCTACTTGTGTCACATTTGTGATATCCTGTTGGCCACAGCAAGTCATATGGCTCCGCCCAGAGGACTATGGGAGGCGACCACACAAGGTTTCAAATATTGGAAAGTCTGACTTGTTGAGAACACGTAGTATAACAGTCTACCACAGAGAGAGAGAAGTTGAGCACCTGACTTTATATGGATATGTGGCCAAATAGTTTCAACTTCTTAAAATTATTCCTAGTTAGAGGATGTCGGTTAATCAAAATAAATAACTTGGCAAACAGTTGGACCCATCATATCTGATAAATTGCAAGCATTTTGGTAGCAATTAATCTTCTTTGGAGATAGACTTCAAAAGGAAGAAAGTAGCAAGAGATAAAGAAGGAAATTACATAATGATAAAGGGGTCAGTCCAACAAGAAGATATAACCATTATAAATATATATGCACCCAACACAGGAGCACCAGCATATGTGAAACAAATACTAACAGAATTAAAGGAGGAAATAGACAGCAATGCACTCATTCTAGGAGACTTCAACACACCACTCACTCCAAAGGACAGATCAACTAGACAGAGAATAAGTAATGACAGAGAGACACTGAACAATACACTAGAACAGATGGTCCAAACAGACATCTACAGAACTCTACACCCAAAAGCAACAGGATACACATTCTTCTCAAGTGCACATGGAACATTTTTCAGAATACACCACATACTAGGCCATGAAAAGAACCTCAGTAAAGTCAAAAATATTGAAATTCTACCAACCAACTTCTCAGATCACAAAGGTATAAAACTAGAAATAAATTTTAGAAAGAAATCAAAAAGGCTCACAAATATGTGGAGACATAACAACATTCTCCTAATTAATCAATGGGTTAACGACCAAATCAAAACAGAAATCAAAGAATATATGGAGACTAATGACAACAACAACACAAAGCCACAACTTCTGTGGGACGCAGCAAAGGCAGTTCTAAGAGGAAAGTATATTGCAATCCAGGTCTATCTAAAGAAGGAAGAACATTCCCAAATAAATAGTCTAAAGACACAATGACTGAAACTGGAAAAAGAAGAACAAATAAGACACAAAGTCACCAGAAGGAGGGACATAATAAAGATCAGAGAAGAAATAAATAAAATTGAGAAGAATAAAACAATAGAAAAAAATCAATGAAACCAAGAGCTGGTTGTTTGAAAAAATAAACAAAATAGATCAACCCCTAGCCAGACTCATTAAGAGAAAAAGAGAATTTACACACATAAACAGAATCAGAAATGAGAAAGGAAAAATCATGACAGACCCCACAGAAATACAAAGAATTATAAGAGAATATTATGAGAATCTATATGCTAACAAGCTGGAAAACCTAGAAGACATGGACAACTTCTTAGAAAAATACAACCTTCCAAAACCGACCAAGCAAGAAACAGAAAAACTAAACAGACCAATCACCAGCAACGAAACTGAATCAGTAATCAAAAAACTACCCAAGAACAAAACCCCCGGACCAGATGGATTCACCTCTGAATTCTACCATGCATATAGAGAAGAAATAACACCCATTCTCCTTAAAGTTTTTCAAAAAATAGAAGAGGAGGGAATACTTCCAAACTCATTCTATGAAGCCAGCATCACTCCAATACCAAAACCGGGCAAAGACCTCACCAAAAAAGAAAATTACAGACCAATATCCTGATGAACGTAGAGGCAAAAATACTCAACAAAATATTTGCAAACTGAATTCAAAAATATATCAAGAGGATCATATACCATGATCAAGTGGGATTCATCCCAGGGATGCAAGGATGGTACAACATTCGAAATCCATCAACATCATCCACCACATCAATAAAAAGAAGAACAAAAACCACATGATCATCTCCATAGATGCTGAAAAAGCATTTGACAAAATTCAGCATCCACTCATGATTAAAACTTTCAACAAAATGGGTATAGAGGGCAAGTACCTCAACATCGTAAAGGCCATATATGACAAACCCCACAGCCAACATCATACTTAACAGCAAGAAGCCGAAAGCTTTTCATCTAAGATGGGAACAAGACAGGCAGGGATGCCCACTCTCTCCACTGTTATTCAACATAGTACTGGAGGTCCTAGCCACGGCAATCAGACAAAACAAAGACATACAAGGCATCCAGATTGATAAAGAAGAAGTCAAATTGTCACTGTTTGCAGATGACAGATATTGTACATAAAAAACCCTAAAGACTCCACTCCAAAACTACTAGAACTAATATCTGAATTCAGCAAAGTTGCAGGATACAAAATTAACACAGAGAAATCTGTTGCTTTCCTATACCCTAACGATGAGCTAACAGAAAGAGAAATCAGAAAAACAATTCCATTAACAGTTGCATCAAAAAGAATAAAATATCTAGGAATAAACCTAATGAAGGAAGTGAAAGACCTGTACTCTGAAAAGTACAAGACACTCGTAAGAGAAATTAAAGAGGACACTAACAAATGGAAATGCATCCCATGCTCTTGGCTAGGTAGAATAAATATTGTCAAAATGGCTGTACTACCTAAAGCAATCTACAGATTCAATGCAATCCCTATCAAACTACCAACAGCTTTCTTCAATGAACTCGAACAAATAATTCTAAAATTCGTATGGCACCACAAAAGACCCCGAATAGCCAAAGCAATCCTGAGAAGGAGGAATAAAACAGGGGGAATTACACTCCCTGACTTCAAGCTCTACTACAAAGCCACAGTAATCAAGACAATTTGGTATTGGCACAAAAACTGACCCACAGACCAGTGGAACAGAATAGAAAATTCAAACATTAACCCAAACATATAGAGTCAATTAATATTTGTTAAAGGAGCCTTGGATATACTATGGGGAGATGGCAGCCTCTTCAGCAGCTGGTGTTTGAAAAACTGGACAGCTACATGTAAGAGAATGAAACTGGACTATTGTCTAACCCTATACAGAAAGGTAAACTCAAGGTGGATCAAAGCCTGAAAGTAAGTCATGAAACCATAAACCTCTTAGAAAAAAATATAGGCAAAAATCTCTTGGACATAAACATGAGTGACTTCTTCATGAACATATCTCCCCGGGCAAGGGAACCAAAACCAAAAATGAACAAGTGGGACTGTATCAAGCTGAAAAGCTTCTGTACAGCAAAGGACACCATCAGTAGAACAAAAAGACATCCTGCAGTATGGGAGAATATATTCATAAATGACGTATCTGATAAGCGTTGATATCCAAAATATATAAAGAACTCATGCACCTTAACAAACAAAAAGCAAATAATCCAATTAAGAAATGGGCAGAGGACATGAATAGACACTTCTCTAAAGAAGAAATTCAGATGGCCAACAGGCACATGAAAAGATGCTCCACATTGCTAATCATTGGAGAAATGCAGATCAAAACCACAATGAGATATCACCTCACACCAGTGAGAATGGCCAACATCCCAAACAGAAACAACAACAAATGTTGGCGAGGATGTGGAGAAAATGGAACCCTCCTATACTGCTGGTGGGAATGCAAATTAGTTCAACCATTGTGGAAAGCAGTATGGAGGTTCTTCAAAAAACTCAAAATACAAATATCATTTGACCCAGCAATTCCACTCCTTGGCATTTCCCCTAAGACTGCAGCAGCCCAGTTTGAAAAAGACATATGCACCCCTATGTTTATTGCAGCACTATTTACAATAGCCAAGAAATGGAAGCAACCTAAGTGTCCATCAGTAGATGAATGGATAAAGAAGAGGTGGTACCTATACACAATGGAATATTATTCAGCCATAAGAAGAAAGCAAATTCTACCATTTGCAACAACATGGATGGAGCTAGAGGGTATTATGCTCAGTGAAATAAGCCAAGCCGAAAAAGACAAGTATCAAATGATTTCACTCATATGTGGAGTATAAGAACAAAGAAAAAAACTGAAAAAGCAAAACAGCAGCAGACTCACAGAACCCAAGAACCGACTAATAGTTACCAAAGGGAAAGGGACTGGGGAGGATGGTTGGGAAGGGAGGGACAATGGAGAAAAATGGGCATTACTATTAGCAGATGTAATTTTGTGGGGGCACGGGGAGGGCTGTACAACTCAGAGAAGACAAGTAGTGATTCTATAGCATCTCACTACACTGATGGACAGTGACTGTAATGGGGTTGGTGGGGGGACCTGATGAAGGGGATAGTTTAATAACCATGATATTGCACATGTTATTGTTTCCTAGGCAAAGGGAAATTGTTAGTGACTTCAGATTTTCTATTAGGAATGGTATGTCAATCAAGAAAAGAAAACAACTCCGAAGATACACTATGAAAAGAGTGACTGCTAAGCTCCTTAGCCTTTTAAACTACTTTTCCAGAAACGTCACCACTCAACTCTATTTTGGATGGCAATCTGAATGAGTAATGCTGATAATGAAAATAAGTTAAAGGCTCAAATGTCTAATTTCAGCATGGCTAAATATACTAATTTCCAAAGGTGTATTCATAAGAGATACCATGTATTGAGAACTTAACAGGTGCCAAACAAAACATTATGTTTAAATCTTTTTTTTTATATAATTTATTTCATTATCATTAATCTGCAATTACATGTGCAATATTATGGTTATTGAACTACCCCCTTCATCAGGTCCCCCTCACCAACCCCATTACAGTCACTGTCCATCAGCGTAGTGAGATGCTATAGAGTCACTACTTGTTTAAATCTTTGTATACATAATTTTATTTTATTCTTAACAACATACCTGTGAGTTCCCATTTACAGGCCTATTTTAAAGAGTGCAAATCAGGCTTAGATAAAAATTGGTTAAATAAAATACTAATGGTCATAGCTGATTGATGGTGATTAAAAGGTATCCAGTTCTTAACTGCTAATTTCTTTGTCATGAACACTAATTATTAAATGGTAAACAGTTTGGGCTTCTCTTTTAAAAAAGTATCCTTTAGACTTAGCTCATTTAACATATTGTATCTTAATGTATGAGTTAACTTACATGATGTTAACTTACAGATTTCTTTGTGAGGAGAAAAAGAGTCCTATGAACATTCATTTTCTGGGTTATCTGTGCCTCTATTTCTAACCCCCATTCAATACTTTTTCCTCCTTACAGCAAAGGTGCTACAAAATATTAGTGAATTAAACAGTTATAGTCCCTCATTTCATGGAGCTTGCAGTCTAGTGGGGATACACATGATATGTAAGCAAAAATTAATACACACACAGTTACAGACATATAGTACATGCTCCAAAGCAATTACTCTGATCTGGGAATTTAGGTCTAGGTGATTCTGGTGCAGTGGTCAGGATATTTCACATGGGAAGGTCCCCTGTGGGACGTAAGCCAGCAGTTCCCAGACAGGGATGGCTGTGCGGCAATGTCATTGAGCCAGCTTTCACAAGAGGGAGATTCCAGACTTCCATTCCTTTCAGCTAAAGCGGTGTGCTCCCAGCATCTGTATTTGTATTTACAGCAAGTCAGAAGGGTTAGAAGGCAGTGTTTGGAAAATGCTGTTGTAGAAAGTCTACTGCTATGAAGTACTTATGGTAGAAAATGAAAATTTTTAGCAAGTGAGTATCCATGAGGTCTTGAGCACTGACAGAGATAGGGAAATAAAAAAAACATAAATCTGAATCTTGAATGTTATACCTCTCAGCTACTGCTTTAAGTAAGAAAGAGTACTAATTTGTACCAGGCCCCCACAATATTGGTTCTTTATAATGATAGCCCTCAAATTACCCATGTATTAGCTATTGTTTGCTACATCCCTATGTCAGGAATGATGTTAAGTATTTTGAAGGCACTGATTTTTAAATCTGTATAATTCTTCGAACCAGTTTATTCTTCTTATCCTCATATTTTCAGATAAGCAAGTTAAGCTTAGGGTGATCGAATGAGTTTCCAAAGGTCATACAACTTACAGGTGATAAAGCCAGGATTTCAGTTTAGTTCTCTGTAAGGCCAGGCTTGAAGGAATTGTACTCTTTCATTGGTTCTAAGATGCATGTTTCACATTTAAATACCTACAGAATATTGCACGATGTTTTATAATTATAATTGAAAGCAGTTTTTTTCTTTCAGAGTGGAACATAAAGTTGGTGCTGTTGCAATAAATGGCATTTTCAATTCAATAAAAATACAGTAGCAGGTAGCCACATACAAATAATCTCCATGCTAATAGTGAATAATCTGCCTCCCTCCATGCCTTGCTTGCTGTTCTTTACTTTCTAATTCAAATCACAATTATTTTCTTCAGCACATTTAAATTACTTTGATGATATTTTCACAAAGAGTTAAATATAAGCTTAATGTACCTTACTGCAGATCCCAGCATTGCTATGAGGATTGTTGGTTACCATCAGCCTACAAATATTCAAACCGATTCCATTATGTAAGGAGCCCTATTTTCTAATAAGCCTACTACTGCCCACTCACTTTCCAGATAAAGAAACTGAAAATTAGAGAAAGTAAATTCTTTGCCCAAAGTCATGTAGCGAATAAGTGACAAAACTAGGTCTTAATTCTTAGTTGACTAGCTTCTTCTTAGGGTCCTTTATAGTGTATAATGCTACTATCTGCATCAGGATGTTGAAACTTGTATATGTATATATTATACTCCAGAGTTCTCCTCGCCATTCTTTAAGGAAAAGTCTTCTTAACAATTGTTACTGTTTGTAGATACAGACAAACTTACTTTAAAACTTTTTTTTATAGAATTCACAGGAACTAGAATAGCTAGAACTCTTTTGAAAATCAAGAATAAAGTTGGAGGAATCCCACTACTCAATTTTAAGATTAACTATGAAGCTATAGTAATAAAAACACTGTAGTATTAATGGAGGAATAAACTCATGGAGTAATGGAGCAGAATAAAAAACTGAGAATATGTCACACAGATTTGCCCAGCTTATTTTTGACAAAGTAGTAGAGGCACTCAAGGAAGAATATGGTCTTTTCAATAAATAATGCTGAGACAGTTGGACACCGATAGACAAAAAAATCTAACATTCGCCTAAGTCTTACACTTTGTGCAGAATTAACTCAAAATGAATCATAAATCTAAAATGTAAAACTGAAAAACTTTTAGAATAGAATGTATCTAAGCAATGGTCCTATTCTTTTCTATTGAATAGATAAGTTTTAGTGTTCTAATTCCTTTTTTTTTTTGTTAATATTTATTTTTAAGTTATTCTTTTAGTGGTTGCCCTGGGGGTTACAATTAGTATTTTAATTTAAAACAATCTATTTCACATTAAAAACAACTCAATTTTAATAGTGCACAAAAACTTTACTCCAAAATAGTGCCTTACCTAACCCCACTTCTTTGTGCTGTTTTTGTTATACAAATAACTTTTTTTTATACATTATAAGTCCATCAACACAATTTTATAATTACAACTTTATGCTATTAGCTTTTAAATCAGATAGCAGAAGAGTTACAAACAACAGTACATTTATACTGTGTTTTGTTACCTATGTAGTTACCTTTACTGGTGTTCTTTATGTCTTTGCCTGCATTTGAGTTACTTAATATTATCATTTGACTGTTTTTGACAATCTCCCCAGAATAGGCTCTTTCTACTGAGGAAGCTTAGTCTGGTCAAATAAAGATGAGTCCCGTGAATGGGGCTTTTCCAGGATGATGCCAGTGGGGTCAAAGGGTGACAGTTCTCTGGGAATTAGACTTCTGGGGACACTTCAAACCAATTCTTTACCCTCCAGTGTCTGCTAGTCTTTTGACTTTCATACCTACATGGCGTGAGGTTCCTGGTTTTCAAAGATACTGTGGAACTGGAGAGGCAGACATGGGAATAGGGCAGATTAAGAGGCCACAAAACTTGCTGCTCTAACTGAGATTCAGCCCTTTTTCTTGAACACATGCCCCTTGGATCATTGCAAGCCTGTAATTTCCAGAGTTCTGAAAAATTAGACTCCAATAATTTTAGACACTGTTCTTACTGCTTTATGGAGTAGTGGATTTGGGAAGGTTCTTTCTGTGATATTTTGGAAGAGCTTCTCCTGGTCATTTTTTAAATTCAGCAACTGGAAACTAATACGCTTTCCAAAAATAAATGATTGGCTTTGGGAAGGTGGAATGGAAGAATGGATTCTAGGAAGGCAGTTAGCAAATATTCACTTCAGTGGGTGATTCCTCAGTGAGATTCACCTCATGAGATTTTGGAAACTTTCTTTTTTAAAACTTTCCTTTAATTGAGTCTTGCTCCATCTCTACAGAATAACGAAGAATCCAGTTTGCCCTGAGATTTAGTTTAATAATTTTTCTTTCTTTATTATTTTAATTAATACATTATAATCAGACAAAACTAGGTTGTAATCATAATCCCTTCACTTATTAAGTATGTGCTCTTGGGAAGTTATTTAATCTTTGTTAATTTCAGTTCTTTCATCTGAAAATTGAAAATTATCAGAGAAAATCAATATATTATAGATGTGGTAAAAATGTTGACAATTTTAAGCAGTCATTCAGTTTAAGAAATCTTTTGTTCCTAGGTAATATTAGTAAATGCTTTGATGTTTCCTATAGAACTTTGACAGATATTTAACATAATCTCAGATAATCATTAATTCTAGATCAAAATGAGGATCATGAGTTGATAGAAGATATGTTTTCTCCAAATAGTGAATTTATTCATAAAAACATTTTTAAAGTATCAAAACGCCTGGTAGTTAAATATCCTTTGTTTTAAAGGTACCCAATTTAATGTAATTGGGAACATTGTAGACATCCTAGGGCATAAAATATTTATTGCAGAATGGTTCAGTAACAAAAACTGATTAAAGAATCTAGCTAGTATTTGCTGAACTTCTGTTCAATTTACTTATTCAAAATTGAACTTTAAAATAACCCACTTTTTTTGAACTTCAAAAAATGCTCTAAAACTTCAACTTGACACCTTGTATTATGCTTCATGTTCTAAAAACTAAGGACTCAGTAGTTGCTATGTATATATTTTAAGACATAAAGGATGAAAAACAAAAACACACACATACAATAACTTCTTTCCTTTTGACAGAAAAATAAGATTACATTATGTATGTTTTCTGCATTTTTTTCTCAACAGTACTTTTGAGCCAGATGAAAATTATCAAGTAAAGTAATGCATTCTTTTTGGAATTAGATAATATCCTATGGCATGGATATACCACAGTAATGCCCATTTGACAATGATTGGAAATATTTTTAATTGTTCTAATTTGCAGGAGGGGTGTGAAGTACTACTGACATATAGTGGGTAGAAGCCAGGGATGCTGCTAAAAATCTTACAGTACACAAGATATAATCTCCTATAACATGATATTATAATCCTATAATCCTCGTCCATGATATCAATAGTGCAGATCCTGAGGAACTCTGCCTAATCATATACTTTCTCAGCTCTTTCCTGTTTGGCTTTTAAGTCTCAAGGTGCAAAAAAAATCCATTTTCTGTCTTGGTTTTTGTAAAGTTTTTCCGAACACTAAATATTAAATGCAGTATCTTAAGTTTCCTTCTAATATTTTTTTTACACTTAAATCTTTAATCAACCTCGGTTTGCTTTTGTTTTTATTTTTGTTTTATGTTGTGACTTCGAGTTTTGGGGAAAAAGCCAATTTGCCAGCACCACTGATTAAATAAACTATCTTCTTTCTAACTGAATTGAAATACTATTGCTGGGGTGTTTTTTGGAATCTCTACTTTGTTTCACTGATTTATTTGCTTATTCTTAGGCCACTAGCACATAATTTTCATTATGTTAATCTTAATATCATTTTAATAATTGGTTAGGCTAATCCCACTGATTCTTTTTTTTTAATTGAAGTATTTGATATACAATCTTACATTGGTTTCAAGTATCCAACGCAGTGGTTCAGCAGTTACTCATATGATTAAATTCTCATCCCCACAAGTGCAGTTACTATCTGTCAGTGTAGGTATATGTTACAGAATCAGTGACTAAATTCTCCATGCTGTACCACCATCCCTGTGACCAACTTATCTGATGATTGAGAATTTTGGTACCTTTTTATCCTTCTCCTCCAAAAACCCTTCTCCATGGTAACCACCAGTCATTTCTCAGTGTCTTTGAGTATACTGCTTTTTTGTTCATTTTGATTTATTTTGTTTTTATATTCCACAAATAAATGAATCATATTTGTCTTTCTCTGCCTGCCTTATTTCACTTAGCATGATACCCTCTAGATCCCTCGATGTTGTTGCAAATGGCAGGATTTCTTTCTTTCTTATGGCCAAATAATATTCCATTGTGTATGTGTACCACTTCTTTATCCATTCATCTATTGATGGACACTTTGGTTGCTTTTATATCTTGGCTACTGTGAATAATGTGGCAATAAGCATAGGGGTACATATCTTTTTGAATCATGGATTTTGTTTTCTTTCGGTAAATTCCTAGAAATGGAATTATTGGGTCACATGGTATTTTTGTTTTTAGCTTTTTGAAGAACCTCCATACTGCTTTCCATAGTGGTTGTACCAATTTACATTCCTACCAACAGTGTAGGAGAGTTCCCTTCTCTCCACATCCTCGCCAACACTTGTTATTTCTTGTCTTTGGAATAGTGGCCATTCTAACTGGTGCGAGATGATATCTTATTATGGTTTTGATTTGCATTTCCTTGATTAGTGATGTGGAGCATCTTTTCATGTTCATCAGTATGTCTTCTCTGGAGAAAGGTCTTTTCAGGTCCTCTGTCTATTTTTTAATAAGGTTATTTGGTTTTTTTTGGTGTTGAGGCATCTTTATAAATCTTGGTTGTTAACCCCTTATGATATAAATAATTTATGAATACATTCTCCCATACTATAGGTTGACTTTTTGTTCTACTGATGTGTCCTTTGCTATACAGAAGCTTTTTACTTTGATGTAGTCCCACTAGTTCATTTATTTTGTTTCCATTGCCTGAGGAGCTGTGTCCAGAAAAATATTGCTCATGCTTATATTCAAGAGATTTTTGCCTTTGTTTTCTTCTAAGAGTTTTATGGTTTCATGTCTTACATTTAGATATTTAATCCATTTCACCTACACTTTTGTATATGGAGTAATCCAGTTTCATTCTCTCTTACGTATCTGTCCAGTTTTGCCAACATCAGTTATTGAAGAGACTGTATTTCCTCCATTGTGTGTTCATGGCTCCTTTATCATATATTAGTTGACCATATATGTGTGGGTTTATATCTGGGCTCTCTATTCTGTTTCACTGATCTTTTTTTGTGCCAGTATAATACTGTTTTGATTTGTAATATAGCTTGAAGTCAGGGAGCGTAATACCCCCAGCTTTGTCCTTTCTCAGGATTGCTTTAGCTATTCAGAGTCTTTTGTGGTTCCATATGAATTTACAGATATTTGCTCTAGTTCATTGAAAAATGCCATTGGTATTTTGATAAGAACTGTATTGAATTTTAAATTGCTTTGGACAGGAAGGCCATTTTGATGATATTTATTCTTGCCATACATGAGCTTGGTAAAAACTCCCATTGATTTGTGTCTTCTTTAATTTCCCTTACAGTTGTCAGGGTACAGGTCTTTCACCTCCTTGGTGAGGTTTATTCCTAGGTATTTTTTATTCTTTTTGATGCAATTGTAAATGGATTTGTTTTTCTGACTTCTCTTTCTGCTAGTTCATTGTTAGTGTACAACTGATTTCTGGGTATTAATTGTATCCTGCACATTTGCTGAATCAAGTTATTAGTTCTAATAGTTTTTTGGTGGAGTCTTTAGAGTTTCCTCTGTATAATATCATGTCATCTGCAAATAGTGACAGTTTAATTTCTTCCTTACCAATTTGGATGCCTTTTATATCTTTGTCTTTTCTGATTGCTGTGGCTAGGACCTCCAGTACTATGTTGAATACAAGTGGTGAGAATGGGTATCCTTGTCTTGTTCATGATCTTAGAGGAAAAGATTTCAGCATTTTCCCATTGATTATGATGTTAGCTGTGGGTTTGTTATATATAGTCTTTATTATACTGAGGTATGTACCCTCTATACTCATTTTTTTTAGACTTTTATCAGGAATCAGTGTTGAATTTTGTCTAATGCTTTTTCAGCATCTATTGAGATGATCATGTGGCTTTTATCCTTTTTTTTAATGTGGTGTATCAAGTTGATTGATTTATAAATATACCATCCTTGCATCCCTGGAATAAATCCCACTTGGTCATGATTGATGATCCTTTAATGTATTCTTGAATTCAGGTTGCTAGTATTTTGTTGAGGATTTTTCCATCTATGTTCATCGGGGATATTGGTCTAAAATTTTCTTTTTTGTAATGTTTTTGGTTTGGCATTCAAGTGATGCTGGACTCATAGAATGAGTTTGGAAGTATCCCTTTCTATTCTACTTTATGGAATACTTTGAGAAGGATGAGTATTAGTTCTTCTTTAAATGTTTGGTAGAATTCAGCTGTGAAGGCATCTGGCTCTGGAATTTTGTTTGTTGTGATTTTTTTATTACCAATTCAATTTTGTTACTGGTAATTGGTCTGTTCAGATTTTCTGTTTATTCCAGGGTTAATCTTGGTATTTCTTCTAGGTTGTCCAATTTGTTGGCATATAGTTATTCATAGAATTCTCTAATAATTCTTTGTATTTCTGTGGTATCCTGTGTGCTTATTCCTTTTTTGTTTCTGATTTTGTTTATTTGTGTACTGTTCTCTTTTTTTCTTGGTAAGTCTGGATAGGGGTTTGTCTATTATATTTATTTTCTCAATGACCCAGTTCTTGGTTTCATTGATTTTTTTTCTATTGTTTTGTTCTCTATTTTTCTTATTTCTTCTCTGATCTTTATCATGTCCTTCCTTCTACTAACTTTGGGTTTCATTTGTTCTGATTTTTCTAATTTCTTCATTTGTGAGTTTAGAATGTTTATTTGGGGTTGTTCTTACTTCCTGAGGTAGAACTGTATTGCTATGTACTTCCCTCTCAGAACTATTTTGTTGTGTCCCACAAATTTGGACTAGTGTATTTTTGTTTTCATTTGTCTCTGTGTATTGCTTGATTTGTTTTGATTTGTTCATTGATCCATTGATTATTTAGAATCATGATGTTTAGCTTCCATGTGTTTGTGGTCTTTTTTGTTTTCTTTTTGTAATTTATTTCTAGTTTCATACCATTGTGTTCTGAGAAGCTGCTTGATACAATTGCAAGTAGCTTTTTTTTTTTTAGAATTTATTGAGGCTCTTTTTGTGGCATAGAATGTGATTTATTTTGGAGAACACTCCATGTAAACTTGAGAAAAATGTTTATCCTGCTGCTTTGAGGTGGGATGTTCTGTAGATATCTGTTAAGTCCATCTTAACTAATGGGTTGTTCGATGCCTCTGTTTCCTTATTTATTTTCTGTCTGATTTTTCTGTTGATGTGAGTGGTGGGTTCAAGTCTCCTAAAAGGAATGTGTTGTAGTCTATTTCCCCATTTATATCTGCTAGTGTTTGTTTTACATATTTAGATGCTTCTGTGTTGGGTACATAGATATTTTAGTGGTTATGTCCTCTTGTTTGACTGATCCTTTTATCATTATGTAATGTCTTTCTTAGTCTCTTGTTACTTTCTTTGTTTTCAAGTTAATTTTTTCTGATATAAGTACTGCTACTCCTGTTTTTTTCTCCCATTTATTTGCATGAAATATCTTTTTCCATTCCTTCATTATCAGTCTCTGTATGTCTTTGGGTATGAAATGAATCTCTTGTAGGCAGCATATAGATAGATATTGTTTCTTTATACTTTCTGCCACTCTGTGTCTTTTCATTGGTGCATTCAGTCCATTTACATTTAAGGTGATTATTGATAGATATGTACTTACTGTCATTTTATTAATTGTTTTCGTAGTTCTTTTCTGTTCCTCTCTGACACTCTTCCCTTGTTATTTTATGGTTTTCCTTAGTGTTGTGATTGGATTTCTCTTTTCTCCTTTTTTTGTGTATCTGTTGTAAGCTTTAAGTTTGTGGTTGCAATAAGATTCATGGATAGCTTCCTAACTATATAGCAGTCTATATAAAAGGTGATGGTTGCTCTATTTTAAACACAATCTAAAAGTGTTTCTTTTTTATTCTTTTCTTCCTCCACACTTTATATATTTAGTGTCATAATCTTCATTTTTTGTGTATCCCTTCACTGAATTTGTTTTGGTTTTACTACATTTGTTTTGTTTTAATTTTGTACTTGCTTGGTAATTAATTTGTGTACTACCTTTACTGTGGGTTTATTTTCACTGATGAAAACTATTTAGGCTTAAGAACATGTCTTTCTAAAGAAGTTTCTAACATACTCTATAATGCTGATTTAGTGATTATAAATTTCTTCAGTTATTTGGGAAATGTTTAATCTCTGCTTCAAATTTGAATGATAATCTTGCTAGGTAGAAGAATCTTGATTGAAAGTCCTTCTGTTTCAACACATTAAATATTTCATGCCACTCCTTTCTGGCCTGTAAAATTTCTGCTGAAAAGGCTGCTGTAGCCTGAGGGGTTTCTGTTGTAATTTTTTTCTCTCTCTGGCTGTTTTTAATACGTTCCCCTTACCTTAATCTTTGTCATTTTAATTGTATATGTCTTGGTGTTGTCTTCCTGTCATTCTTTTTGTTAGGAGCTCTCTGTACTTCCATGACCTAGATATCTTTCCTTCCCCAGGCTGGAAGTTTTCAACAATTATTTTCTCAAAGAGACTTTCTGTTCCTTTGTCTCTCTCTTCTCCTTCTGGGCCCCCTATTATGTGATTATTGCTTAATTTGGATTGGTTACACAGCTCTCTTACAATTCTTTCATTCCTAGAGAACTTTTTCTCTCTGTTCCTCAGTTTCATTGTTTTCCTATTCCTTAGTCTCTATCTCTTTGATTGTCTCCTCTACTTGCAGCAATCTATTATTCATTCCCTCCATTTTATATTTCATTTCAGTTACTGTATTCCTCAGCTTAGCATGGTTTTTTTCAGCTCTTCTATCTCTTTGTTGAAGTCCTCCCTGAGATTGTCAATACTTTCTGAAGATCAATGAGCATATTTAAGACCGTTACTTTGAAATGTTTTTTCAATAATATTGGTGATCTCTAATTAGCCCTCTTTCTGATGTCCTATCCTGTACTATTGTTTAGAACATATTCCTCTTCTTCCTCATTTTGTAAGAGTTTTTTTTTGTTATTTCTGTTAGGTATATCAGTTGTGCTTCCTGGTGTAGAGAATAATGGCTTTATGAAGAAGGTGTCCTGTGGTTGAAAGTCCTTTATGCACTTTACATGGCCTGGATATCTTTCCTTCCCCAGACTGGGACATTTTCAACAATTATTTCCTCGAGAGACTTTCTGTCCCTTTGTCTCTCTCTTCTCCTTCTGGTACCCCTATTATGTGATTATTGCTTAATTTGGATTGGTCACACAGCTCTCTTATCATTCTTTTATTCCTAGAGATCTATTTGTCTGTTCCTCAGCTTCATTGTTTGAGCCCAGACGTTCAAGACTCTTTCCTCTCCAGTGTCTGGTTCTTCTTTGCAGTGAAGCCTCAGTCCCTCTTGGTGGGTAATGGGTGGGGCTGCCTTTCTGTCTGTTTGCTGATAGTGGTTTATCTTAGGCCTCTGAGGCTGGCAGTTTACCTTGGCTGGCCCTGTGTGACCAGAGCAGTGGCTTCTGCTGGAATTTTTGTGGGTGGGTCCATCCTCTGCCTTCCCTGCATTAATGGCAGGGCTGCTGAGCTAATGGGGTGGGTGGGATAGCTGCTGCACAGCCCTGGGACAGGTGCTGCAAGTTGCAAGGGGCTGGGCTTGCTGTGGCAGCGAGTCGCAGCTGTGATGAGGTGTGCAACAGCAGGGTTGGCCTCCCATGGGGATGAAAGAGCTCTCAGAGCTGGCTCCTGCAGGTACCTCCCCCGTTGGGTTGAGACACAGCTGAGAAAGCTGCCTGCTAGGCAGCAAAGTCTGACAATGCTGAGCTGAGTGGTCTGGTGTGCAGGGAAACTCCTTGAGGCTGAGCTGCCAATGCAAGTGATGGAGCTACTTGGGCTCCCATGAGTGTCCAACCTGTAGGGCCGAGGGAGGGTTAGATAGCTTTGTCAACCTCCACTTTCTCTGCAGAGAGAGCTCTGTCCAACCCTTGCCCCACTGGCACCCTTCCTGCTGCTGAAAAATCTTTCAAACTGCCACTTCTGCATTTTGTGTCTCAGCGGGACAAGTGGAGCATGCCTGTCCTCCACAAGCTGCTGGAGTCTCAGCCTCCCAGAGTCTTCATACTGTCCCTAGTGTCCAGCCCCATGGGAACCCATTGCAATGTGGACTTGTGCTCCCAGAGTAGATCTCCAGGGCCAGGTGTACAGAGTTCTTGAGTGCCTATCCCCTCCCCACTCCTTTCCTCTTCTTCTTGTCAGTGGGCTGGAGTGGGGGAAGGGCTGGAGACCCCACTGTTCACAGCGCTGCCACTTTACCCTTCTCTGTGTGGTCTTCTCTTCTTCCCCAGGTGTAGATGGTCTTCTCTGCAGTCCTCAGGTCATTTTCAGGGTTAGTAGTATTTGCTGTAGTTGTTTCCTTGGTGTGTGTGGGAGGAGTGCCTTCCTACTTTGCCATCTTTGTCCCTCACCCCCACAATCCTAATTTACTCTTACTGTTTCATAATTCCTTGTCTATTTTTTAGCATTTATTATTCCATATGATCTGTAAGGTAATTTTTTCCAATTTTTAAAAACATCACTTAGCATCTCTTTCTGCTTAATTTTAGCTTTTATACTTATTATCTCTGCTTGTTTTCTCTTGTTTTGCTTTTAGTTCCTGGAAATGAGTATTGAATTGCTTACCTTTAGATTTTCTTCTAAATAACAAGTGCATTTAAGTCTCTAAATTTTTCCTTGAATATGGATTTTAGCGATGTCCTGTAGATTCTGGTAATGAGTTCTATACATTTCATTTCTCTATCCATCTCTCTCTCTATCTATATACACACACATATACACACATATGTGTATATATATAAATGTATACATATGTATTTGATAGTGGAATACTGGGGTCATAGGGGTCGGCTATGTTTGCCTTCAGTACACACCGCCAAATAGTTTCCCAGTGTGGTTGTACCAATTTATATTCCTACCAGCAAAGTGGGAAAGTTCCTCTTGCCTTCCAACCTTGCCAATACTTGATATCCAATTTTATTCATGCTGGCATTTTTGCAGTTGTATGTCATAAGCTTTAATTTTAATTTTGCTGATGTCAAATCTTATGAATTTATTGCTTACTGTATTTGAAGTTTCTTGGTCATTTTTCTTTTTGGATTTTCTTACTTTATATTGATTTGTAAAGTTTGTTGTATATTTTAGATGTAAGTCCTTTGTCATTTATTTGCACACTTACCTTTTCCTTCACAGTTAATTCCCCCCCCCAAATTTAAAAATAATTTTCCTAATCCTATTTTAAAATCCATTCTGTTATGTTTTCTTCTGGATTAGTTATTGTTTCCTCCCATTGACCTTCCCCAAATGCATTCTACTTGGGATTAATTTTTGTATATGTGAGAGTAGGGAGAGGATCAAGCATTGTCTTTTATATGGATATACAACCGAATGAACAGCATTCTGTGTATTTGATATTTCAAAATAGAATTTATTTTATTTTAAAATAAATAGGGCAGTTCTGGTTTACAGCAAAACTAAGTAGAACATAGAGAAAATTCTCATGTACCCCTCACCCCCACCGCATGCAGACACAGCGCCCCCACTGTCAGCATCCCCTACCACAGTGGTACATTTGTTATAATTGACGAAGCTACATTGACACATCATTACCATACAAAGTTCATAGCTTACATTAGGGTTCAGTCTTGGTGTTGTGTAGTCTATGGACATATTTAATATTTTATGCTGAAGTATTTAAAATATTATTTTGTGATGTTTGATGACAGCACATGGAAATGCAGTTACCTTTTAAATGATCTTACATCCAGCAATCTTGTTAAATTTACTTATGGATTAAAAAAATTTTATTTTTGTAGATTCTTATTTATCTTCCTTAACACTGTCATGTTATCTGCAAAAAATGTTAGGTTCCTCTTTTCATTTTCTGGTCTTTTTTTCATTCTTTACACTTTGTATTTACTTTTCTTACCTCACTTAACTGGTTATGTCTGCCAGTAAGATGTTGAATAGAAACAGCTTTATTTTTCCAGACTCTTTTGGGTTGTATTTGAATTTAAAAAAGGATTTCTTGTGTGTGTTTGTGTGGGGGGAGGTACGTTAAGATAGAGCATTTATACTCCTGCAACTTGATTTATTTAAGAATCAGTTTATTTTTGTCTCTTTCTGATTATAGGATCACTTTCCAGTCTCTGGGCCTTGCATCTAATGACCAGAGTGCCTAAACTTCACTGACAGTGGTGAAAAGCCTAGGGATCGCCATCTTCATGGGTTAGTGGTTCCCTATCAAGCAGTTTGTCTTTCACTCTGATCCCTCATCTTCTTAAAAGCTGGCAGTATCTCAGTGACAGTAACAAGGGCTCAAGTTAACTATCTGGCCTCCTTTTAGTTCTTTGAGGGAAATTAGCTAGTCCTCCAAGGAGCAAGCATTACCATGACTGGGTGCAAGCCAGGCTCTCTTTGGATTCAAGAGTTGGTATTGATTCTCAGTTTGGTTCTCTGTTACTCTCACCTTGACTCTTGTCTAAACCATCTCTCTCCTTCAGAATCCCAAGAGCCCAAGGCTTTATTCACCTCTTTCAGGCACTAGAACCTGGTTGGCTCAAGAGAGCTAGAGTGGAGGGATTACAGTTGGTGGATGAGGCCTGAAATAGCATCTTCCTTGTCTTTCATTTAGAAAGAAAAATGACTGTTTTCAATTTTTTGTATGTGAATCAATAGTGAATATTCCATATTAAGTTGTTTATATGCATTATGCTATTTTCAGATGTTCAGAAGGAAAGGAAATTTTACACATTGTAACAGGAGAGGAAAAAAATCGCTGTTTTCAAGTAATGACCTTTTCAGGATGTTAAGTGTTACAATTCTTTGAAAGAAGATATTAAAAACAACTCATTTGAGTACTGAATGATGGGCACTAATGGTTACTAATAGTGAAGGCCATTTCTAGTAAATTCCTTGAATTATTTTGGAAAGCAGTGTTGATAGAATTTTTATTAGGAATATGCTTTCTATGAGACTTTTATAGTGGTTTTATTTTTATCAGGAAAGGACTGAACCTTACAATACTAATTTTCTCATTTAATGGATTTTCCTCCCTTAAATAAACCCAGTTCTCTAATCTGAGGCAATTAGCATCTTCCTTTAGCCTCTGTAGAAAAGTTCACTTACGTTATATATGAAAAAAAAAGTAACATATATTTTAACCCCTATTTGAGAACAGAAGAGATCTATTTCCAATTTTCTTTCATGTCTCATTTTCGATGTTTTCTTTGCAAAAAAAAAGCTTTTAAAATGCACATGAGGTGTTTTCAAGAATGTGCTAATTAGTCAGAAAGAACATAGATTTTTAAAAAATACATGAGAAAACACAAAGGATATGTTTTTATTGATTGAATAAGTACTTCATTATATGCCTATTCTGTGTTAGGCACTGGTTTAGTGACTAGGAAACATGGTGGGCAAGACATAGGAAGTACCAGCCTTCAGGCAACTTAAATTTGTGTGTGTGGGAAGACAATAAATATATAAACTAATAAATATGTAACATAATATCTGGTAATAACTAGCATAAAAGATCAAGTAAGGAAAGGGCATAGAGTTGAGTGCTGTTTTAGTTAGGGTGCTGTCATCTTGGATAGCAGTTTGTTCATGTGTATATCTGTATACATATATTTATATGTATGTGTAATTTTTACAAGGAACCACTCCATTTGGATTTGAAATTTGTTGCCATATATTTTATATAGTATTTACTTATAATTTTATCTTTCCTTTAACTGTGAATTTATTTCTTTTCTGATTCCTGTACTTGTCTGTTTTTGTTCTCTCTTTTATTAATGTGTGATTGGCACATTTTACTGGTCTTCTCAAAAACAAAAACAAGAAATTCTTGATTTTAATTTATCCTTTCTACATTTTTTGTTTTAATTTTCTTAATTTTAGCTTCTATCTTTATCCACGTATAAATTCCTTCTAATTTTTCAAAATGAGTTTTGAGTTTCTTTACACTTTATTCTTAGTAATTAATTCATTGAAGTCAACATATTTTTCTTTGAATAGCACAAGGGACACACTGTCCTAAGCCCATTTTAGAGGTGACTGTAGCTCTGGGAGGAGGGTGTTCCCCACCTGGAGCAAGTTCTCTATGAATTCGTTGAGACCAAAGAAGACGAGGGCAAGAAGTTGGGAATGAAAGGGTTTATTCTCAAGGCTCAGTCTCTCCCCTCTCTGAACCCCAGTTGTGCAGCTTTCCTCCTCCCTTCATGCTGGCCCACACTACCGCACCAGGTGGAACTCTGCGGGTAGGTCTCTGGTGACTGGCGGGTGCCTGGCCAATTACATACCAGGAGCAGAAGGGAGGAGAGAATGGGTGCATCCTCCCCACCTCCACCCTGGACTGGCAGTCCCATGACTGACCAGGGCTCTGCTGCAGGTAAACGGTCCATAAATATGCAAACATGCTTTTATATATACGAGGGGTGCTATTAAGGCCAGGTGGAAATCCTGGTCATAAAGTTCCATTTTACCCACCAGACCATGGATAACAAACAGAGAGAACTTCCTGGATGCAGTACCAGAGGATATAGAGAACAGTGACAAGGAAATTTCTCTCAGAGGGTAGAACCTGGTGGTGCAAAAGACAGATTGTTCCCATAGTACCCACTCTTTTATTTCATGCACCCTGTTTAAAAGACACATAGAAACTAGTTAAATAAAGAATGTGGTGGTGGTGATGGTGGAATAGAAAGAGATTGTTCAAAGCAGAGGGAAAAGCATGTGTAAAGGTCCTGGCCTTTTCAAAAACATGAAACAAATCGAATATTGTTATAATTTAGAGTGAAAGGAGGTGGGGCATGTTTGAGATGATGCTTGTCAACTATGAAAAGTTCAGATGATGTAAAACCTTCCAAGCCATTTAAAGAATTTTTATTTTAAGCTAAGCACAATGGGAAACTATTGAAGGATTCAGAGGACATTGCCATGCCCAATACGGCACTTTAAAGAAATCCTTCTTTCTTCTGTATAGATAGTTAATTCTGAGGTGGGGGGATGTGGAAAAAGGGAGGATGGTAAGGGAATATGCAGCTAAGTAGATACATTTGAGGTGTCTTTTGGTTGAGTGGCATGTAGAGGGCAGTGAGAAATAAGAAAGGGTTAAGGATGACTGCCTGATTTTTGGCTTGTACAGTTCTGGGTGCCATTTACTGAGATGGAGGTTAGGACGATAATCTTTTTTAACCCACTAATTTTGAGTTGTTTCTGAGAACTTCCATTTTGGTAGCTATCTGCTATTTTGCATACAATACCTTTTCTCTGTGAAACACACTTCCCTCCCCAGGACTCATTTTCTCAATATCTCTTTAACAGAGAGCTCCAGAGAAGTTAATTACTCATTTCTTTGTGCTTCTGTAACAATTTATACATAATTTAATTCTAGGAGTAATTATATTAAACAGTCTTATCTGGGACCCCCAATGGATGATAGACTTCCTGAGGGCAGTTACTACATCTTACTGATTATTTCATTTCTGATATAGCACAGGAACACAGCAATGTAGAAAAAAGTAATCATTTAATCAGAATGCTAGAACATGAGAACTCCTCCAAAGCAGTATTCTAGTTTGGAGAAGAAAGACAGTAAACTTTTATAGAACTTTAGCAAAAGTGGTAGCCAAAGTTCTGCTAGTTTTTGTAATGTGTGGTCAGAAATAATTCTTGGAAAAGCGAGAAGTTATTCTTGTGGTTTAACAATTGTGAGTTGGGCAACTGAAGTTTGGCAAAAGGGAAGAGGAGGACCATTTGGCGGCTAAGGTCATGGGAGTGCCATGGTGAAAAATTTTCGGTCTCCAGATCTCTTAAGTTGTAATTCTTAAATTATTTTTTGAATGAATAAATTAAAAAACGTTCTAATATTTCTGTCTCCCTAGATCTCAACATTTTTCCACAGCTGGAGGTAAAGTTCTTATATGAGGTATGGCAGTTCGCAGCTGATATACCAAATAAACCCTGACAGCTCAGTGTCTTCACACACTAGAAGTTCATTTCTCATTCAGGTCCTAGACCACTGTTAGCACTCCTACGTGCATGGCCCCCCATGTGGTCTTTCAGAGCACATTTGCTGTAAAACGTGAGGCTCCTGCTTCCTTTAGGTCTGTCAGATTCCCCTTTAGTTGGCTCTTGAGAACAAAAAAGGGAATCATTTTGGAAGGTTTTAACTTTGTTAGTAGGAGTGGAGGCTATCACTTTCAGTCCATGTGCCATTTGCCAGAACATGTGATCACACCTAAATGCAAGGGGATCTGGGAGATGAGGCATAGCTGTGCATTCAGGAGGACAGGCAAATGGGTGAGCATGTAGCGGTTTTGCATTTTCAAAAACTTTGTTCATAAATGAATGAGTGATGCTTTTAAATTTCATAGGAAAAGGAAAACAGATCTAAGAGCATAATCTCTCTTCTTTTACAAATGTTAGTATTTTCTTGGTATTTTGTTTGGAGTTTGGGGATCTTAATGTTAGTTGAGATACTTAAGTTAGATAAGAATGGAGAAAGTTCAAGGGCAATTCCTTATTGACTGCAGACAGAAGTAATATAATCTCTTTTATTTTACCTCTTCCCTATAATGTAATCAATGCAAAAATTTAAGTGCTAGGGTGGTTTTTCTTTTGTATATACAAATTTGGACTTGGGTGTGATTATTTATTTTATGTAATTACTTGTAACTAGAATGAAAAGCTGAATTGTATTTATAGACTGAATGAGCAAAATGGCCTATGATAGTCTCTGTGGATACAATTATGTCATTTAAATGCTCACAATTATTAAAGTTAATCTTCCATTACATGATATTTTACTTATCCTTTGACCATAATACTAGAATACCTTAATCTCTCTATTTTTAAAAGCTCACTGTAAATTAGTCTTTGTTACACCAAAGAATTATATGCTAAAATGTGGTTTCTTTTATACATTTCTAACAAATGTCATTGCCCACGTGATAATCACATTTTAAGTCATTTGAAAATAGGAAATTCCTCCCTCCCTGAAATAACCAAATAACTTAGGAAAACATTCCATTTTCTTTTTCCTAGAAGGATTATATGTCTTCCCTTCATGATACTATATCACTTCAGAAAATAAAATTACCTTTTGACTTTGATCTATGCAAGTGTTTTATATCCTTGAATTACAAAATAAGTGGGATTACAAATAAGTCGCTAGTTGTTGGTTACACTTGGTTGATTTTCTACTGTTGCAATAAAAAATTTCCAGGATTCAAATATATAACTTAATAAAAATCAAAGAATCAGAGAACTAAAAGACATATAAGAATTCAACTAGTAGAACATTCTTATTTCATAGGCTAGGAAATTCAAGTCTAGAAGATGAAGGGCTGAGGTCCTAGAACTCTTGAGCAACAAAGTAGAAATCGACTACACCCATGCTTACAGTCCAGAGATGTCCATTACTGCATTAAATTTAAATAATATATGTAAAATCCTACTATCATGCATGTATCAAGAGTTTCTTCCTCAATATGTATGTACATTCTTTTCTGTTCTAAATTCCATCAAACATTCATTTCATGTTGATTTAATGGTTTTTTATTTTGAGAAAAGTCATTCAAAACTTACCTCAGCACTTTATAGTTAATATAAAAAAGTTTTAGTTTAGCACTAAAATATTTTTTTGTTATTAAGCAAACAAAGTAGCCTAAAGAGGTTAGTATTAAACATAAGTAATTGAACAGAGGAAAAAATGAATCCTTCTGTAGGACCGCAGCATGCAGTTGTTCCAGGTGTTTACTTCATCTAAATGAGCAGAGAAATTGGTGCCGAATTTCAGGGTGGGCCTTTCTGGAAGAAGAACCTTTTTCTATTTTGCCCAAAGGTGGTGGTGAATAAGTTATCAGTAGTCCTGTCTTAAAATGTGTTTTAAGATGAAAGAAGTATGTGCTAATGTTAAATTAAAGCTATCTAGAATACCTCTGAGTTCCTCCAGATATCTTTGCTCAGAATGACTGTTCAAAATTTATTTAACAAAATGAGCAAAAACAGAAGTTCCAAGATTTGGAGTTGAGTCGAAATACTCCATAAGATTTGGAGAATGAATTGATCTTAGAGAAAAAAGAACCTAAGAGGATATTGGCCATCTTTGTTTTTATTAAGGGAATTTTGTGTTTTCTCTTTTAATTAAAATGAAAGAAAACCTGAAAGTTCTCTTTGAAACTTAACAATTTCTGAAATTCAGAGAAAACCTCACTAAAACCTTTTTCTTATTTCATGTATTTATGGGACTTACAAATTTTCTTTTCTCATATTAGCAATGAAAAGCTTAAATGCTTTTAGAGTACCTCTTGATGAATAGCACATTATAGGGAAATACAA
The DNA here is from genome assembly GCA_032199065.1 of Smutsia gigantea. NCBI lineage: Eukaryota > Metazoa > Chordata > Mammalia > Pholidota > Manidae > Smutsia > Smutsia gigantea. The sequence continues at coordinate 93,901 of JAVSCE010005218.1, forward strand.
TATGAGATTGCACCTATAAAATAATTTTAGAAAATGCTAACAATATTCTATATTAGTCTTTCAGATGTGTCAATCTGCTAAGCTTACTATGTAGAAAGCACTAAGAGCTCTGGGTGCTCATAAGAAATTGAATTCTTTTTGTCAGTGAGGTTTCATTACAGAAACACTGGAAAATGCAAAAATTAACAATGCAAATGAAAAAATATTTTAAAAATTATTTTATTTTCTATGCTTTATATGATATGGTGAATTCTTAGGAAACATGTCTTATTGTTTAGACCTTACTATTAGAGTTTGCAAAGACATGCCATGATACAATATAACTTCAAATTCCCTGACAAAATAGATGAAAAGAAGTTGTTAGCAATGCATTTAAAGTGCCTGAAAGAGCAAAATGGTCTTGCTTACCTCTCCCATCATTATTCCCATCATATTCAGCCATTGTGAACTCTTTATTATTTTCCAAAATGCCATAGTTTGGTGCACTCCTTTTCTTCCACCTTGAGCTCCTTACATATCTGTCATTCAGAAATGTACTCAGCATTTGTTCAAGAAATATTCATTTATGCTCCCAAAAGCTCTATTGTTGTGGTTTACTTCTGTACTCCATTGATCTCAGGTATGGCCATGTGACCAAGTTAGAAAATAACATGGAAATTAAAAGATACATGGAATTAAGTGATAATGAAGATAGTTACAACATATCTAAACTTGTGGGATACTGTTAAGCATTTCTTGGAGGGAATTTTATAGCCTTAAATATATATATTGGAGAAGAAGAGAGGCTGAAAAAAAAATCAAAGAATTTCACAAAGTTAGAGTCAGTGAAATTTCCTGCTCCTGCAGACCATATTCTTGCTCAGGACATATAACTCCATCAATGTCCACCTAAAATTATTTCTGGATGTCCCATGTGGGTACCTCTCATGTGCTCAAAAATTGGCTTTTCATGTTCTGCAACTCAACTTGTCCCTTATCTTTGATATATATATTCACCATGGTCACTCTAGTACTCTTTTCCCTGGGTGCTTGGCAAAATGAGCCCCTTGGATTCTTTTTCTATGATTTTTTTAACAGCTTTATTGAGGTATAACTTACATACCATAACATTCACTAATTTTAAGTGTATAATTCAGTGCTTTATTTATGTTTTAAGAATTGTACAACCATCATTAAATCTAATTTTAGAATATATCCTTGACTTTGAAAAGAAACCTAGTGCTCTTTTATAGTCACTCCCCAATTCAACCCCCAAGCCTAGCAAACCACTAATTTGCCTTTTCTAGACATTTCATATAAGTGGAATTATATAATAGCTGGTCTTTTGTGTCTGACTTCTTTCACTGAACATAATGTTTTTGAGCTTTATCTGTGTTGTAGCATGTGTCATGTTTCATTCCTTTTTATTGCCTGATAGATTGGTGTTGAGGTTCTATGGAGGGAAAAGTTAGGTAACTGACTTCTTGAGGTAATTTAACTCACGGGCCTTCTACAAGCAGTGCTGTTTGTAGCTCATGAAAAAATTTATCAGAGTTAAGGAGAGTGTCATTGCCTGCAACCCGGCATGTAATACAGCATGACCCTCAACCCTTCAAGAAATGACAGAATTTAAACCATCATTATCAGCCCTGGCGTAGGTGTTGGTGTTGTCATGTCATTTAGGTAGCTTGTTCAAGTTAGTATAGCTAGTAAGTGGCGAAGCCTGGATCCAGACCTTGCTACTAGGAAATACTGTTGCTTGTGGCCAGAACCAAAGGCAAAGCTATGATTCCACTAGTGGAAACATCTCTGATTGCTGCCACTGGCTGTGGTTGACCATGAATAACTGTGCTCTTTCTATTTCAGGAATCTCCAAATGCTTTGATCTATTGTAGCCTAAAATGACTAATGTTCACACATCTGATATTTTAATAGAACAAATGGAAATGATAGCTTGAGCTTATAAATATTTACCTTCCATACTTGATCATTGGAAAACCTGGAAAAAAGGTAATTTCCTTACCAAGTGAATAATAATGCTCCATAGTTTAAAAGGATTTTAATGTACAACCTTAGGTGATCCTCATTAAAATCAGTGAAGAAAGTAAGGCAGCTGGTATAGATTCCTTTACATGTGCCAGGCATTATTCTGAACATGTTTTATGTATTGTCTTATTTAGCAATTATAACAATTCTGTGAGGAAATAACTATTTTCCTCATTTTTAGATGAGGAAAATGGTTCTCAGAGAAGGAGGTGGCCCACTGTAGGTCCCATGTCCAGTCAGCAAGAGACTGAGGACTAGAACACTGTGTCTTTCCTTCTAGTCTTACTTCCATGAAATTAAATGGTCCAAAGCGAATTAGGAGGATACAGATGCATAGAAAAAGCTGAAAGAACATTAGAAAGGCTGGTTATACCATCAAATTTCATTTCTATGGACTTTCATAAGTCATGGGATATTTATGTTATACATACATAAAGTTGTGTTTGCACTCTACATGGAGTTTACCTGGAGGTTAATTATATCTAGTCAGCAAATATTCACTGAGCAGCTTATGTTTAAGTTACTAGATTACTGTGCTGATGCAAAGTCAATAAGCTAAGGAAATGAGAAAGAGAAAGAGAGAGAGAGAAACAATATAATAATAAAAACTTCCTTCCTTGAAACCCTAAACTCATTGCTTGTTTGAACTCACTCAATCTTTTAAACATAATTGAACTTGCTCACACCATATTGTATATGTGAGTATAGACCAAATATCTTGCAGAAAATGTAAAAATTGATTTTGACATAATATTCTCTCTCTAAGATAAAATACAGACTCACTGAATGTTAGAGCTGTGAGAGGCCCTAAAGCTCATTCCATCAGTGGTTTTTCAGACCTGACTGCAGAGCTGGCTTTGAGATTCTGACCTGGCATATATAGGATAAATCTTTAAGGCTGAATTGTTAATCAAAATTTCCCCTAGTGAGTAACAGGTCTGTACATAGAACTTTGAAAACATTTCATCTAAATACCAACATTAATGGTGGGACAGTTGAAGCCCTGATATGTGAAATGAGTCCATCAAGTTCAGCATGTTTTTCCAGCAGACAGAGACAGCCTAATCTTTTGTGAAATATTTTGTGATGAGGCCTTGAGCAACTGTGTGTGACTGTAAATGATACAGAACTTAAATTTCAGATATGACAATTTATATGGTTTTCTATTTTAATGAGAAGAATATGAGAACATTTCAATGCTTTTGCCTCAATCCATGATAGAACTGAACTAAGAGAAAAGTTATTTAATATTTACATTTTATCAGATAGCACTGTTCAATTTCAGATACATGCAAAGTTTGTAGACAAAAGGGTATCATTTTATAGGAAAGTGGAATTTATCTTGAAGTAGCGACTTTTAAAAGTTTGACAGTTTTATTATTTTGATCATTGATCTCTAATGTCATTAAATATATAAATATTCATATTAATGATTCTCATGTTTCATCACTAAATTTAAAGGTAATGTGATTAAAAAGTGTTTATATCACTCTTACTAGATCACATTGTTTGCCCTCTATTTTTTATATTTAATTTAGAGATAAAAATACAATGTAACATTTAGTTTTTTGAAGTATTGTGTTTGTAGTGACTATGCAAAATGGCTAAAACCAATATTGCTAGAGAATTATATCAGTACTCCAACGAGTATTATTTTTATCCTTTTACTTAGTGAAATGTGAGTTTCATGGTGGGAGAGGCTTATGTCTTTGGATGTACTAGGGGTTAAGCAGGAGTCAGTGAGAAAGTGATAACGTCCCCAGAGGAAATTGTTGCAGTCATTGCCATTCACTGGTACTTTTTTGGGGTGAAGGTGCCTCATTGTAAAAAGGGCCATAATGTTAGCTACCATATTGTGAGTGCTGTAAAGGCTGAATATGCACACACATGCACACATACCCACACAAACACATTTTGAACTGATTGTCTTCTTGGTCACAGATGCTGATCAGTCGCAGTTATCAGTATTGGTACTTACGCATCCATCATTCAGTCATTCATACAGTCACTCATCTAACAAATAGAAGTGCTTACTGGCACTTTTAACAGCCATACAGAGGGATGAAGACAGATCAGCATTAGAGCCCTGCACCCACCTGCATACACACCGGGATTTCCAAGCCACCCTGTCGGTGTAAAGGTAATGGAGAAGCAGAGAGGTCCTTGCAGCTTAGCCTTGAATGATCTCTGTCTCTGAAGTTAAGGGGACCCCAGTGTGCGTGTAACCCGAGGAGACTAGACATACTACACTTAATCACTTAATCCTCTCTACAGTAGAAAATAGACTTTTAGCATCCAAATTATTTCTACCAACAATTTTTCAAATACAATGCTTTAATACTAAAAACCTAAAGAAGACGAACCAATGTGGGAAAAATAAAAAGTGAAAACACCATAACAGTTAGACCCCGAGATATTAAGGGAACGGTGGTGGGAAAAGATGTTCTGCCAAATCTATGAGAAGCCCCCATTGGAGAATCCCAAAAGGCTCCTAGAGTCCTGGAAGAAGGTCATTCCATATGCAGTGGATAAACATATGCCTTTTGAAAGATAGTTTCTGAAATGCACCTGAGCACTGATAGTGTCTGACTGTGTGACACCACATGACCACTCATTTGGGTTGTCCATCGTGAGACATATGAGATCTACCAAGTCATAAGGGCAGCAAGGCCAGACCAGTCTATCAAAAGGTGAAAGTGCTAAATCCAGATTAAACGTGAGTCACACCTGACAGCACAAGCAATCTGCATGAACAGGTAGTCCCGCTCCCCATATCATCTACCACTGTTGTCTGATCCTCTTTGTCAACTCACACCTACAGTCTTTTTTGGGGGGGCGGGATCCTTTATAAGCAGCAGATAGAGAAAAGAAATACCTGAGCTTTACTTAAATTTGAGTTGGCCCGGCATCTGGGAGCAAGTAAAAAATAGAGAGCTACACAATATTCTCATTCAGGGAGTGTCTTGAAAAGCCAAGGCCAGTGGGTAGAGCTTTGCAAATTGCATGTGGCCCAAGAGAAGATGTGCAGGCTTGTGGTGTCATAGCCAGTTGCTTGGAGGCCTGAAAAGGGACAGATGCGAAGATCAGGGCTAAAAAAGGATGGGGTTAGAGGAATATGCATGGATATGTGGGAGTGGAGAAAAGGTGTGATGATACTTGTATTACATGTTATTTCTGCAAGAGAGCATCTACCACGAATGAGGCACTAACCAGGTAGACAAAATGATTCATCCACTTGGTGTGAGCCAGCCTCTGTTCTTGGCTAACTCCAGTGATATATTACGGACACATGGATGAAAAGGCCACTTTGTTAATGTTGGAAGCTATTTTTGAGCCAACATAGGAGGTCCCACTTACCCAAGCTTATTTAGCTAATGCTAATATGGTACCATTCTATATGAGGTCTCTTCCTCGGGGAAAAGCCAATGATTTGTTCTGGCAAAAATTAGTATGTTTTCTGGGTATGAGGTGCCTCTTCCTACCTATAGAGCCTGAAATAATACCACTATCTGAGAGTTTATGGAGTGTTTGATTTCTGATGCAGGCTCCCACATAACACTACATCAGATCAGGGGACCCACTTTATCACAAAGGAGGCCCATGGCATGGGATCCGCTGGTTGTACCACATACTGCCCCATGAAGCAGCTTTCAGCGCATTGGAATGGACTGCTAGGCGCACACCTGGGGCATCTGCTTGGAGTTGATATCATAAGGATGGGACACTATCTTCTGGGGCACAGGGCATGCCATGAACCAAAGATCCTTATATGACACTAGATATGCTCCCTCCAACTCCCAGTGGCCCATCTGGGGATTTTGTGCTGCCTGCACCGACAGCTATGAGCTCTTCATGATCACAGGTCATGATCTCCTTAGGGAACATGCGCCAGGGGCCACAGCAAGAGAGAAGCACTGAACCCTGAGCTGAGGCTGCCACTGGGAATGTCAGGACTTTTATGTCCAGTGACCCATGGGCAAGAAGAGGAGTTGGCCTCTTGCAGGGGTTTTCGGTCAGTTATCCCAGAGTCAGGGCTGCTGGTACTCAGTGTGGGTGGGGAGACCATGGCAGTGATCTAGCTAGGTGTCTCTCATTCCTTTTGTGGCCTGTTGTGATGGTAAATGGCCAGGTTCAGCTCCCCAGTCTGGGAAGACCTTGCTGACTAGGGGCTCAGCCCTCTCAGGATGGGGGTCAGGTCTGGGTTGTGCCACCATGGAAACCAGAAAGGCCGGCACAGGTACTAAGATGAAGGTGATGGGAGATCAGTGTCAATTGCTGTATTAGAACAGGTGCAGTATGAGCTGTTCTTCTTCACAAGGCTCTCCTCCTCTGTGGTCCCTTTGGGAAGAGAGCCCATTTGGGATTCTGGAGGAGCAGCTCCCAAACAGACATTAGTTGATGTGAGAAGCACAATAGCTGGCTTCGAGTTGCCAAATGAAATACAGAACATTCAGTTAAATTTCAGATAAACAACAAACTTTAAAATTTTTTTTAGTATAAGCATATTCTGTGGAATACTTATACCACAAATTATTAGGTGTCCTGTTTTTTATTTGCTAATGATGGCAACCTTACCTGTCTAAATGCCTAAATGTGCCTCCCAGATTTAATTCAAGAAAAGATTTACTATCCTAGGTGGTCGGAATGCTGTCAGCAGACACCTTCAGCCTCTGGCCCTTTCTGGGATTCCTCAGCCACAGACCTTGAGCTGATCTGAGGTCACAGCGCTCCAGGGATGTCCCACATCCCATGACTGGAGCTACTGTGTGAAAGTCTGGCCACTTTGATCCAATGGGGCAATTCTGATAGCCCCTGTGGAGAGCTCCTGGTGGGGCCAGGTGACACTGTTGGGCCTTCAGGTACTCCCACTGCTCAGTCCTGCATCCTTCTCCTTCCCACAGGGGTAGATCCCAAGGGAACTCCCAGAACATGTCCTGCACACACGCCAAACTATGCCTCCGAGTCTGCTTTCTGGAGGAAGCACACTGCTCATTCTGCTCTCTGGATTCTCTTGCATAGAGAGAGGGGAAGAAACACACAGGTAGTTAACCATTCTTCTATTAATGGACATTGTTTCAAGTTTGGGTCTGTCACGAATAAATCCAAAGATTTATGTAGACGTATGTTTTCATTGCCATTGGACAGATATGTAGGAATGGAAAGTGCTGGCATATAGGGTAGGTATATGTTTTATTTTTAAAGAAACTGCTACTTTTCCAAACTGGTTGTACCATTTTCTATTCACACCAGCAATGCTGGAGCTTCTGGTGGTTGAATATCCTCTCTGACATTTGGTACTGTCAGTATTTTTTATTTTAATTGTGTCTTACTGGAGGAATACTGGTATCTTTTTGTGGTTTTTATTTGCATATTCCTGATATTTAATAATGCTAAATGTTTTTCATGTGCTTCCTGACCAATTACATATGTTCTTTTGTGAAGGGCCTTCTCAGATCTTTTTCCCATTTGAAAAATGGGCAAAAGATATATAGTCTGTGTACACACACATACACACACATTCTGAATGTTAAGTTATTTGTCAGATACATGTGTGATTAATATTTCATAGTGATGGATTTTATGAGCAAAAGTCTTCAAATTTTGTTGGTGTCCAGTTCATCAATATTTTTTATTTTGAGTTTTCCTCAAAAGAAGCTGAAGTTAATCCTAGCTCATAAGATTTTTCATAGTTAGTAACAAAATAAAATTTAAGAAGTCAATTTTCAATTCAAAATGAATGTTTCTTAAATGTGAATATCTTTTATTTACCTTTCTAGATCTCAGCTGATAATTGTTAAAATTTTAAGCATATTTCATAATATGAAAATAATCCAGATTTTAAACCTCATAAAATTTGTCCAGCATATTTAATTAACTGAACAATGTATTCCACTATTAGTGTAAATATATAAGAGCTGGCTGTGTAGTCAATGTTTTGGAAAGTTTTATGTGTAATATACTCATAATATTATTAGTCTTTCCCTATAAGGTTAATGATAAATAGATTTTCAACATTATAAAATCTCTGATTATGGTATGTTTATGTGTGTGTGTGTGCATGTGTGTATTTGTGTGTGTATTTGAAATATATGCATTTAAAGTAGAAAAATCTACCAAAGAAGAGCTTTTAAAATAATGACTATAATATTTTTATACAGTGGAAAAAAAATTCAGTCTAAAAGTATGAACTTCAAGAAGAAAAACAAATGATATGAAAGTTGTAGTTCAGTTTAACATTATGCAGAAGAAATCTGTTTACATGCTAAAAATAGAAGCCATGATATTTAGCAGGAAAATACTTTCTATTGATTTAATATTCACATCATTTGCATTTGTGCAGAAATGGGAAGCACTTAAAACAGCAGTAAGATGTCTCTAAATAAAGCACTGAAACAGACTGGTAATAAGTTAGTACAATAGATTCCAAAAGAAAACACTTGTAATTTTATCCTTTAAAAATTTATCTAACCACCAATTTTACAGTTTTCAATTAATGTGCAAGGTGATGTCATGACTAATTTTAAAATATACTTAAAATATTTTTTTTTGTATGTCTCAACTTCTGTAATGCTTTTCTTTCAGAGTTTAAAAAATATTTTTAGGGGAATAGCTTATTTCCACCCATTTCTTTTCTGCTTTTTTATTTTTATTTTTTCTATTGTTAGTTGATCTTGAACTTTATCTTGTGTGAATTCAAATGCTGGTTCCACTATGTATCAGTCTGAATGTGGACATATATGACACTGATGTCATTATAATACATAACTCACAAAATTGTGAAAATTATATGGAATTATGCATGTAACTAGCTTAAAAAAGCACCTTGGGCATTTGGCAAGCATTAAATAAATGTAGACCATTGTTACTAGTATTGTATGTGCATACATTTTATTGTTTTAATCTAATTGAGCTACCATAACAAAATACTATAGACTGGGTGGCTAAACAAATAGAAATTTACTTCTCACAGTTGTAGAGGCTGTGAGAGGAAGTCCAAGATCAAAATGTCAGTAGATGTGTTTCTGGTGAGAGCTCTCTTTCTGGTTTACAGATGGCGGCCTCCTCTGTGTGTCCCCACTTGGGAGAGAGAGAGAGAGAGCTCTCTTCTTTTAAGGTCACAGCCCTATCTGATCAGAAACCCATCCTTATCACTTCATTTAACCTTCATTACCTCCTACAGATCCTGCCTTCAAATTTAGTACGTTGTGTGTAAGCGCTGCAACAAGTGAAATCAGAAGAACACGACTGAATCCACTGCCACGTATTTATAAAACATCTGTCAATTATAGTTATTTTGTGGAAGGATGTATGTAACATAAATATGTATATATGTATATAAAACATATAAATATTTCTTATTGAAAGAAATATATGCAAAATAAATTTATATATACTTTTATATTTATATTTAATATATAATATACATTAATATTCTACAAGGGAAACTAGATTTTTTGCACCTGTTTGTCTATAATAGCTTTTATTTATTTAAAGAATGGCACAAAAGATGTTATTGGAATGCCTATAATATTTAGGCATTGACAAAGCACACAATTTAGAGGTTTCCTTCTCTTATTTTTTCTCCTTTTTTCTCACTTTTTTCATTAATGCATCTGACTGCCATAAGTGACAGCACATTAGTGACGACTTGCTATTCTGTATGCCATTATTTTTCTATAAGGAAATACACGCTCGTATACTTCCAGCTTCAAATGTAATCTCAAAGATAGATGATCATTATCTTCCTGGTGAAGGTTGAGGGAAAGAAAATAAAAGGAGATTATGGTAAAGGATGCAAGCAAATAATCACCCAGAATGTGGATTTGGGATCAGATGAAGAGGTTTCTTGCAAAATGACTTTCAAAATGGTCCTCAGACCTTGTGTTCCACATCAGAGGGGTGCCAGTCTTGTCTGGATGAGCTGTTTGATTGGTTAACACATCACCCCATGTGGGTGCTGCTAATCTAACAGTGAATGTATTATAAAATCACTTTCCTTTTTGAAAATTATTTTTTATAATATTTCTTATTCTTCTGGTAGTGGATTTTTCCCTAATGGGGTTTTTATGGTTAAAATAAGGAGACTAATGTAAAGTTTTCCTCCCATAGATAAGTTGGAAAAGTATGAATGTGATATATACTATGCCTTAGAGAAAACTAATATAAGTGACAATAGTAGGAGCTGTAAGTCCTAGGGTTTTAGATTTTGCAAAAATTTTACTATTTTTGGACAAAGCAGTGTGTAGGAGGCTATGAAAAAAATACGTTTTCATCTGTCTACTGTGTCTCTTGAGCGGCAGCGCCGTCAGGTCAGACTGCTCGCATCACCTCGTGGCACTGCTGCTCGTGGCCCTCTTGCCTTCTCGGTCCTTCTGTCCCTTGGCTTTCTCAGCTGTAAAAGAGGAATAAGAAGGTACTGGTGTAACAGGCTTATTGTACTAGTTCTTTCTTGAGATGTTTCTGGCACTAAATAAACAACATTATGTAGTACTTTTTGCTGATTATCTGTGCTTTCTTTACTTCTACTCTTCTGTTAAGTCTGGGAACAGAGGTGGGTCTGCGATGCTGATGCTGGGCAATCAGAGTATTTCATCCCTCTTGTTGACATAATAGGTTTGTTTGAACATATGATCTAAACTGGCCCAATCAGAGTCTCCCGTGGACTAATTTCTGGAATTTATTTTTCTTAAACTGAGATTCAAACTTTTAAAGATAAAATAGGCATTGCATCACCAGTGCCCATCATCCAAAGAGAGTGAGTCAGGAGACAGAGAGGAGAGAGACAGAGAGAGAGAAGGAGACATAATAACTGCATAGATGATGGGTAGGGAGGGTGGTACGTACAAGTAGCAATGGGAGGGAGTTAGGGAGAGAGAGAGAGGGAATCTGGTTTGCACATCCGAATCCATTTATGGCTGAAGGGAGCAAGATCTGCTCCTTGACCTGCACGGGATGAGTAGCCCATTGTCTGGTCTCTTGTCCTCCCTTCCTCCCTCCCTCCCCTCTTTCTTTCCTTTTTTTCTCTCTTTTTTTCCCCTCTCCTGTTTTTGCTAGTTTGAAATGATTTTCCCTTGCCATTTAACCAGTACATAGGTTTTTCTCTAGTGAAGACATTAGAATAATAAGAATTTTAATATAGAGTTAAATGATTTGAATGGGGACTAATAAAAAGCAGACACAACACGGGGATCTGAGGTAATTGTCTTGATGTAACATCAAGTCAGTCCTGTGAAACAAGGGCACAGAATGTATGTATTTAAGCTTAGTACAAAATTTTATAGGTCAAAAATCACCCTAAAATGCTTATACAACAAAATTTATGATCTTGCTTCCTGAACTTATTTCTGTTTGTTGGGAAGGAAATCATTATGTGGTACACATTTAGTCAAGGAACTCACTCTCTTGTGTACCACACATATTGAAGTTTAATGTCATTAATTGATTACAATGAATTATACCTTCTTGTTTAAATAAGAATCAATTAGTGAAGAAAAAGGGTACTGATTTTTCCTCATAAACACCAGATTAATGTTTACAAGGATAAAGAATACCAAGTTTGGAATCTTGTAGGCTTGGACTTGTGATTAAAATACTTGGCACACTTAATGTACTCAAAACAGCCAAATGGAGTGAGGTGATTATCTGATAACAGTTTTCAGAGAAGATATCTTGGCATTTACCAGGTTTCATTGAAAATCTGCTAGGATGATTACTACAAGGGCAGTGAATGCAGAATGTGACATTCAAAGTAATTGACAAAAGTTCAATTTTCTTTGTCACTTGCAAGAAAAATTAGAGGAAAAAAGGCTTATGATGGATCAGATTATCTTAAAATGTTGTCAGCAAATCATGGCATATTGGATCTTATTCAGGGTTTCTTCACTGCCCCATTGTCCTTTGGCAAATGTCTGTATTTGCATGGAACTGGCACATAGTCAATACTTCCTTGTTAAGCCATTGAGGAAAATAATGGTTTTGTATTACAAGGAAGCAAGGACCTGCATTTCAAGACTACCATAACCTCTATGTAGATTAACTCATTGACTTTTTCCAAATTTCCTTTGTCTTTATTTCATAAAAAGATAACAGTTTCAGAAAAATTTTTTGATTATACTTAGGGGCATAGAGATTACTTGGGGGAAAAATTTTATAATTCACCTTTAAAACTCTCTTGTTCATCTTTTAAATCCAAGGTCGTCTTACCTGTTTCCCAAAACTTTGTCTGATTTATAGTAATCTTTCTTCTGAGATTCTGTGTTATCTACTAATCATTTAGTACTCATTGTTGAGGCCAGTGAGGGTGGCAGTAAAAATCACATCTTTACCCTGAAGCAATTAAAAAAATATGATGCATGGAGCAGACAGGGAATGCAAAAATACCACTTTCACTACTGATAAACTTGACATAGGTAAATGTGTCTTGTATCTTATGGGCAAATGAGTTTATTAATGATGTTTCCCGGAATATTACAAGTCTGCTGTGGCAGGCATATTGGTTTTCACCAAGTCTCCACATGCTCTTCAGTGTTCCCAACCCCTTTACACTGAACAGTGGGACTCATTCTAGACAATGGGTTATGACATATATTGTGTGCCACTTACAGGTTAAAGCACTCAGAACCTGTGCAATCATTTTTTTATTCCTCTTAGCAACATTACCAGAAATCCACATGTTCAAATATGACAAGATGTAAGCCAATTGGATCACTGAGTCATTTCTTGGAAATGAGTAGCTCTGGAGAGCTGTTGATCTAAGCCAACTCTGATACATGAAGCCATTGAGATTTTATCTCAGCATTGCCTGGCTTAACATAACTAAACCACCTTTCCACCTAGTCCTTTGGTAGAGGCAGAATGCCCTCCCGTACACCCCTTATAGATGGGGGCATCAGAATGGAAGACATTCTTTCTGCAGGCAAGCTCACTCTCAGGGGAGAAAAGATAGCAAGTGCCTGCGCTAAATGTGCCTGGTTTCTTTCACCACCTTGTAGATCGTCTTTGGAGGTGGAACAAGTGAAGAGATGCAGTAATAGTGGAGCTCCTGACATGCATAAATAAATACCAAAAGTGTTCGAAGAAGAGTTCAACTCCCCTGACCTTCTAGCTGTTCTTCCACTGTGTGTAACTAATGAGCTTGTGGAGTGCCAGTGTGTGGTGGCTGTTCCTTTGGGGGAAGATGTCATCAGTCCACCCAGACAGTCCTGCTTCTGCCTTCATCAGCCACTTCCTCTACACAAACCAGTGCTCCTTTGGGTATTTTTTGGGGACCAATCTCAGTATAAATTTGTTGCCACAAGGTTCTGAAATTGAACCAAAAAATTTCAACATTAAAGTAATCGGTCACACTTCTATAGACACTGAAAATTTATTCCCATGTCCCTTTTGCTTGCTGTATTGTTTCAACATAACCTCTCAGTAGTTCTTGACTACATCCAATGAAGACATTAAGATTTGCAAATAATGAAGTGTAAACTTCGAGATGTCCCAGATTTCAACATGAACCCTTCATATTATTAGTCACTGGGGAGAAATTGACATTCAGGGAAATTAAATCCAATTGTAGGTTAAAGTACCAAACATAAAAATGCAAAAAAAAAATTGAAGTCTAATACCAAATACTCTTGTTTCTGGTTGTTAAATTTCAAAGAATTTAAAATCAAAACTTTATCCTTCTCTTTATCTTTTGCATTTTAGCAACATGGATTTCCTGTGTTTGGGGGTGACTTAGGACTTCTTCAACAACTGCACCCTGAGGGAACTCAGAAGTTAATTAATTGAATGCCAAACCTCTAACTGGCTCACTTTTTAAAAACCCAAATACTATGTAGAACACATAGTAAGTATAACTTTGCTCCCAAGCCTATTGAATTTAGAAAACTAACCATTCCCCATTCAACAGAAGTTATTCCAGGCTAAATTGTATTGCCAAAAGCCATTAGAAAGACTCAGTTATTTGAGTGAAGGAGAGTAGAATAGGGGAGCTTCTATGCTCAAGGCTTATTCTCACTAGGATGTTAGTTTATACCAAAGGTTTAGAATTCATGACTGTGCATCTAAACACAGGAAGTAGAATTCCTACATTAGAAGGTATATTTTGGCATCATACAGTTATCATTCCTAGGGGAAATAGTCTCATGCTTCCTGTTTATGCATGAAGAGTTGCATGTCTAGCACAGTGTCTGCTTTAATAAAGTATTTGACAATCTCAGTGGTTAAAAGTATTTTTTAAAACATGGTAGCTGCTGGTCACTTTAGATCACCCATGGCTCTCTTTCACATTTCTTTTTTCTTCCAGGATCCAGGTTAAAAAAATCTGCTTATTTGGAACATGCTATTCTCAGAGCAGAGGGAAAAGAATAAGAAAGATGGCAAAACAAAACAAAACAAAACAAAAACAGTGGCCCTTTAGCTGTAAATAGCCCTGTGCATTTCATAATGATTAATATTATCCCTGAAGTTATCATTTTGGAGGGGTCCATCAGTTCTAAAGTTTTACTCAACTAATTTAATTAATTGGTGTTTTAAATTATTTCAGAACCTTGAGAAACAAAATTGTCCACCAATGGTCCCAGTAAGGTACTATAAGAAGCAAAAGTTGGTAAGGGGAAGAAATGGCCTCATAAAGGAGGAAACCAAACTGTCATGATTCTTTTATAATCTCCACCAAAGGGGACAGGTAAACCCCTATTGAGAGTTTATGTTTAAGTCAGTGGGTTAAGAGAACCAGTAGCTAAAGAAGATTAATAGGGAGATGCTTCTCCCTACTCTTGACATTTCTTTCCATCAGGAAGCAATTGCAATAGTGTAACTCTTCTAGCCTCTCTCCTCCCTACACATGGGGAGTGAGTCATTTGGAGAACTGGAAAGAGAAAATATATATGCACAGTTCAGCTTCCTTCACTCTCCCTCTTTCTCAATTTTTCTAATGTCAGTGATTTTTAAACTCTAGTTGAACCTAAATTCCCTAGAGATGCTCTTTTAAAAAGTCCTGGATTCCTCCAGAGATTCGATTCAGCAGGTCTAGGGTTGGCCATGACTTTGCATCTTTAACAAATTCCCAGAGGATGTTGAGGCATCTGGTCTAGGAACCCCACTTTGAGAACCACTGCTGCAGTTCAAGTCTGTCCAAAGATGCTATGTACTCTGCTGTGCTCCTCCACTCCCACAGCTATGCAGGGGCAGCTTCTGCCTCCATGGCAGGGCCAGCCCTAGGGTCGCCTCTGAAAAGGTTGGTGAGTCTGTCTGATTCTGGATCAGTACAGGAAGCCAATTTGCCACAATAACTAGAAACTCATATAAGATTGTATATCAACTATACATGAGTAAAAAAAAAAGAAAAACAAAATTGCCTCTTTCTGATTCTGGTCTTCTACCTGTCTTAACAAGTGTTTTAACTTGATTGGAATTAAAGTGGAGAAGAAGGATGCTTCTATTGCCTGTTGTCAAAATCTCAAGGTGAAAAATATATGATCTCATCTAGTCAGTTAACATAAATGTCAGTCTGCCTGCCTAGACTGTAGTTAGTTTAGAGAAAAGGACCATATTTTCTCTATTTTTGTAAAGCCTGTGTGCAATCCAGTACTGCCCTTCATACAATCAAGCCCAAATTCAAGCTTATTAAATAAAGTATAGCTTATATATAAATATCATCATGTGCTCAACAATGAGATATCTCATTGTTAGCTAGAATTTTAAAAGTTATCTCAAACATAGGAAATTTCAAACATATGGAATTTAGCCATCTGTTTTAAAGGTCTGGTGCAAGTGAAATTATTAGAATGGGACTTTCAAGAATGAGGTCCAGTGCTCAGTGAATAGGCCAACTTGATGTATGACATCCCAGGAAGTTAATTTTTCAAGTTTGATTTACCATCGACTTTATTTCTCAAGGTTTTCTGTCTCATGCTGGGTGGATTACAGTCCAGTGACTACTCCTAGTAGCTAGCCAGCTGGTGATAATTGCTGTTAATTTCCTGGTATCTGGCAACCAACTGCTCCTTGACAACTGGAGGGAGACAACATGAGTGTCCAAAGGGAATAGCATTCATTGTTTTTGCTTGATTATAAAAGACATGATACATGTTTATTGTTGAAAGTTTAAAATATAAGGAAAATACAAAGACAAAAGTAAGAATTTAAGCACTAATTAATATTTCTATTCAGAAAAAAGTTTCTATAGTTTTAGTGAATTTTAGATCTCCCTATCATCTACCTGTTTTTAGGTATACTAATATATGGATACACACTACCACCACCACCGCCACTTCTATTAACAAACTTTGGCATCATTCTATTTTTTTAATTTGTCCAGCTCCGAATTCTACTTTTTTTCTTTTTAAAAGTCTGTCCTTAGCATTTTCCATCTTTAGTTTTCAGGAGGATTATTCTCCGTGGCACTACAGTTTTCTGTCATATGGTTGGGGAGTATTATTGGTTTAAGAAATAATCAGGAACAAAAAAGTCCATCAAACTGGCAATTTATAGTAAAATTCATTATAGAATCCAGCAGGGGTGATTCTCAAAAACAGTCAGGTAAGGTCATTTCACTTGATAATTCTAGCCTAATGATGGCCTCGGCAGCCAAGAAACATGTCTAGTGTTGTAGGACATATGGTATCTTTTTATTGTATATATTAATTAGTCAAAAACCCAGACATGAGGAAATAAACATTTCTTTGTGTTTTGGGGAGACAGGGTGTCTATTTCTCTCATGTCTGCTTGCTTTTAAAAAAGAAATACTTATTTTTAAATAACTAAAGCTGAGTCTAACCTAGACTTATCTTTCTGGGTTATGGATAAATTCAGTTATAATGAGGGCGCCCCCTTCTCCCAGGTATGCAATGCTTCCATAGTCTAGTGCAGCATCGCCATTTTCTGTAAGTGCTGATTGAGGTGTAACACTCACTGACCTGACCTGCAGAGGCTCTTCTGGGACTTAAAAATCATTTTTAAAGTTGGTACTTGCATTAGCCAGGGTTCTCCTGTAATACAACCAATAGGATCTATCTATCATCTATCTATCTATCTATCTATCTATCTATCTATCTATCTATCTATCTATCTATCTATCTATCTATCTATCTATCTGTTTAGAAGAGGAAATTTATCATAGGAATCGCCTAATGTGGTTACTGAAGCTGAGAAGGCCCACAAGGCCCTGGCTGCAAGTTGGAGACCAAACACAGCTGGTGGTATGATTTAGTCTGAGTCCAAAGGTCTGAAAACCAGGAACTCCGACGGCTCTGGCAGAAGATGGGTGTTCCAGCTAGAGAAGAAAAAGAATTTGCCCGCCCTTTGACTTTTTTTCCATTCAGGCTCCCAGGGGATTGGATGACGCCACTCACATTAGTGAGGATAGGTCTTCTTTACTAGGTTGGTGGAGTCACATGCTGATCTCTTCTGGAAACACCTTCACAGATACACCTGAAAATAATATTTTACCAGCCATGCCAACACCCCTTACGCCGGCCAGGTTGACACGTAAGGTCACCCAGTGTGCTGCTCGCTGGTGAGTGCCCTGGTGCTCCCTGCTACCGGTTCCATAGCTGTGCAGCACAAGCATTTCTTCGGAGTTTTACCTACCTTCCCAGCTACTGCCCTGAAGTGCACAGGGATGGAATTCACCCTCTGTCCTCCAAATTTATTTTAGTCTGCAGGAAATACCTCTTTCTGTGCTTTTTGAAAATGTAATATTTTTGATGAAATGGGCTATTAATTAAAATAGGAATAAGCATTGTCTTCCAATAGTTTCTGTTTTGGTGAGCAAAAATCACTAAGTCAAGAAGTATCAAAGTCCTGAATACCAGCTTGGACTGGAGTGAAAAGGAAATTGTATAGAACTTAATGTATGTTTTTGAGTACACGAATGGATAAATGAACAAAGGGCTACTAAATTATGAATACCAAGGATTTCTAGAGTGTGTCATAGTTCAAAAAATCACATTTATCTTATTTTACCTCACAACAAGTCTGAGGTATAGACGTCATTATTCCCGTTTTTAAAGGAGAAATGGATGCTCAAAATAATTTGACTTACTCCGGGCCATATCTGTGGGAAATATCAGGTCTGGGTAGCTTTGATCCTAAGGTAGGTGTTCATTTTGCCAGCACGACTACTCTCATATGATGGAATAACCATTAGAGAAAGAAGTGTGTAAGGGAGTTGAATATATAAAAATCCATATCAAGCATTCAGATACATGGAGACTGATGACTCAGGATGAAGAGAACAACTGTGTAGCTTTCTAATAAGTGTGAGACATGTCGCATCAAGGGTGACACTCAGTAAAAAAGGTACTCTGTGGAATAAGAATGAGAAAATATTTGGGAGTCAAAACAAAGTCATACAGATAGAGAATTTAGAAAAGTGATGTGAGTTGGAGAGTACAGGAATAAACTGCTCTGCTTGGGCTCTACAATCAATACGTGTATTCTATTATAGGAAAGCTAGATTTCTGGGAAAAACAGTGTAGCAGTGTAGTCAATCCCCTGAATTCCACTGATTACAAGAATCCAGTATCGTTCCTGGAAGGGGCTGATGATTGATTGTTGACTCCCTATTGCAGGTTGTAGACCTAGTGTGATCCACTGAGAGATGTGCTCTTTGAGTATGGGATGTGAGACAGCCTGCCTCTACTCAGTCTAATCTGGTGGACGCTAGATGTTGCTGCTAAGTTATAATCAGGTAAATGATATTTCTATAAGAGGGTTTCCCAAAATCACAGACAACTCTCGAATGTAGTTTTGAACAGAAAACTGAAGTACTTCAAGGAGCAATGATGTTTTCTAGTGAATTCAGATGATACAAGTGGGCAGAAAAAGGGCAGAGTCTGAATCATAACATCAGAAGCCTGAATCCTTGACTAAGAAATTAGCTCGTCTAACAAGAACCAAGAAAGGTGTACTTTTTTTTTGCTTGACGACTGCATGACTTGTCCAATACACTTAACTGAATATGGAGGATTCAAATTCTAAGATAAAATAACTACATTGAATACTTCAAGAATTCTATAGAGAATAGAAATACTGGCTATTAATAAAAGTCAGCAATTTATTAAGACAAGCTAAGAAATAAAATTTATGATCATGATGTCTATTATATACCAATTTTCAGTGTATTGGAAATAGACTAAATGTGAGATTATTTTTAACCTCATGATATCCTGAAGAGTTGCTAGAATGAATTCATAAAGAAAATAAGCTATTGGAACTAGTAAAAGAGCATATACAAATGAGGAGAGGGGAACCAGCAGTCACCAACATCAGGAAGACATATGCTAATAGTACATGCTGGATTCCTGAATGCCCTGGGGCCATCACTGATAACATAGTTGTGAGTACATTATCCTCCTAATGCCCGTAGATATTTTTTATATCCACTGCTCTTCATAGGGTTAGGAGCCTTTTAGAGAAAACATCAACAAAACAAAAACAAAAACAAATTAAATCTTGGCTTTTTCATCACTTCAAGTTTAGATCTAGGGTAGATGGTCATTCGGGTGATCTGAGGCAGGGGCAGACATCAGAGGCCAAATTGTTTTGGGTGCCGGTGGGAATGGACTGTTTGGCACCTGAGGATTTTTTTAAAAAGAGAGGACTATTCTGAGTATCTACGGAGAGCCGCAGCTTTGAGTATCATTGGGAGCTGGAAGAAAAAGTCTGCATCCCAGTTCCTCCCACTTCCCTCAGGGAAGGCAGTTTTGACTAGACCAGATCTCTGTGGATACTCTGGTGAAATCTACCAGCTGGAGGGTAGGTGAAGGTCTTCTAGGATCTGCTATATACTAACCAAGTGTCCTTTTACCAGAGCCTTTCTAGTTTGTTGAGACTCTTTATAAAAATAAACCTAGAATTTATGAGTTGATGAGAGACACAGCCATACTGGGGACTAGAAGTTAGTCACATAATCTTTGTAGCTACATGACCAGTAAGGTGTACAACCTGAGAGAACCCCAAATAAAGTAGCCCCTGTAAAGTTGTTAGTGCTGCCTGCTCTAGTCCAACACACACTCCAGAGTGGACACGATCTTAGGGAGGTAAGTCTTGGGGTCAGGGCATCCCAGATCTTGATTTGGCATTGATTGCGGCTCCTCTCTTATTCTCTTTGGGAATTAGGAGTAAGCTTAGTGCTGAGCAAAACTTGTTTTGTATAGTTCTGACTGAGAATTGAGCACTTTGGAGGAGGGCAGTAGCTATTACTTGAACTAAAGATGAACTGAGGTCCTACAGCCAGGCATGTGGGATTCATGAGCAAGCAAAATCTAAGTCTCTATGGCACAATGTTAAAGTGACTTCAAACTAGGGAGTATTTGTGAGAAGGTAAAAGGAGAGAAGTGCTGAAGTACATCATTATCATCTCAGAGCCAAATGCATAAAAGCTGCTTCTTTATAATTCTTATATTTGGAGGTGGCAGACTAACAGATGGAGGGAATGGATGATGTGTTCCTGACACAAATTACAGAACTGGCACAAAGGCAAAATGAGGGACTTTCTGGACATCTGCTGGAAGTCTCAGTTGGCTAAAATCAGAGAATCTGACAAGTTCTTGACTTGTTTTGCTGATGACTTCATCTCCCAAAAGGCAGAGAGAGCAAGAACAGAAGCTGCTTTTCTAATTTTGACCCTCTCCTCAAAAGGATTAGTGGGATAGAAGAGATGGAAAGCCTTGAGGGAAAGAAACAAAGCCATTTTGGAAGTTAGTATAGCCATGAAGGGAAGGCTGGGCCTATACTGACATATAATCTAGATACTGTGAAGGCCAGCTTCATAAAAGCAAGAGGAAAGATAGACTCACTTCCATGAGACAAGGTTCTACAAGGGAAGAGAATTGTGAATGTATCAGTTTCCTATTGCTGCTGTAACAAATTACAATATAATTAATGACTTAAAATGGCACCAATTTATTATCTCACTAGTTTGTGTCTCAGAAGTTGGCACAGTGTGGCTAAGCTGGATTCTGTGCTCAAGTCATCACAAGGCCAAAATTAATGTGTTGTCTGGGCTGGAGTTTGTCTGGAGGCTCTGTGGAAAACTGCACTTCCAAGCTCATTCAGGATGTTAACCAAATGCATTTCCTTGACTTTTGCAGCCAAATAATGTTCCTGTTCCCTTGCTGGCTGTTAGCTGGGGCTAGTATTTTCTCCTAGAGGATGCCCATGTTCCTTTTCATGTGTTCCATGTGGCTTCTTTGAGTAAGAGCAGACTGAGTCCCTCTCACAGTTTAAATCTCTGACTTCTCTTTCTGCTGCATGCCCCACTGACTCCATGTGAAACATTTTTTGGCTGTAAGGATTCATGTGATTAGAAGGGTCATCCAGGGTACTTGCCCTTCTTAAGGTCTATAAATTTAATTTTGTCTGCAAAGTTCCCATTTTCATGTAGAAGGGCAAGGATTAGTTCATGGACATCTTTAGAGGGCTGTTCTGCACACCATGGTGAGGATTTTCTTCATAAGGTATAAACTATACAGAGGATCAAAGTAAGGCATGAAAAGGCAGGTGAAATTTCCCTTCAGCTCAAATTTTTAAAGAGTACATGTAGAAAGTTCTTGGACACTTAAATGTTAAGAATAGTGTCAGGCAGACTAACACCCTAAATGAGCTGGTGCATCCAAAAATGTTAAAAAGAAATATTGACAGGACCACTATCTGTATATTTTCAGTGACAAAGTAAAGAGAATTTTACGCCTGGAGCTGGCTGAGAGAAGTTTCATGAATATGTAAGAGGTAAGGGAACTTTTCTCTTAAGACAAATGATCTTCAGACTGGAAAAAAAAAAATCATTCAGGAAATGTAAGCATTAATTAGGTGCTCAAATGAATTGCTTCTTGGCCTATTCTAGCTGAATTATATGCTAGGGTTGTGAGAGGCTTTAAGGAGGAAAGCACCAAACATGGCCTTTGAGGAATCATGTTGATTGGGACAGTTTGAAGAAATACAAAATAGAAAGGCATTGACTCTATCCTGTTGTATTTAGTACTTTAGAGAATGACTTATGCAAGGATATAGAAATGGTTGATCAGAAGTATCTTGTTCTTTAATCAGGGAAGAGAGTTAATCCACATTAAAACTTCCCAGAATTCTGATTTGAATGTTTATTAATAGCTATTAACTGTGAACTCATTCAGATCTTATAAATTGATGTTGACACAAATAGTGACCAGATAATATTATTAAAAATGTAAAAGAGTATAAGTGCCTGGAAACTTTTTTTGTGTGTGCAAGAAAAATATAAAGATACTTAACAAGTTCTGATATGAATCTCTAGTTTCTCCACATTAAGGAACTGAAAACACTTATCCGGAGTGGAAAAAATAAATTTTCTCTGATCTGATCTGTAGTTTTTTTATTTCATAATTTGGTAATTCTTTTTAAATTGTACTGTGTTCCTCTTGTCCTGAATAATTTGTACTTTGATATTTTTTTAAATTTTTAATTGTAAATTAAAATGATGTGTTTTTTTTCCTGACAAGTGATTTGTACTCTTTCTTGCCTCTCTGCTTGTCTGTGGGATCAATTTTCTTCTTCCTGAAATATATTCCTAGAGATAATTTTATCAGGAAAGGTCTGTTGAAGGTAAACTTTCTCAGACCTTATATACCTGAAAAGGTCTCTATTTTGTACTTACTCCTAGATGATAGTTTAGCTAGTTATAAAATTATAGGTTCATTGCTGTTTTATTTCACATTGAAAGGCATAATTCCTTTATCACAAATTTTCTTGATGATTTTGAGTGTTCTGTCATCTACTAATTGTTATTATTTTGTTGCAATCTGTTTTTCTCTTTGTTCACTTCTCCTTGTCATTACAATTCTGCAGTTTCATTCTGATGTGTCAAAGTGTGGATTTGGTTTTGTTTCATTTTTCCTGAAACATTTTTATAATGCTTGATTGATATTTATATCCTTTATTAATTCTATAAATTTGTGAGCCATTTTTTCCTTGAAAATTTGCCTCTCCCCTACTCTCTCTGCTTTTTGCAATTTATGGCTTTACACTCCATCTTTTAGAGTCCTTGACCTCATTTTACAAAACCTATCTATTTTTTCTCTGCCTGCTAAGCTCCAGATAATTTCTTCAGTTCTAGCTTTCATTTTACTCTTGGTCAGTGTCTGATCTACTATTTAACCAAGCAATTGACATTTATTTTCATTTCACTACTATATTTTCAACTTGTATAAGTTCTCTGACCTTTTTTCCAAAATAGTCTGGTCTTGTTGTCCATAGATTTCTTTCTCATATTCTCAATTTTATCGGAATAATTATTTAAAGTATCCATTTCATCATTTTAAACTAATTTCATCATCTGAAATATGCTTCCACTGACTCAAATTCACACTGTTTTGTTTCCTCCTGTGTTATGGAGATTTGTATATTATATTTATTAAAAAAATTTTATTACTGTATTATTGATATATACTCGAATAATTGTTTCACATGAAAAAACAATGTGGTTACTACATTTACCCATATTATCAACTCCACACCCACACCCCAATGCAGTCACTGTCCATCAGTGTAGTAAGATGCCACAGATTCACTGTTTCTTTCACTTTGATGCATTGTTTTCCCTGTAACCCCCCAAAACGTGTACAAAACATAATACCCCTCAATCCCCTTTTCCCTACCTCCCCACCCACTTTCCCACCCCCCCACCCCCTCTGGTAACCACTAGTCCCTTCTTGGAGTCTGTGAGTCTGCTGCTATTTTGTTCCTTCAATTTTGCAGCATTGTTATACTACCCAAATGAGGGAAATCATTTGGTACTTGTCTTTCTCCACCTGGCTTATTTCACTTATCATAATATCCTCCAGCTCCATCCAAGTTGTTGCAAATGGTAGGATTTGTTTCTTTCTTATGGCTGAATAGTATTCCATTGTGTATATGTACCACATTTTCTTTATCCATTCAACTACTGATGGACACTTAGGTTGCCTCCATATCTTGGCTATTGTAAATAATGCTGCAATAAACATAGGGGTGCATATGCCTTTTTGAATCTGAGAAGTTGTATTCCTTGGGTAAATTCCAAGGAGTGGGATTCCTGGATCAAATGGTATTTCTATTTTTAGTTTTTTGAGGGACCTCCATATTGTTTTCCAAAGTGGTTGAACTAGCTTACATTCCCACCAGCAGTGTAGGAGGGTTCCCCTTTCTCTGCATCCTCACCAGCACTTGTTCTTAGTCTTTTCGATTCTGGCCATCCTTACTACTATGAGGTGATACCTCATTGTGGTTTTGATTTGAATTTCCCTGATAATTAGTGATATGGAGCATCTTTTCTTGTGTCTGTTGGCCACCTGAATTTCTTCTTTGGAGAATTGTCTCTTCATAGCCTCTGCCCATTTTTATCAGGTTGTTTGCTTCTTGGGTGTTGAGGCATGTGTGTTCTTTATATATTTTGCATGATAACTCCTTGTCGGATATGTCACTTACAAATATATTCTCCCATACTGTAGGATGCCTTTTTGTTCTGTTGATGATGTCCTTTGCCACACAGAAGCATTTTAGTTTGATGTAGTCCCATATGTTCATTTTTTCTTTTATTTCCCTTGCTCAAGGTGATGTTTTCAGGAAGAAGTTGATCATGCTTATATTCAGGACATTTTTGCCTATGTTGTCTTCTGAGAGTTTTATGGTTTCATGACTTACATTCAGGTCTTTGATCCATTTCAAGTTTACTTTTGTGTATGGGGTAAAACAATAATCCAGTTTCATTCTCTTGCATGTAGCTGTCTAGTTTTGCCAACACCAGTTGTTGAAGAGGCTGTCATTTCCCCATTGTATGTCCATGGCTCCTTTATCGTATATTAATTGACCATATATGGTTGGGTTTATATCAGGGCTCTCTAGTCTGTTCCATTGGTCTATGGGTCTGCTCTTGTGCCAGCACTAAATTGTCTTGATTACTGTGGCTTTGTAGTAGAGCTTGAAGTTGGGGAGCGTAATTCCCCCTGTTTTTTTCTTCCTTCTCAGGATTGGTTTGGCTATTCAGGGTCATTTGTTGTTCCATATGAATTTTAGAATGATATGCTCTAGGTCATTGAAGAATGCTGTTGGTATTTTTATAGAAATTGCATTAAATCAGTAGATTGCTTTAGGCAGGATGGCCATTTTGACCATATTAATTCTTCCTATCCGTGAGCATGGTATGTGCTTCCATTTATTGGTATCTTCTTTAATTTCTCTCATTAGTGTCTTGTAGTGTTCCGAGTATAGGTCTTCCACTTCTTTGGTTAGGTTTATTCCTAGGTATTTTATTCTATTTGATGCAACAGTGAATGGAATTGTTTTACTGATTTTGCTTTCTGCTAGCTCATTGTTAGTATATAGGAATGCCACAGATTTCTGTGTATTAATATTGTATCCTGCAACTTTGCTGAATTCAGATATTAGTTCTAGTAGTTTTGGTGTGGATTCCTTAGTTTTTTTAATGTACAATACATGTCATCTGCAAACAGGGACCGTTTGACTTCTTCCTTGCCAATCTGGAAGCCTTTTATTTCTTTGTGCTGTCTAATTGCTATGGCTTGGACCTCCAGAACTATGTTGAATAAAAGTGGGCAGACTGGGCATCCTTGTCTTGTTTCCGATCTTAAAGGAAAAGCTTTCAGCTTCTTGCTGTTAAGTATAATGTTGGCTGTGGGTTTGTCGTACATGGCCTTTATTATGTTGAAGTACTTGCCCTCTATACCCATTTTGTTGAGAATTTTTATCATGAATGATGTTGAATTTTGTCAAATGCTTTTTCAGCATCTATGGAGATGATCATGTGGTTTTTGTCCTTCTTTTTGTTGATGTGCTGGATGATGTTGATGGATTTTCAAATATTGTACCATCCTTGCATCCCTGGAATAAATCCTACTTGATCATGATGGATGATCTTTGTGTGTGTTTTTGAATGTGGTTTGCTACTTTTTGTTGAGTATTTTTGTATCTATGTTCATCAGGGACATTGGTCTGTAATTTTCTTTTTTTTTGTGCTGTCTTTCCCTGGTTTTGGTATTAGAGTGATACTGGCCTCATGGAATGAGTTTGGAAGTATTCCCTCTTCTTCCACTCTTTGGAAAACTTTAAGGAGTATGGGTATTAGGTCCTCACTAAATGTTTGATAAAATTCAGCTGTAAATCCATCTGGTCCAGGGGTTTTGTTCTTAGGTAGTTTTTGATTACCAATTCAATTTTGTTGCTGGTAATTGGTCTGTTTAGATTTTCTGTTTCTTTCTGGGTCAGCCTTGGAAGGTTGTATTTTTCTAGAAAGCTGTCCATTTCTTCTAGATAATCCAGTTTGTTAGCATATGATTTTTCATAGTATTCTCTAATATTTCTTTATATTTCTGTGGTGTCCGTAGTGATATTTCCTTTCTCATTTCTGATTCTCTTTATGTGTGTAGACTCTTTTTTTTTCTTGATAAGTCTGGCTGGGCATTTATCTATTTTGTTTGTTTTCTCGAATAACCAGCTCCTGCTTTATTGATTCTTTCTATTGTTTTATTCTTCTCAATTTTATTTATTTCTGCTTTAATCTTTATTATATCCCTCCTTCTATTGAATTTGGTCCTCATTTGTTCTTCTTTTTCTAGTTTCGTTAATTGTGAGTTTAGACTGTTCATATTGTATTGTTCTTCTTTCCTGAGGTAGGCGTGTATTGCAATATACTTTCTTCTTAGCACGGCCTTCGCTGCATCCCACAGATTTTGTGGTGTTGAATTATTGTTGTCATTTGTATCCATATATTGCTTGATCTCTGTTTTGATTTGGTCATTGATCCATTGATTATTTAGAAGCATGTTGTGTAGCTTTCATGTGTTTGTGGGATTTTTCCTTTCTTTGCGTAATTTATTTCTAGTTTCATACCTTTGTGGTCTGAGGAACTGGTTAGTACAATTTCAGTGTTTTTGAATTTATCAAGGGTCTTTTTGTGGCCTAGGATATGATCCATTCTTGAAAATGTTTTATGTGCACTTTAGAAGAATGTGTATTCTGCTGCTTTTTGGTTATAGTGTTCTGTAGATGTCTTTTAGATCCATCTATTCTAATGTGTTGTTCAGTGCCTCTGTCTCCTTACTTATTTTCTGTCTGGTGGATCTGTGCTTTGGAGTGAGTGGAGTTTTGAAGTCTCTTAGAATAAGTGCATTGCATTCTATTTCCTCTTAATAGTGTTAGTATTTGTTTCACATATGTAGGTGATCCTGTGTTGGGTGCATAGATATATATAATGGTTATATCTTCCTGTTGGATTGACCCCTTTATCATTATGTAATGTCCTTCTTTGTCTCTTGTGACTTTCTTTGTTTTGAAATTTATTTTGTCTGGTACAAGTACTGCAGCTCTTGCTTTTCTCTCCCTATTGGTTTCATGAAATATGTTTTTCCATCCCTTTACTTTTAGTCTGTGTATGTCTTTGGGTTTGAAGTGAGTCTCTTATAGGCAGCATATAGATGGGTCTTGTTTTTTTATACATTCAGTGACTCTATGTCTTTTGATTGGTGCATTCAGACCATTTACATTTAGGGTGATTATCGATAGGTATGTACTTATTGCCATTTTAGGCTTTAGATTCTAGGTTACCAAAGCTTCAAGGTTAACTTCCTTACTATCTAAGACTCTAACTTAACTCACTTAATATGCTATTACAAACACAATCTAAAGGTTCTTTTTTTCACATCCTTTTTCTTCCTCATCTATTCTTTATATATTAGGTATCATATTCTATACTCTTTGTCTATCCGTTGATTGACTTTGGGGATAGTTGATTTAATTTTGCATTTGCTTAGCAATTAAGTGTTCTACTTTCTTTACTGTGGTTTATTACCTCTGGTGACAGCTATTAAACCTTAGGAACACTTCCATCTATAGCAATTCCTCCAAAATACACTGTAGAGATGGTTTGTGGGAGGTAAATTATCTCAGTTTTTGCTTATCTGGAAACTGTTTAATCCCTCCTTCAAATTTAAATGATAATCTTGCCGGAAAAAGTATTCTTGGTTCAAGGCCCTTCTGCTTCATTGCATTAAATACATCATGCCACTCACTTCTGGCCTGTAAGGTTTCTGCTAAGAAGTCTGATGATAGCCTGATGGGCTCTCCTTTGTATGTGATCTTATTTCTCTCTCTGGCTGCTTTTAATAGTCTATCCTTATCCTCAATCTTTGCCATTTTAATTACTATATGTCTTGGTGTTGTCTTCCTTGGGTCCCTTGTGTTGGGAGATCTGTGCACTTCCATAGCCTGAGAGACTATCTCCTCCCTCAGATTGGGGAAGTTTTCAGCAATCACCTCCTCAAAGACACTTTCTATCCCTTTTACTCTCTCCTCTTTTTATGGTACCCCTTTAATGCAAATATTTTTCCATTTGGTTTGATCACACAGTTCTCCCAATATTTTTTCATTCTTAGAGATCCTTTTTTCTCTCTGTGCCTTAGCTGCTTTGTATTCCTCTTCTCTAATTTCTATTTAATTATTGTCTCCTCCACCATATCTAATCTGCTTTTAAAACTTTCCATTGTATGTTTCATTTCTGATACTGTGTTCCGTAATGATTGGATCTCCCACCAGAATTCATTCTTGAGTTCTTCAATATTTTTCTGTACCTCCATGTGCATGTTAATGATTTTTGTTTTGAAATCCCTTTCAGAAGACTCATGAGGTTGATTTCATTAGAATCTTTCTCAGGTTTGTATTCATAATTTTTGTTTGAACCACATTCCTTTGGTGTATCATATTTGTATATGGTGCCCTCTAGTGCCCAGGAGCTCTAGTCTCTGGAGCTGCTCAGCCCCTGAAGCAATGTTTGGGGTCACAGGGGAGCGGTATTGGTGCCAGGGTCGGGGGGAAAGAGCTGTTTCCGTCCGGCTGCTATGCCTGTCTCCACTGCCAGAACCAGTGGGCTGAGCACACAGGTATAAGCCTCTGTGCTTTGGGTTTGTAGTTGCTGTTGTCAGGGCTTCCCTCTGGCTGGCCTAACACCAGGGTAGTTTTTGCCTGTTTGAGAGTCAGGCAGCGCTTGCCAGGAGAAAGGCACAGTAGGTTACATATCACGGAGGGGGTCCTTGGAGCTATGTATCCAGCTGGGAGCTGGAGCTCCTGAAGATTGTGAAAGTTCCCAACCTTCTGGGCAGAGTTCACCCAGATAGTTTTGCCTACCTGTCCTTTCTCCTGAGCAGTAAGTTCTGTGCAATCCTTGTGCTTTTAGCAGCCCTCTTGCTGTTAGGAAGTCTCTCAGACTGCCCACCTTTCTTTTGTCCCAGAGCAGTCAGATATGGATCCCTGCTTCCCACAAGCAGCTGGAATCTCAGTCTCTCCAGGTATTTAGCCTGTCTTAGCTTTCTGACCCCCTAATTATGAGAGTACCATGAAAACACCATGAAATGTAGGTTTGTACTCCTAGATCAGATTTCCAGAGTTAGGTCTTCAGCAGTCTGGGCGTCCACTCCCTCCCCGCTCTGTTTTTCTTCCTCCTGCTGGTGAGCTGGGGTGGAGGAAGGGCTTGGGTCCTGCCAGGCCACGGCTTTGGTCTGTTACCCTATTCTGTGAGTTTTATTCTTTTCTCCAGGTGTATGCAGTTTGGCACAGCCCTCTTTCCTGTCGCTCTTTCAGGATTAGTTGTATTAATTATATTTTCATATTATATGCAGTTTTAGGAGGAAGCCTCTGTCTCACCTCTCACACCACCATCTTTGATCCTCTCTCTATTATATTTACTTTAATGAGGAATTTATCTGTGAAAATCTTATGTGGCTTCTGTTGAATATCTTTGCTTCTGTCAGGCAACTGTGGGATGTATATATAATATATATGTAATATATATACTGTAGGATACATACAATATAATATAAATATATATAATTTATTTTTGTATATTATATATTTATAAATTATATATGTATTATACAAATGTGTATGTGTGTTTATATATATATGTGTGTGTGTATATATATATATATACTGGAAAATTTTATATGTAGTGGAAATTCACGTTTTAATTTTATATGATTCAGGATTTGGAAATTTTTAGGAGACTTTTTATTTTTCTTTTTGTGAAGATTTTAGACTGGATAACTTTTTATTTATTAGAAATTTAGTTGTCTTTTCGGTATGAATGTAAGAACCCAAGGTAGCTTATGCAGGAATGTAGGGTTTAGTGAGAGAATGTAACATTGTTTCATTGAAAGCTAGAGAGGTGTGTTAAATAAAAGCCATACAATAAGACACTGGCATATAGATAATACCTAGGCCATATCTCTTTCTCTCATTCTCTCCCTCCTCCACCATTAAAAATTATTGGAAAAAGTCATATTGGATCAATTCATATTATATGGGAGCTTGTTCACATCATACAAAATGGATTCTAGAGGATCTGGTGTTTAAAAAGGTAGAAAATAAGGAAGAGATAATTATAATTTTAAGAGACTTAGAAATTATTTTTGGGATCATCTAAGTTGACTGACAACTCTCAGTTCCCAAATACTTGACTTATTTAGCAAGTTATAGTTGATAAATGATGCTATCAGCACATAAATAGACTTACCCAGTAAACATGGAACTCAGAGAGCAGGAACATTACAAAGAACATAAATTATGAAACCTAAGAGAAACAAGAAACCTAGGTAGGAATGGAGAAGCCATAAAGTTCATCATAAAAGCCAGATCCTATAAATGAATGATGTCTTTTAACCGTACAGGTAGTCAGTAATTTCTTTATTTAGAAAATGGAGACCTTGAATTTCATATTGGCCCAGTATCACACATTTAATAAAAAAGTAGACCTGGCACTTGAATTCAGGTCCAATCCACAGGTATCCGTTTTCTAAGAGCACAGTGTTCTATTGCAAGGTTAACATGGTGAGGGCAGCAGGTAGTCCTGCAGCTCAGATGGGCTTGAAGAAGCCATGTTCTTTCAACTTTAGTAAATTTTGACAAGAATTCATGGAATAGCTTCAGAATGAAATAAAGAATGTAAGTATCTTAAATGAATATAACCTGATTATTTTAAATAACCTATTTCTGTTATTAAATCAGAATCTCTTAATCTTGGTTTCAGTCTTTCATCTACTGGGATGAATTTTTATCCCTTGTGTAGCTTCTTCTGAATCCACATTCAATTAAAACTTTTTCTTATTTCCCTTTCTCCTCTGCCACAGCTAAAGTAATTTCATCTTCCCATACAGGTAGAAACCCAGGCTCTGGAGTCATACTGCCTGATATGAATTCTGGCTCCACCTCTTAATAGCTTTATGGCCTCAGGAAAGTTACAAAATCATCTCTGTTTGTCTCAGAGACCTATCTGCAAAAATTTTAATTTTGGCAGTATTCTTGACTGGGGGAAATATAATACACAGACACAGGGTAAAATGTTTGGCTTGCCTGTAAACTAATTAGGACAGATGCTAACCCTGGCACTGGAACAGGATCTTTAGGCATTTAGCTTTTAATTGTGGGATAGAGAGGATGTCAAAGGGGTCCTGGAAAGGGGCAAAATTAGCTGAGGGAGTGGGGGTGCTCAGAGGACTCAGTGCTTGGGCTATTTGCCAGTTAATGAATGAGTATTCTTATATGTTACTAAATGGTACAGCAATGCTGTTGTACGAGTTTGTTATAGCCCGGGGCTTGTGCAAAAAAATAAATAAAAGCATTGATGAGAGAAATTAGTGCATAATTACAAAACTAGTCAGGTTCAGGATTCCATATTGGAACAATGCTCTTCTGGTGGGGAGGTTGCCTTTAAATCCCATTCCACTGGAGTCGCTGATGAGAAAAGTAATAACCAATATTGTTTGAGCACTTCTTAAGTGTGAGGCCTTGCGCTAAGTGATTTGCATACAATAATTGAGTTAATCTTCACAAAAATATTTTGAGGTAGGCATTTTAATCTGTAATTTACAGACTGAGGGAGAGAAAGTGTCAGAATCTATTGAGGAAAACAGAAAACCAATAAGTATTTCAAATAGAGGACATTTAATATGGAGGAAATGATAAAATAATGATGAAAGGCAAATAAAATTACGATAGAAGAGAGCAAAAAAAGGGATGCTGAGACCATCCAAAGATTAATAATGGTGGCTAGCAGCTGTGATCTCTAGAGCTGGGAGGCAGTTCCAGATGGTGTTATCAGATCATAGGAGATTAGAGGAGGCACCCTAAGGACTCAAGCTTGGACCTCTTCAGGGAACCTCCTCTCGGCTGGTGTTAGATCTCTGTGGAAGTGTTCTAACCAGGCAGGCACTCCGACCCCTGAGGGTACTGATGGATATTGGGGACTCTAACCAGCAAACATCCCAGAGATAAGGAAGGGAGACAGAGCTGTCATTCACACTGCCTACATGGGTCAGGAACAGGTTTATGTCCAAACTTGTGTGGATGTGGTGAGACTAATGGGGGAAGTGAAAGAAGAAGGGATAAGCTAGAGACAATAATTTGCTGCTGTTGGAGCAATGCTGAAACAAACTGAACAAAATGGGGTACAAGGCCGTTCCAATTTCTTTGATTGCCACCCCTCCCCACCAATGGCAGAACCAAACTGCAATCCCGTAATCCAGCTGATCAGGGAGTCTGTGAGATGCATTTTACATGGTCTCCACACAAGCATCACAGAAAAATGTAAGGAATGGTGAGCTTGCAGGGAGCAGTTCTCTCTCCACGCCACCCTCTGGCATATGAGGCCTGTCTCAGTCCTGGGATGAGTCCTGGGCTCCTTGGGGCCCCTGATTAACTCCATGCATAGGAAAGAAATTTGGAAATTGCCTGAAGGAGAGATATGGGTCCTAGTCTGAGCCCGAGACTCTGCCTGGACATTATTGCTGGTCTCAGTTGGTCCCAGGGCTTATAGAAGTGGGACTTTGGCAATTTTGAAAGAGGCCTTTCAATGTCTAGGGCTCCTTGAAGCCCCACTTGTCTAGATCTAAGGGAGTCATGGGTCTCCATTTTGAGTTCCAAGAGGGCACAAATGGGTCTGTTTTCCTCATGGTTTCCCCAGTACCAAATGCTTAATAAATTTTTGAAGAATGAATGGGTTGGATTTTGATTGCTACACAGGAGAAAGATTAGTTAATCATGACAAAATTTTAACTTAGGGCTCCAGTTCCTTAAATGTAAAGTATATCACATAATACCTTTCTCATGTAATTTTAAAAGACATTATTGTTATAAGTCATGCAAAGTAGTTAGAAGAATATGAGGCACAGAGATATACTTCGTACCTATCTGTTGAACAAACGAATGAATAAATTAATGAACTCCTGGATTAAAAAGTTTTTTAGTTTTATGCTTGTAAAGCATTACTTAATTCATGATTTTAGATGCTATCATGACTTTAAAAATTAATATTAGAAATGGTTGGTCTGGCCCTGATTTACCCTGGCTAGTTGGCAGAAGAATATAATAGATCTTGTCTCCTGTCCTTTTCTCTTTTTCTTTTTCAAAGAATGGAACTTCTAGGGTTGCAAGCACCAGCATATACTACCTTAGTGTCTACACACAGTAGGAGTTTAGTTAGTTTTTCTAGAATTCAGTTGATTTTATACAAATTAAACTAATTGATTTTATTGGTAGTGCTCTGGTCTTGGAGCTTGCCAGGATCTATAAAGTGCCTGCATTTTCTTATCTGCCATAAGTGTATAGAAGCTGTGAAGATTCCGAGAAATATCTAGGTTTAGGTTTAGTTTTAGAGGCTTTATACTAGAAGAACTAAGAAGTGAATTTAGAGAGGTTATTTCCTTGCAGTTATTTCCATTTTTCATCTTAAAAGTAGCACTCTCACAAAGACTTAAAGATTATAGAAAGTGTAACTTAAATATTTGAAGCATGTAGAAAAATGCTTGGTTTTCTTTTATTCTTGTTATGTACATTGTATAACAAGCAGAGGAATGTTTGATATTTAATTCATCTACAGGAATCTAATTCATATTAAAAAATATGCTAAGCTTTATTCATAGTGTAGCTTTTCTTGAAAAACCTTTGAGAGCTAAGATTATCCTTTATTCATACATAAAACCCTATGTCTCAGGCATATTTTATCTTAAAATAACAACCACTGTTTGAGAAAAATGTATAATTCCTTTGTAGCTAAAATCTAGAAATATCTCTGCAGAGGTCTGGCATATTCTGGAGGAGAATACAAGATGGTCTGTGTAATCTTATTTGAAATTGGTGTTAAAATAATCAAAATGTGTACTCTTTAAATTTCTTCTTTGCATTTAAAATGTCATTAGGCACACATGGGTAATCTTAAAGTGTCAGCCACATATTTCTCACCTTAGATAAGATTGCAAGAGGATGGCAGCTGTCAGTATGATCTTTGACATAAATTCAGGAGTCTAATTGTTTCCACTGTAGTCCCAGCTACCCATGAAGATGGTGTCAGGTTCAGTAATAAGTGTAAAACTGTCCTGACCACAGGATCTCATGATTTTCTTTACTGTATCATAAAGATTCAACCTGAACTGTCACATCATGCTAATTTATTGTATAGTTGATACTAGATTTCCTTCTCCAAGGAAAAAGTGGAAAATAAAATAGATGAGTTGTACCATGAGAACACTTAGTTGGACAGCAGCTATATTGCCCTTGGTTACTGATGACTAATGGTACAACAATTCTCCACCTACTAATTTAAAGCCACCATTTGAACAATAAAGGTTAAAAAGAATCCCTTAATGTTCTTCTTAGAAATCTTGAAGTAGCTGTGATGGCCCTTTGCTTTTGTTTAATGATCACCGCTTTAAGGTTTCATTAATTAATTAGATTTTACTAATCTGGAATGGGGATCACTTTTTGGCAATGGGATTTGTTTCCACTGTGTCTCACCATCAGACCTGTGAACAGTATCAGTGTTCCATGCCCTGAATCAGCTGTAAAGGTGGACCATGCTCAAAGGGTAGGAGATGGTGTATGTTAGCTCTTTCTGCTTGCTATTTTGATTGTTGTTGAATTCTGATAGCTGAAAGCCTCCATATTCAAAATGTTTTCAACTGCCAGTTGCTCCACACTGTATGCTTTTATTATTTCTTGAAATTGTAGCTGGTTATTATATTACTAATTGACTTTTAGTTCACTTGTGCTCATTTGGGCTGTTTTGATGTGTGCGTGCAAAATACATTGTTAATAAAGGATGCACAGCAGTGATCTCTTTGACAGCTCTTGCTTTTTGAGTTTCATTGCTACAATGTGACAGATGTGTAGGGGACAAACAGGAAGAAAAAGTACTATGTTGATGCCATCTTCTGGAATAAATCTATCAATTCAATCCAATGCATGTTACCCACAAATAGGCATACCTAATGTTAAAGATATATAAATATTTATTTAAAAAATAATAAAACCTCAGTGAGTAGAGAAATAAGTGTTTATTTAGAACAGATTAGTAGATGACAAGAAGTTCTAAGGTATCGGTACTCTACATGCTTTACTGACTTCTGGGTCATTATTTTTAGGAAAATTTCACCAACATTTTAGGTCATTCATCTCAGAAATAAGCAAGATTATAGACAAAATGCAGCCAGCTGTAGTGTTTTAGTTTAGGCTTAACATACACTGAGGTTTAATTTGGAGGAATTTTAAAATAAGATTGTTTTTATGCATCTGGTATTAGGGTGTGTGATAAGATTTAGGTGGCTTCCTACCTCCATGATTCTTCAGTTATAGTTGCTTCAACACCTCCTGTGACATCTCTGCTCCATCCCCAAGCTCCAGTCCCCTCCTCAGCAGAGGATATTTAAAAAGCTTTAGAGCAGCTGCTGACAGCTAACTACTTTTGTTATTAGGGCTCTAATCTTTGCCCTAGACCCAGTATTTGAGCATTTGATTGGAGTCCATCTCTATTATGTGGTCCCTGTAGCAGTTGTATCTCCAAGGCAGGGCGGGGGTGGGGTGGGGGGGGGTGAAGGGGAACACCTTCTCAGCCCTGGGCAAAATACCTTTGAAACAGCAATCAGTCAAAGGGAGAAATAAAGTGGGAGAAACCGGTTTATTGCCTACAAGCAGTCATACACTTCTGCTTGCCTGTGTCTCTCACTATCGGGCTGCAAAAGGAACCCCACCCAACCTCTCCAGTCCAGATATGCCTTCGCTCCCCCTTGTAATTACCTATTGATATGGAGATGCCCTGAGGCCAGGCAAGAGATTCTGGAAATACTGCCATTTTACCCACAGTCTTTCATGTAGAATTTAACCAAGATCTTATACTATGTTTTTTACCTATTGGTTCTTATATTTGTTTGCTAGGGCTGCCATAAGAAAGGACCAAGACTGGGTGACTTAAACAACAAATATTTATTTTCTCACAGTTCTGGAGGCTGGAATTCTGGATCAAAGTGTCATCTGGGTGGCTTCTTCTGAGGCCTCTCTCCTTGGACTGCGACGCTTGTCTTGTCCCTGTGTCTCCACCTGGTCTTTCCTCTATACATGTCTGGGTTCTCATCTTCTCTTCTTAAAAGGACACAGTCATACTGGATTAAAGCCCAACCTATTGACCTCATTTTAACTTAATTACTTCTTTAAAGGTCCTCTTTCCAAATACAGTCACATTCTGAGGTACTCGGGGGTGGGATTTAGGCATAGGAATTTGCAAAGGATACATTGAGCCTATAAAAGTCCCTGTCTTCTCCCCCTACCATTAGCACCAACACTTATTTTCATGACCAGCATTAACTGAGTGCTTGTTATGTGCCAACACTGTTTTAGCTGCTTTACATCTGCTGTGCCGTAGAGACCAGCACTGTGACCTCCAACCTCAGATCTCGGATTGTGGTGTGAGCCTTGCTACCTACCGCCACGTGTTAGCTGGCTGATACCTGACTTGGGAGAGCTGGGGTCTCCTCATGGTTATGAGCATGGGCTTTTGAACTGGGCAGCATGGATTTTTATTCTAGCTCTGCCCTTTATTGGCTGTTGACCGTGGGCAAGTGACTGACTGCATTGTACTTCAGTTTCCTCATCTGTGCAGATGGGGAAATCACACTAGCTACAGAGTTGTTGATGATTAGGTGAGTTACTGTAAGTAAAGCACTCAGAGTTTTGCTGGGTGTGTGACTGGCACAGTGAAACACTGAGATAACGTGTCCTACAATAATACAGGTTTGGGAAGAATGAGACTGGCAGTCAGTACCCACCCTCTACAGCAGCCTCACGCCCGTTATTTCATTTCATTAGCATTATATATGGGAACTTCACATGTACAGGTCTTACTTCTGGATCTCACATACGGCATTATGGTGGTTCACTGTACTTGCTGTATTTTAATTCTTGCTATTTAATTTTTCCTGCCATGAGAATTCCTGCTTGTTTCTACACTTGCTTTTGAAGACCTCTGTGGTGACATCTCACGTAGGCGTCACCTGCCTGCACTGCCATCTAACTTACCATTTGAGTACTACGCCAGGCTGACTGTGCTTCCCACCGCTGCCTGTAATAGGTTTGCGGTGCTCCATCGAGTATGTCTCATTCCTTACCTGGTTTGCTCATCCTGGTGTCTACGTTCCACACCTGGAATAAGGTATGAGTCCGTAGGATTCATCATCTGCTGTAGAGCATTTTGCTTTCTGTACATAAACCCAAATAACCTATAGAAGACCATGCTCACTGGAGTGATAATGTTCGTTTATTTCAGTTACTCAGCAATATATGTCCTCAAGGCTGTACTCTCTGTCTCTCAATGTTTCATCCAGTAATTGTCTGTCAAAATCCATTTTTGTTACCATTTTCTAGAAGTTATGGGCATGGTAGAAGTGAATTTGGAAGGTGCTATTGTACATGAGTTAAGTCTTTCATCTCGAGACATATTGATGGGCTCGAGTATTAGCTACCAGCTGGTGCTTTTTGGCCTCTGTTTGCTCATCTGTAAAATTGGGATTTGGGGCCTTTGGGGAGGATTCAGTGAAATAATTTTCTAAACAATTGCAAGTGCTAAGTGGTCTATAACATTAGCTTATTTGAAGCCCACAACAGCCCTCTATGTTGGGTATATTATTCTCATTTTACAGAGACATTATGATTCATCTGGAGTAGACCTGTCACTTTTTCTCCACTGTCCTGCCATTTTCTTGTAAAATAACTTCAATTATTTGGATGTTCAGAAATTATGAGTTTCCTGGACAGGGAGGGTGGTTGATGTTTTGTACCATGTTAAAAACCAGTTCTTGTTCCTGGTAATTATAAAATACATCTTATTTTAATAAGTAAATTAATAAATTTCCCCAAAGTGATTTTATAATGAAGTTTTATAATTTGGGGAACTGCCATGGCAATTAGAAATAATTATATTTGTTCAGTTTTCTAAGGAACAGTCAAATTTGGGAAGGTATGGAAATCCCATGAATAACCAGTAGCAAAGACTGACTGCAGGAGATCACACTGTTTTCAATAGGTCATATGTGGACTATCTTTTCTGGCAAAAAGTTCCATTGCTTTAAAAAGGGATTGGCACATTGTATTCAATTTTGTCTTGTTTTCAAAAGTGACTTGGTGGAAACCCCTTAAGAAAATCAATTGTAGGAGAGATGCCACACATTATAAAAAGGCAATACTAGCATTGATATTGGAACCATAGGCTATTTGGGCTGAGAAAGAACTTGAATAATTATCCAATCAGAGCCCTCAAGTTACAGGTGGGGAAAGAGAGCTCTGACCAAGCCACGCACCTTGTGCAGTATCATACCTGTAGCCCCAGAGCCGGCAGCCGGCAAGGTGGAGCTCCTGCTGCTGGCCTGGAGTGAGTGGTGGGCGGGGTGACCTCAAAGCACAGAGCCAGCAATCCCCCCTTCCCTGTGCCAGACCACCAGGGACGCTGGATGTCTTTGTTTGGAAGGGATAAACTTGAGGGACAGCCTCAGTCCCTTTCTGCCCCAGCTCTGTTTGCAAAGGCACTGATAGGTAATTCTCTACTGTAAACTTTTCATGTCATTTGCTTCAGATTAAATCTAAGACATTTGAAAGCAAAAACCAGCAAACAAAAAATGCCAAGCTCTAACAGATGTTGCCTCTGGTGATACAATCATTTTTTTCTTCTTAATAATTTTTGTAGCTTCTACAATTTAACAATGAGCATTACTTTTGCAACTCATAAACAAGTAATAAATTTTAAAAATTGCATGTACAGCATCAGAGCTAGGATTAGAACCTTGGTCCTAGGTCCTTAAAAAAACATAATACTGATGGGTGTTAATAAAAATAGCCCTTAAAACTGTGTAAGTTGTACAGACTTATTCTAGTATAATGAAGATGTCAGACTTTCCTCATTTATGTTCACTTGCCATTAATGTAGTGAAGTTCACCTACTATTTGTATATTTGTGTCGGTCACTCTTAGGTCAGCTCCACTCTGTAGCTGCTTCACTGCAACGCTCTCACTTATGCCATGTGCACCCATTCAGTTAGCTCTTGATTGTGTTCACTGAATACATGAATGAGTTATGTTATGTAAACCTAGTTTCATTTTGGATTCATCTAGTATACAACCAGACCTAATCTCAGAGGAGCCTGCCAGGGCACCTGGAACCTGGAACTCCTGGCTTTCTTTCCTCTTGGGGAGACGGAGGTACTATGTCCAGGAACTGGCAGAAGGGCTGTAGGGAGGACCACATTTCCTGTTACATCTCCTTTTCTTATTTTCCTTAATGTCACCACGTGAGAACATTTCAGTGTATCAGACTTTCCTGAAAATGTGGGATTTAATGTCCGAATGAAAATAGTTTAGAAATGAATACTAAGTACTCTGTGTTCTAAAACATTCCCTTTAGCCTCAAGAAAGTTTTCCTCTGGTTACTTTGCTGTATTCTCTTTCTCAACCTCTCTCTCTCCCGCTTTCTGGCCCTCTCACATTCCCCCCTCTCTCCTGCCTTCTCACTTCTGCAACATCCCCCCAACCCCTATCTCATTCTCCTCTTTTTCCCCCACCTTTTTCTCTTCCTTCTTCTCTCCCTCTTCTTCCCTTCTCTCTTCTCTTCTCTGTTCTGTTCCACTCTGAAGTCCTCATTGATTTACTATGAAGTACAGTTTAGCTACGCCTTTTGTCTACTTTGCTATTATGTAAGGTAGATTTAGCTTCCTCCCTAATAAGATTACATCCCTCTAGCAAATTAGGAACAAGGAATTTTTCCCACAGCTGCTGCTGAACCAGTTCCATAATACAGCTGCTAATCTTACTGCCTAGACCTCTTCCTCCAAGTAATGCTTCAGGTAGAAATTATCCCACACAAAGATGCTCCCCCTTTTATAAGCATCTGGGGTGTCCATTTTGCAATAATAATATTTTTTCATCTTGGTAGTCTTAAAAAAAATTCATGCTATATTTTCTCCTTGCATGTCGCTTCTTGGCCTTGATATTATATAATTCAGTCCTTGCTACTTTTCTTACTCAGGCAGGCAATTTCTAATTCTTCTATTTTATTTCTATACCGTCATAGCAGGTGGTGTTTTATATGCATTTATGTTTCTTGTTAGAGGAAAACACAGGTGATTTATTAAATGCCTCTGATCTCTTCATTTTTCCTCTTAAACTTTGGCTTTGGCAAATAGCATCAGTATTTGGCAATTATGGAACAAAATTTTAAGCACAAAAAAGAAATGCATCCCTGGCTAATAATTAGTAAATGTTACGTCTAATTTTTTATTTTTACTTCTAATATAGAATTGCATAACATCTTTAACATATCCCGAAATGGGAAGACCCTGAGAACTGAAAACAACTTCAAGGCTCTGATGTATGAACATGTCAAACCATGTCCAGAAGCCAGCCCATCATTTCCCACCACAGGCTGACCTCCCTCCTCGGCTCCACTGACATGCCCCTGGCAGGTCGTTAACACCCGGGAAGCATGCTGGGCTTTACTCTGTCCTTCACTTTGTAAATCCGTATCTTCACCATCTGTCTATTCTAACTGTTCAGTACCCCCTGAGTCTTTTTTAGGCCAGCTCTAGTGATACCCCTGCTGACTAGTTTCCCTGTTTTTATCTTGATTATATTCACTCTGTTACCCCCTTGTAGAAAGAGTGTATTTCTAACATGAACATCTGAGTGGATTCTTCTTTGGCTCAATTCAGTGCCTCTTAGTTGCTTTTAAGATACAACCTAAACTTCCATGGCAATTACAACAGGCCAGCTGCCCATGCATTCAGTGCTCCTTTCTCATCACCAAGAGACCCTGGTTTCTCTTGGTTCTCTATGCACTCAGGGGCATGGATTCCATGCAGGCTCCAAGGACTGGGCAGGAGACCTCAGCAAGGCCAGTCAGTCCATTCCAGTATCTAACTGGCATGTGACCTAAACTGACCTAACCAAAGTGAATCTCTGGATTTTCCTGTAAATAGGACTCACCTTCCATTTTGATTTTCCTGTGCTGGGTGTGAAGGGAGCCACGTAGGTCTGGGAGCTGCTGATGGTCACTCTGAGACTTTCAGTGCAGGTGTTAGCATGCCAAAAATGAAATCAACAGTGAGGAATTTGGCCTGAGAAAAGGAAAGAATTAAATGGGTCTAGTCTAATTGTTTGCAGTCTCCTCAGGACTTAGAGGTGGCATTTCTGTTACTTCGTCCTGAAAGACTCTTACTGATTCCTCTTTCCCCTCATCTTAAACTCTATGGTAGAATTGTATAGAAATTTTTCATGTCATTCTTTCTCTTTGTTCTGGGTCATGCACATAGAGTTCCCCCACACTGAACAGAGTTCTATCTCTTCTGTCTCCCATTAAAAACTTGGCTCATCTACAAACATCATTTAGGTCTGAGTTTCAGTTTTAGAAAGCCTTCCTCCAGTTGCAGAGTTCGTACCACTGTTTCATTTTCCTCTCTCACAGTATTTGTGAGGTTGGTTCCTGTAATCGTCTATTTGTCTGTACCTACAGTAAACTATAAGCTTTGCCATGATAGGGACCATGTCTGGGTTGTTACTGCCTCTTTGGCACCTCATTCAGTGCTTGGCACATGATCAACAACTCATTCATTAACTCAGATATGTATAAAGCATCTCCTATGAACCTGCGACACTCTGACTTCTGGGTATAAATAGTGTATCCTACAGATAGACTGCTCTTCTTGTGGTGTGGATATGAAAAATACACCAATAAAACAATAAATATGTAATTGGTATAACAGCTATAAAGATGAATAAATTAGGGGGAAGTGACATATGCAAGGAGAAAATATAGCATGAGTTTTTATTAAGACTACCAAGATGAAAAAATATTATTATTGCAAAATGGACACCCCAGATGCTTGTAAAAGGGGGAGCATCTTTGTGTGGGATAATTTCTGCCTGAAGCATTACTTGGAGGAAGAGGTCTAGGCAGTAAGATTAGCAGCTGTATTATGGAACTGGTTCAGCAGCAACTGTGGGCAAAATTCCTTGTTCCTAATTTGCTAGAGGTGGTATAACTGCAATGAAGATGAATACCTTAGCAAAGTAAATGAATAAATATACTTCATTTGGGCTTTTGTGTTTATAACATTTATAACTTAGAAACTTAATTGTTCTGGTCATTTAAATGGTTCCTAGCAATTATTCTCTAAAGACAGTGCTTTCTTCTTGAAATAAATGTCCCAGCAGTTGCAAGAATATCGTTTTACCATTAGTTACCAACATTTCTCTTAAACCATCCTCCACTCTACATTTTTTAATGCAATAATATTGCAAAGCAATATCTTAAGAATCTGTTAACTAACGTCTTAGCCTTTTATTCAATGTGTTTAAATATAGTTGATTATTATTAAAGTATAGGTTATTATAACAAAATAATAAACCCTAGAGAAAATTTATGAATATTTAAATTCCTCTGTCATGTCTTTGAACAAGTTGTCAGTTTAAAATTGCCTTTAAAATGATTTCTCAAAGTCACTTTTAGATTTTCTTCCCAGAATCATGAATTATAAATTATAGTATAGAAGTAACTATAAGGTAAGACTTAATAAAAGGTAATTCATAACATCTTTGAAGTGGTTTTAAATTATCCTAATTTCAGCTTTTGAGTCTTGATATAATTTTCATTGAAACTAGATACAATACTGTAATAAAAGAAAGAGACTTTTGTTATTATTTTTATGAATACTAACTGGCCTTTTAAAACTACAGAAAATTTTAATTTCTTCTTCAAACTATGGTTATTTGGAAATATATTTCTAGTCTGGCAGCAACATTTTGCTTCTCATTTATGTACTTCTTTTAAAATTTATGTACATATTTATGGATTTTTAGTTTTCTTTAGAAGTTCCACTTTGCAATATTAACAAAAATATCTGACATATAATATTTTCCTTTGTCATTTTACATACAAAGTACTAGAAAAAAGTATTTATTTAATCAATAAATATTTATAATGCCTACTATGTGCCAATCACTGTGTGCTCATTACTCTCATTATTTGAACCAGAATATTAATATAACATTATTAAAAATAGCAACTAGAATTTCATCAAATCATATCACTGAAATGAAAATACCTTGGGTTGTTCGGATCTTTCTGCACAAGTGAGATCAATTCCATAGTTCAGAGACCTTACAGAGTAGGGAGGGAAAGGATGATAGTTCTAGATGATAAATATGAATAAACTGGAGAACTCAGTAGCTCTGGGGGGAAGGGTGTTCCCAGCCTGGGGCAACTCCTCTCTGACTCTGCTGAAACTGAAGTAAGTCAAGGAAAAGGGCAGGTTGTGAGAAAGGTTTTTATTTCTTACAGTCACTCAGGATCACTAGCCAGGCTCCCAGCCATCTGTCCCTTCCTGTTGTGGCTCATGCTTTCCTTCTCCGCCTGCCCTTTCCAGGAGGAACTTCATGGGCAGGTCCTTGGTGACTGGCAAACAGCAGACCAGTTAAACCAGGAATGGGGGGAAGGAGAGAATGGCTGTTTTCTCCCCACCGCTTGCCCTGGATCTTCCAGAGGTTCTGAAACATCCATTATGTAAATGGACTAAGGCCAGGTGAGAAATTCTGGAAACTCTGGGTGAAAACTTCTGTTTACCTCACAACCCCCAAAAGTATCCAGACTTAAAGGGACGTGACGCAGTATAAGAAGTTTGCTTAAGTATTTAATTGGTAACGTGTGAGAAGCATAGTGCTAAACTGATACCTTGTTGTTCTTTTTCACGTTTACAACAGTGAAGCTTCCAGGTGTCTGCAGTTTTGCATTATAAACTTAGGTTACAGTAAAACCTAGGCCTCTGAAATGTCCTTGCTTAGCACACCTTGGCCTGGGCCAGTGGGACGAGTAGGGCTCAGCTCCACAGCTACATAATGGAGTACCTGTTTTG
This sequence comes from Smutsia gigantea, assembly GCA_032199065.1. Taxonomy (NCBI): domain Eukaryota; kingdom Metazoa; phylum Chordata; class Mammalia; order Pholidota; family Manidae; genus Smutsia; species Smutsia gigantea. Next base: position 138,156 of record JAVSCE010005218.1, read on the forward strand.
TAACCAGTCTCAAAAATAGCGCCTAATGAGTCCCGCCTCTGCATTCACATGTTTGTGTAGTGCCTCACCATTTTTGTCTGTGTTATCAACAGCAATTAGCAGGTGATGGTATGTCACTTCCAAGATAAGGTGTAAGACACTGCAGCTTCTGCTTTGTGGCTGCTCTCTTTCTTGAACCACTTGCTTTAGGGAAATTCATAATGTTTTGTGAGCAGCTCTATGGAGAAGCCCACTTGGGAAAGAGTTGAAGTGTTCATACGTAGTCATAGAGTGAACTTAGAAATGGATTTTGAGCTTATCAGAGGATGCATCCCTGGCTGGCTTTGCTGGAACCTCATGAGAGGTTCTGAGCCAGAACCCCCCAGCAAAGCCTTGCCTGAATTCCTGACCCCTATAAACTGTGTCGAGATAATACACATTTGTTAACTTAAGTGGCCAATTGGGGGAGTATTTTGTTACATAGTCATAGATAACTAAAACACAGATAACTAAATCTGTAAGTTCTTTAATTTTGTCTTTTGGTTTTGTAAATTAATCCAAGGGTTCAGAACAATGAATTTTCAATAACTGAAATCTCTTCTTATGGTAAACTCAAGAAAACTTACAGACACTTGCCATTTTTCCATGAAGTAGAAAATACTTGTCATCTTTTTTTTTAGCCTCTCTTTTTCTTAAATCCATGGACATATCTTTAAGAAAAGAAGGAAGGAGAGAGGATGTGAAAGAGGGATTGTGGGGGAACAGATTGAGTGCCTGAAATATTTTAGGCTTTGTGATAGACAACCCTTTTAACCTTGTCAACTATGTCAACACACCTTGGGGATCTCTGTTTTACTTAGAGCAATTAGACGACATCACACAGCTAAAGCATTTCACAACCAGAATTCAGACATGAGTATACCTGACACCAGTGTCTGATTTTACATTGTACAAAGCTGCTAAATTAAAACAGCAAAGACTTGAGTCCACAGTATGGAGATGCCATTTTCCCTGGTTCAATTGGAACCTCTGTTAAAATGCTGGGGGGGGAATCCATTCTAAAAGGAGAAAATTATCTGTACTGACAGATTTGTTATAAGTATAAAATGAGAAAGAAAGTGCAAGCAGAGCTGTCACAATTGCTAAATACCATGTGATACAAGACCTGGTGTGATTTTTAGATCTTGTGGTGGATGCTTAATACATATTTGTTCAAGGATGTAGCTGCTAAATACAAGTAGACTCTAACCTTTTGTATACAAAATGAGTTTTAATACACATTTGCTTAATAATCTGCCTGATTCTACATGACAGCCTGGATTTTCAAAATTTTTCTATGCATATCTGATGTATACTTATTTCTTAACATTGAGAATCTATTTTTGAAAGACTTCTACATATAAAATTTATGAGAGAAAGATAATCTTCAAGTTATAGTATGTAGGATATTACCACTGCCCACCCTATCTGAAGTGCTAGAATGTAGGTGGATTAGTTTTAAATTGCTAAAAAAATAATGTGTTAGTGTCAACTTTGGTGACTTAATTTTACCCTATTTGCTAATTTGTTTCAGTTGTGTATATCACTTTGTGATTGCTTAATATTAGCTGAGGTATTATCAATCTGCATCTGTGAATATTTTGCTTCAATTAATACCAAAATAGATTTGCAATTGTTCCTTTCAATTGAATGTGTGGTTAGTGGCAGGTTTGTACTTCATCATGCTGCTTTACTAATGTCCATTCTAAAAGCAGCCATATTTACTGACAAAGTTCAGTAACATGTTTACAGCTAGTTAAGCAAGTGAACAACTGAATAATTCTACATGCAAGCTATCAGATTGTCACAGGGAATGTGACAATCCCTGTGAATGGCTTTGGCTGGGTTCTCAATACTCATTTGTATAGTTTTGATGAGACACGGATTAGATCTTATTATCCTTATATGTTATAAAAATACTTCTTAAACATTATTTTTGAAATAATTTTGAGTGCTATAACATACAAGACCAGAAATTATTTTGTATTATTTTCAACACATAATGAGTTAATCCTAGAGCCTTAGGAATGACTAATTAAGGCTTCTAACATGGGGCCCAGGGCAAGATTCATATTTATGGTAGTTCAAAGAATGGGAAATTAGGATAAAAAGGAAACTACCTAGAGGTTGGATTATGTTGGCCCCATATTTATCAGCTCCTTAATAAATGTATGGTGACTTAAGTACTTAAAATTAATAAATTTAATGAATTTATTCATTAATAAAATTAATGAAGCTGGAGAGGCAATCGCATGCCAGTAATTCAGGTTATTGAAGGCTTTTCAACTTTATCCTAACACAACTGGGGAACCACTGAAGGGTCTTGGATGATGAATGAGGTTTGGATTACAGAAAGATCATCTGATGGCAAACAGATTAAACTGGAGACAGTAAAACTGATCAGATGGCTGGTGCAGGGAAGAGAGGCTGGTTTGTTAATAAGAATGGTTAGACTGGGTTGCATATTACTGAACAATAGGCATATTAATTAAGAAGGTGTTTGGCTGCAATTAGCAGATAACCCAACTTGTGATGGTAAATGTCTAGTTTATTTTCCTCACAGACAGACTCCTGGAAGCAGATGTTGGCTGAAGTTGTTTCAGGAACTTAGTGAAGTGAGAACCAGTGTTTTTGTAGTTCTCTGTGAAATCTCACGCCTGTTCCCCCGTTGAACACAAAACAATGCAGCATAATGGCTGAAGGGGAAAGGTTTGTGCCCGTTCATGAGTTTCTTTTCATCATGAAAGGAAAAGCTTTTCCAGAAGTTCCTTCAGTAGATTTCCTTTTAAGTCCTTTGCTCAGATCCCATAGCCATCCTGGCTTTAGGGGAGGTTGAGAATCAGCAGAAAATGTACTCATGCTTGATTTTCATGATCCATCACTGGGGTACCATATTGCTTTCCAAAAAATCATCATGATTCTGGTAGCAAATAAGAAGGGGAGAAAGGATACCGGCAAGAAACTTAATGGTGTCTTCTGTAGTTAGCCATTTTGACCCAAATGCCAGTGTGAACTACATCACTGTTACTCTGTGCCTAGGTGTAAATGCGCTGCTGTACTGTCTGAATGATGGCCGTGATTGTCTATGGGAGTCTTAAATAGTGAACAAGTAGCCTAAAGGGAGATGAATATTCAGTTAAAAAATAAAGTTTCTCAAGAAATTCAATTTTCATTATCTTCTATTTTTATTTATAACATCCACACACAACGTCTCTCTCTTTAGCCAGACTGCTGTAGAGCTTCTTTTTTTCCATGGGGATAAAATGTATGATTTTTCATTTCAGTGAGAAGGTATTGAAATATAAGCTTCAGAACTAGAATGTCAAAAGATACCATACCACTAACCTGCATTTAAAATTTTTCATTATCCAGATATTTTATTATTTTAAACATCTTTCATCAAGGCAGTTGATTTTTCTTATAGCGGTAGTTCCTCCATAGTGGTGAAGTCATATGATTATGCAGCCTTGCACAATCTGCTTCAGTTAGTTCTTTGGCAACAACTATCAAAGGGACATTATGTCCAGGGAGTCTTCATCAGGCTTGAAGAGCTGTGCAATCTAGCATGTTAATCAGGGATTTTCTCGTAAAATCGGTAGAAACAAAATATCTCCTATGTATTTTCAATTCGTTTAAGAAAATTGAACAGGTTTTTAAATATTATTAATTTAGTAAATTAAATAACAACAATCAAGTCTTTTGTTTATTGAAGCCAAGGTATGTGATTCCCTAGGATGTATAGAAAAGACTTTGCCTTCTGCTACTGTGCAATACATACTACTTATTTCATCTTTAAGGGAAATTCGAATGTCTTAAGTTTTGTTATGGGATAATTTTTGGATGGAAACTACAAAATATGCCCCTAAAATATGTAATCAGAAAAAAGGGGAGCTAACTATCTAGCCAATGGAATTGAATTTATGCCTTGTTTTCTATTTACATATTACATATTTTTACTGTTACGTACTATAAATAAAAACTAAGCTGAAAATAGATACATCCAATACCATACTGTGCTTACATGTTTAATTGTCAGCTAAATAAAAATAATCCACTCTGAAAAACAAACAAAATCATCAACAGTGTAAATCTTAGCGTCATTGAATTTTGGATTACAGATACGGTTTGAGAGATCAATTTCTTGAACCCACTCACTTTTCAGATAAAGAAATTCAAAACCTGGGTCACTGAGTTCGAATCTCACAGCTTACTCTGGACATTCAGCACTAGGATCGCAGGCTCCGAATATTTAGTGTTTTCTAACAATCCCAAGTTCATTTTCTTAAATATCCAGATAAAATCACTACTCAAACCAGGAAGTCCTTCGATTGTAACCTAACATCAGACAGGTGAGTTTGGTCTGTTCACCAAAAAGTCCCTTTGGTAGTTACTCATTGAACCTCAAGTTGTAGAAGGATGGAATCTCTGGAAGGGTGGGAGATAATTGATTAGACGTCATTCATTTTGTTTCGTTCTTTCCTTCATGTAGTAGATACATGTGGAATATATGTCCAGTGCCATATACTGTCTGAGACGCTAGGGCTACAGCAGTGTACAAGGCAGATGGAATTCTGGTTCTCATGGCCCTTACATTTACAGAAGGCAAGTGGGGATTGAGCAGACAAGGAAGAGATAAGAAATGTACTTACCTGAAAATGTTCATTCTCAACACCTGGCGACATCAAATTTTACAACACTGAGAGATCCTACACATGCTTTGACGTAGATGAAAAATTGGTTATACTTTAGTATTTTTTGAATAATTGTAGAAATCTCTTCAGGAAGGGGATTATTTAACCTTCTCCCAACCTTACGTGGCAGAAAATCATGGGCTTTGAAATAAAACACACGTGACTTCCAATCTGCATTCACGCATATATCATATTTGAGAGTTAACTTCCATATATCTCTTTCCTTACTTCTAAAATTGAGCTAATTTTATACCTAGCACATATTAGGTACTCAATAAATGCTGTTTTCCTTTACTTTCATCACTGTTAAGTTTAGATCTACATTCAGGAATATAGATTCAGTGTCTGAGAGAGGTCTGAATAAATCTCCCATTTAAGGAATCTCTATCCAGAATCTAATTCTGTTACAAGTATAAATATCTTGATATTTTGTTCTTTAGCTGGAGGCATAATTGAGTCTTCCCTAGACTTTTCCACCATTTTACAGGTGATAAGACCAGTAAATCTCATGGACTTTAGCTCTTTGTCTACATGTGTTGCCATTTGTCTGATAATTAGAAGTAGTGGTGTGTGGGACAAATTTTAATGCATTCATTAGGCAATTAGTAAGTATGCAGATGGTGGCCTGATAGAAGTGTGATGTGTAAGGAAAGCAAATTCAAAAACAGAATGAGTGCCTATTCCCATAAGGGTATTTTAATGCCTTCTTCATGATAGAAGAGACCCAATGTAGTCAATCTGACATCATCCAACTGGCTGATTTCATTGAAGCATGATAGCAAGCTGAGGGACTAGAGTTAGTCACCAATTCTAAAAAGCTGGGTGACAGTGGTTGCAAACAAACCAGTCTTCATGAAGACAGTCCCATGGTGTTATGCCCATACAGATTCTGTGTGCATGTCACCATGGCTCCCCACCTTTGTGAGCCTACTGAGCAAGCACGGGTTGCTGGAAAGGAGACTAACCCATAGCAAAGGTAGACAAACATATGCATCGGATTATTAACGGTCTGCTCCACTGTAGAAGTGTTTTGTTAAGTGTTTCTTCCCTAATGTTCTTAGTCACAAGTCTTTAATCTTGTTTCTTACAATCCCTGATCATTACCCAAGTATTCATTAGCCACAGACCAATAATTGGTACAGTTCCTTACCTTAGGCTATCTATCTTTGTAGGCAAAGTAGTCAATGAAATAAATGGCTGATATTATGCCTGCTGAAAGGATATCTTTTAGTCCCTGACCTTTGGAGTCTTTCAGAAGGTGGCTAAAATAGTCCACTTTTGGATCTGTGTCTGAGTTTTGGACTATTCCATTACCCACTTGTCTATGTCATGAGTAGATTTTATAACTAACAGTATATACTTCCTTATAGCATTTTTCTTTAAAAATATTACTGCCAATCCTTGAATATTTCGTCTTCTATGTGATCTTTTATATAAACTTGGGAAAACTGGATAGTTTTATTATATAACTCTTCAGTTGCTCAAGGCTTATTCTAAGACTATTAATAAAATGGAGTATTCATTTTGCCTGGTTTTGAAGTCTATCCATAATACGACCTCGCTCTAACTTTGCCTCAGTGATCAGTCAGTCTCTTTTCCTTAGAGTCACCCACACAGCTATTTAAAGAAATAACAGCAATAAAACATTGTAGACCTACTATATGCTAGTTGCCAATGAGTTAGCAGAGTTGGTCAAAATGTGCTCCCTTTCATCTATAAATTTACAGTATAGTGGAGGAAATTTGGTATTCTCAAGTAACAATAGCACAAACTAGTCTGTAGTGAATGCTCTGTAATAAAAGTGTGAATGAATGGAAATCCAGCCTAACCATCCTGTTCCTATCACTTTCCCAATGGGTACCCATCTTCATAGCCCAGATCAAAATCATTTTCTACATGAGGTCTTTTCTCAAGACTATAATTTATAGTGATCTCATCCATTCTGCTATTATGTAATATTAACTACATTGCTAACATTGAATGCATTTTTACGTTGTACTAGATATTGTAGTATGTGCTGTAGAAAAAGTTTATTCCCCAAATTTTACATAGGAGGATGTATTACTATCATTCTCATTTTATTTATGGTGGAACAGAAGCTCAAAGTATTTCCTTCCTCCAAAATCATGTAATTAATAACTGATAGAATTTGAATTTGATGCTAGATTTGTTTGGCTTAAGGTTCAAACTTTTTCTAACATATTCCTCCCTACTCAGATTTACACTAATTTATAAGCCATATTTGTTTGGCTTCTCAGTGAGCCGTGTATATTATTTTATTCCCTCAATGCTATTTGACACTAAAGTTCTGTCAACAAGCCGGCTGCATTTATTCAGCATCATAAGCAGTTCTTTTACATATTTAGCAAATTTTGTGATCCATTTCTTCCTTAAAAGAAAACTGTCCTTTTACCTTGAGAAGTTTTCAGGACATACCTTTTCATTTTATCACTAGATGATCCTAGAAAGTAGCGAGTATAGGAAGTGAGTCATTAATATTCTAGCTTAAAATATAACTAAAATACCATTTTGATTAGGTATATGTGACATTTAATCTTGTCTAAAATATTCATTCTCTTCATTATTTATTCAGTGTCTATTTCTTGACTGCTTATTTTACTGTCTATGTGCTAGACTGGAGGGGGGTACAGTGATTAGTAAGTGAGGTGAGGCGAGGGCACACAGGCAGGAAATGCACTCCAGCTTTCAGGATTCCTGGAGAATGTGACACCTGGGCTGAGACGTGAGGATGAGGATTCACTAGACAAAAGAGGGGAGGAGCATGTTAAACAATGGAACAAGTGTATGTGGAAGCTCAGGGGCTTAGAAGAGCGTGGAGGATTACTGAAAATAGAATAGATGTGCTGGTATGGGCTGGGACTCCGGAATGTGATAGGAAATGGAAAGAGAACATGTCTGGTAGGGCATGGTTATACTGCTTTTGGAAAGTTTGGGCTGTGTCTTAAAATCAGTGAGCAGCTACTAGGGGGCTTTAAAGCGGACTGTGATAGAATTGGGTAGTGGGAAGATTATCCTACTCTGCCTTTGGAAGATGCATTTGGTTTAGGAAGGTGACACAATTAGAAGCAGAGAGCTCCGTTAAGTGGGCAAATAGAAAGGTCCTGGACATGGAACTGAGGGGAATTTAATTGAATAAATGCTGAGATCAAGGAGTAAAGCAGATTGAAATCAGTGGACCGGCCGTGTGCAATCTGAATCTATAAATTTTTGAAGAATATATTAAAGCATAAGACATGCAAAGGTGATTATAATTATAGATGTTGTTTCCTGTTAAATTACATAGTGGAAATGAAATATTTTATAAACAGTATTTAAAAATAATTTCTAGACAACACATCAGATGTTAAAGTGGCCTTCAGATATGGTCAACATTAAAGGCTGTTTGGGATTTTTGAAGTACCACAATTTATTCCATTCCTGGTTCTATTTACAAACGATATTTTCTTAGCTAAAGATTCTCAGGAAGGAGTTCCGGGAAGATGGCGGCATGAGCAGGGCGGTTGAAATCTCCTCCCAAACCCATATATATCTATGAAAATACAGCAAATACAACTATTCCTAAAAGAGAGACCAGAATACACAGGACAGAGCACAGCCTGCATCTGCACCTGAGACGACTCGGCACCCCGCGAGGCGGGTAAGATACGGAGCTGCGTTCTGGTGGCACCCGAGCACTCCCCCACCCCAGCGCACCAGGGGGAGGAGAGGATTCAGAGCCAGGAGGGAGTGGAAGTACACCCCGCGAAATAACCAGCCCTGGTGATCTGTGCCGGGAGCGCTGACACACATCGTGCGGTGTAGCAGAGATTGGAGAGGCACAAGGTGCAGGTTTTGAACTGGGAACGATTGCAGCCGGCTCCCAGGACAAAAGAAAAGCATGGTCTTACGATCGTCCCAGCACATTCACCCCAGTGGGCTGGGATTCCTGAGGAATTTCAGACCCCTTGCTTGACGACTGGGAAAAAGTAGCCGCACTGAAACTTTGCATGGAGAACAGTAGCCTGCCATTCGTTCCCGCCGTCGTCAGAGCTGCAAACGGCCCAGCAGAACAGCGCAGCCGCAGCTGCGGAATAGTAGAGCAACAGCGCTACCTACAGCATCCTTACAGAATCTACTCCCGGTGGGCTTTTTTTTTTCTTTTTTTCTCTTTTCTTTCTCTTCCTTCTTTTTTTTCTCTTCCTTCTTTTTTTTCTCTTCCTTTCTTTTTTTCGTTTTCGGTTTCTTTTTTTTTTTTAAGTCTTAAAGAGCCCAGGTGACATATGTGGCACCTGCCAGCGACCACTTCTATCTCCATGAAAAGACAGAGGAATATGGTACAGACAAGGCTCACCCAGACAACACCAGAGAGGGAGCCTGAAGCGATGGAAATGCATAACCTTCCTGAAAAAGAATTCAGAATAAAAGTCATAACCATGCTGATGGATCTACAGAGAAATATGCAAGAGCTGAGGGAGGAAGTCAGGGAAGTCAGGAAACACAATGCAGAAATGAGACAAGCCATCGAAGGGCTTACCAGCAGACTGGATGAGATGCAACAGACTGTTAATGGAATAGAAATCAGAGAACAGGAATACAGAGAAGCTGAGGCAGTGAGAGATAAAAGGATCTCTAGGAATGAAAGAATATTAAGAGAACTGTGTGACCAATCCAAACGGAACAATATTCGCATTATAGGAGTACCAGAGGAAGAAGAGAGAGAAAAGGGGATACAAAGTGTCTTTGAGGAAATAATTGCTGAAAACTTCCCCATGCTGGGGAAGAAATAGTCTCGCAGTCCACGGAAGCCCACAGATCTTCCAACACAAGGGACCCAAGTAAGAAAACACCAAAACACATAATAATTAAAATGGCAAAGATCAAAAATAAGGACAGAGTATTAAAGGCAACTAGAGAGAGAAAAAAGATCACCTACAAAGGAAAACCCATAAGACTATCATCAGACTTCTCAACAGAAACCTTACAGGCGAGAAGAGAATGGCATGATATATTTAACATAATGAACAGAAGGACCTCAAACCAAGAATATTGTATCCAGCACGATTATCACTTAAATATGACAGAGGGATTAAACAATTTCCAGACAAGCGAAAGGTGAGAGAATTTGCCTCCCATAAACCACCTCTACAGGACATCTTAAAGGAACTGGTCTAGAGGGAAGCACTCCTAAGGCTAAAATGATGTCACCAGAGAAAATAAAATCATAGCAAAGAAAGCAGACCATCCAAATACTAACTAAAGGCAAAGAATAAAACACCTAGTATATAAAGAATGGAGGAGGAAGAATAAGAAGGGAGAGAAATAAAGAAACATCAGATGGTGTTTACAATAACATAACAAGAGAGGTAAGTTAGATTGTTAGATAGTAAAGAAGCAACCCTTGAACCTTTGGTAACCACGAATCTAAAGCAAGCAATGGCAATAAATATATATCTATCGATAATCACTGTCAGTGTAAATGGACTGAATGTACCAATCAAAAGACACAGAGTAACAGAATGGATGAAAAAGCAACACCCATCCATATGCTGCCTACAAGAAACTCACCTCAAACCCAAAGATATACACAGACTAAAAGTGAAGGGATGGAAAAAGGTATTTCATGCAAACAACAAGGAGAAAAAAGCAGGTGTTGCAGTACTTGTATCAGACAAAATAAACTTCAAAACGAAGAAAGTAGCAAGAGATAAAGAAGGGCATTACATAATGATAAAGGGGTCAGTCCAACAAGAAGATATAACCATTATAAATATATATGCACCCAATACGGGAGCACCAGCATATGTGAAACAAATACTAACAGAATTAAAGGAGGAAATAGACAGCAATGCATTCATTTTAGGTGACTTCAACACACCACTCCAAAGGACAGATCAACCAGACAGAGAATAAGTAAAGACACAGAGGCACTGAACAACACACTAGAACAGATGGACCTAACAGACATCAACAGAATCCTACACCCAAAAGCAACAGGTACACATTCTTCTCAAGTGCACATGGAACATTTTCCAGAATAGACCACATACTAGGCCACAAAAAGAACCCCAGTAAAGTCAAAAATATTGAAATTCTACCAACCAATTTCTCAGATCTCAAAGGTATAAAACTAGAAATAAATTTTAGAGAGAAAACAAAAAGGCTCACAAATACATGGAAACTTAACAAAATTATACTAATTAATCAATGGGTTAATGACCAAATCAAAACAGAAATCAAAGAATATACGAAAGCTAATGACAACAACAATACAAAGCCACAACTTCTGTGGGACACAGCAAAGGCAGTTCTAAGAGGAAAGTATATTGCAATCCAGGCCTGTCTAAGGAAGGAAGAACAATCCCAAATGAATAGTCTAAAGACACAATTACTGAAATTGGAAAAAGAAGAACAAATGAGACCCAAAGTCACCAGAAGGGGGGACATAATAAAGATCAGAGAAGAAATAAATAAAATTGAGAAGAATAAAACAATAGAAAAAATCAATGAAACCAAGAGCTGGTTCTTTGAAAAAATAAAATAGATAAATCCCTAGCCAGACTCATTAAGAGAAAAAGAGAATCTACACACATAAACAGAATCAGAAATGAGAAAGGAAAAATAATGACAGATTGCACAGAAAGACAAAGAATTATAAGAGAATATTATGAGAATCTCTATGCTAACAAGCTGGAAAACCTAGAAGACATGGACAACTTCTTAGAAAAATACAACCTTCCAAAACTGACAAAACAAGAAACACAAAAACTAAACATACCAATCACCAGCAACAAAATTGAAGCGGTAATCAAAAAACTACCCAAGAAGAAACCCCCGGACCAGATGGATTCACCTCTGAATTCTACCATGCATATAGAGAAGAAATAACACCCATTCTCCTTAAAGTTTTCCAAAAAATAGAAGAGGAGGGAATACTTCTAAACCCATTCTATGAAGCCAGCATCACTCTAATACCAAAACCGGGCAAAGACCTCACCAAAAAAGAAAGTTACAGACCAATATCCCTGATGAATGTAGATGCAAAAATACTCAACAAAATATTAGCAAACCGAATTCAAAAATACATCCAGAGGATCATACACCATGATCAAGTGGGATTCATCCCAGGGATGCAAGGATGGTACAACATTCAAAAATCCATCAACATCATCCACCACATCAACAAAAAGAAGAACAAAAACCACATGATCATCTCCATAGATGCTGAAAAAGCATTTCACAAAATTCAACATCCAGTCATGATTAAAACTCTCAAAATAATAGACGGCAAGTACCTCAACATCATAAGGGCTATATATGACAAACCCACAGCTAACATCATACTTAACAGCAAGAAGCTGAAAGGTTTTCATCTAAGATCGGGAACAAGACAAGGATGCCCACTCTCTCCACCATTATTTAACATAGTACTGGAGGTCCTGGCCATGGCAATCAGACAAAACAAAGACATACAAGGCATCCAGATTGGTAAAGAAGAACTCAAATTGTCACTGTTTGCAGATGACATGAAATTATTGTACATTAAAAACCCTAAGACTCCACTCCAAAACTACTAAAACTAATATCTGAATTCAGGAAAGTTGCAGGATACAAAATTAACACAGAGAAATCTGTTGCTTTCCTATAACTAACGATGAGCTAACAGAAAGAGAAATCAGAAAAACAATTCCATTCACAGTTGCGTCAAAAAGAATAAAATACATAGGAATAAACCTAACAAAGGAAGTGAAAGTCGTATACTCTGAAAAGTACAAGACACTCCTAAGAGAAATTAAAGAGGACACTAACAAATGGAAATCTATCCCATGCTCTTGCTAGGTAGAATAAATATTGTGAAAATGGCTATACTACCTAAAGTAATTTATAGATTCAGCGCAATCCCTATCAAACTACCAACAGCTTTCTTCAGTGAACTGGAACAAATAACTCTAAAATTCATATGGAACCACAAAAGACCCCAAACAGCCAAAGCAATCCTGAGAAAGGGGAACAAAACAGGGGGAATTACGCTCCCTGACTTCAAGCTCTACTACAAAGCCACAATAATCAAGACAATATGGTATTGGCACAAAAACAGACCCACAGACCAGTGGAACAGAATAGAAAATCCAAAGATTAACCCAAACATATATAGTCAATTAATATTTGATAAAGGAGCCTTGGATATACAATGGGGAGATGACAGCCTCTTCAGTCGCTGGTGTTGACAAAATTGGACAGCTACATGTAAGAGAATGAAACTGGAGTACTGTCTAACCCCATACACAAAAGTTAACTCAAAATGGATCAAACACCTGAATGTAAGTCATGAAACCGTAAAACTCTTAGAAAAAAACTTAGGCAAAAATTTCTTAGACATAAACATGAGCGACTTCTTTATGAACATATCTCCCCGAGCAAGGGAAACAAAAGCAAAAATGAACAAGTGAGACTATATCAATCTGAAAAGCTTCTGTACAGCAAAGGACACCATCAGTAGAACAAAAAGACATCCTACAGTATGGGGGAATATATTCATAAATTATGTATCCAATAAGAGGTTGATATCCAAAATATGTAAAGAACTCACGCATCTCAACTAACATAAAGTGAATAATCCAGTTAAGAAATGGGCAGAGGGCATGAATAGACACTTCTCCAAGGAAGAAATTCAGAGGGCCAACAGACAAATGAAAAGATGCTCCACATCACTAATCATCAGAGAAATGCAGATTAAAACCACAATGAGATATCACCTCACACCAGTGAGGATGGCCAACATCCAAAACACAAACAACAACAAATGTTGGTGAGAATGTGGAGAAAAGGGAACCCTCCTACACTGCTGGTGGGAATGCAAATTAGTTCAACCATTGTGGAAAGCAGTATGGAGGTTCCTCAAAAAACTCAAAACAGAAATACCATTTGACCCAGGAATTCCACTCCTAGGAATTTACCCTAAGAATGCAGCAGCGCAGTTTGAAAAAGACATATGCACCCTATGTTTATCGCAGCACTATTTACAATAGCCAAGAAATGGAAGCAACCTAAGTGTCCATCAGTAGATGAATGGATAAAGAAGAAGTGGTACATATACACAATGGAATATTATTCAGCCATAAGAAGAAAACAAATCCTACCATTTGCAACAGCATGAATGGAGCTAGAGAGTATTATGCTCAGTGAAATAAGCCAAGCCGAAAAAGACAAGTACCAAATGATTTCACTCATATGTGGAGTACAAGAACAAGAAAATAAACTGAAGGAACAAAACAGCAGCAGACTCACAGAACTGAAGAATGGACTAATAGTTACCAAAGAGAAAAGGACTGGGGAGGATGGGTGGGAAGGGAGGGATAAGAGGGAAAAAGGACATTACGATTAGCAGATGTAATGTTGGGGGGGCACGGGAAGGGCTGTACAACTCATAGGAGACAAGTAGTGACTCTATAGCATCTCACTTCACTGATGGACAGTGACTGCAATCATGTTGGTGGGGGGACCTGTTGAAGGGGGTAGTTTAATCACCATAATATTGCACATGTAACTGTAGTTTAATGATACTAAAATAAATTATTAGAAAAAAAGAAAAGATTCTCAGGAAAACAGTTGCCCTTCATTATACACAGAAAGCTTGGCTAGTTCAAGCCCAATTAACTATTTATATTAACATTTACCTGATCATGTAGAATGTGACATAATATTTTAAAATAAATTATCTGTTCTTGCTCCTGTAATACATTAATATTACCGTAAAACCCCTTTATCTTATTTTTTATTCATTCCTCCTTGCCAGCAAATCGTCGATCTTTCCGAATTTTGCAGCAACATGTTCCCCCAGATTCTTCGGTTATCTCTATAGGTGGAATGTGCACGATGAAAATTAAACTAAAATTAAACATAATCAAAATATGATTCACCGTAAGTCAGTACATATTCTGTTATGAATGGAAGTCTTTTGTCTTGTTATACACTAATGTCCTAAGAATGAAAGGAAATTACACAGAAAAATTGCTAGTAAAGAAAATGGGAAATGACTGGACTAACTGCAATGAGAGGACAAATTATTATTCTATGAGTATTTCTCTGTTGTTTAATTGCAGTGCACTCCCGTGGTGCCAGTATTACTCAGTTATTTAATCCAAGTCGCTGTTATTTGAAGTAATGCTTATTCCAGAGTACAACAGAAGGGCAATGCCAGTGGTACAGTAGCACTAATTAGAGTTTGTGCATCATATTGATGGGTTTAAATTTCTTTTAACTTTCTATTTATATTCTACCTTTGTTCACAGTCTTTGGGCATTTCATTTTACAAAAAATTTTCATATTATCTTTTTAATCCTCTTAATAACCCTGTTAGAAAATAGTTTTTTTTTCTTGCAACATATTCATGTATTTTAATCAGGTTTTTAGTCATAGCTGTTCCTAATAGCATGTCACTGTTACTTTTATGAACAATATAGGTTTTCTTTTATTATATAAGTTTGAGGTGTATATTACAACTCAACATCTGTACACCCTACGAAGTGACCACGCCAAAAGTCTAGCTACCACCCATCACCTTACAGTTGACCCCCTTCACTCCTTTTACCAACCTTCTAAACCCCCTTCCCTTCCAGTAACCACTAATCTGTTCTCTATATCTATGATTTTGTTTTTTATAGATTCCACATGAGTGAAATCATACAGTGTTAGTCTTTATTTCCCTTAGCATACTCTCAGGGTTTATTCATGTTGTCACAAATGATGAGATTTCATTCTTTTTTATGGCTGAGTAGTATTTCTTTATATCAGTATACCGTATCTTCTTTATCCCTTTATCCAACAATGGACATTTAGGCTATTCCCATATCTTACTATTATAAATAATGCTCCAATAAACTTAGGGGTGCACATATCTTTTAGAATTAATGTTTTCATTTTCTTCAGATAAACCCCCAGTAAGGAAGTTGCTGGATCATATGACAGTTTATTCTTAATATTTTGAGGAATCTCCATACTATTTTCCATAGTGTGTTCCACATATGTTCCACAATGTTGTGCCATTTACATTCCCACCAACAGGGTAGGAGGGTTCTCTTTTTTCCATGTCCTTGCCAACACTTGTTTTTCTTATCTTTTTGATAATAGCCATTCTAACTATGGTGAAGGGGTATTTCATTATGGTTTTGATTTACATTTCCCTAATAATTAGTAATATTAAATGTCTTTTCATGTGCCTATTGGCCATCTATATGTCTTCTTTAGAAAAATATCTATACAGATTGTCTGCCCATTTTTTAATTGGGTTGTTTTAATATTATTATTGAGTTATATGAGTTCTTTATAGATTGTGGATATTTACCACCTTTGGGATATATAATTTACAAATATCTTCTCCCATCCAGTAGGTTGCTTTCTCACTGTGGTGATGGTTCTTTTAGCTGTACAGAAGCTTTTTGGTTTAAAGTATAATTATTCTTCATTTTTTCATAAAATGTACTATATCTTTAACATTGCATTTATAGGTACTAAATTTGAAGTGATTGACTCCTTCAGTTTACTTTTGTCTGTGAACTTAATAAGACTGTAGAAAAAACACTCTGTACTGGGGCTGAGGTACATAGGAAGATTAGAGTAAATTCTACCAAATGGAAGATATTCTGAATTCTACTCTTTTTAATTGAAATGTATAACTATTTGAGCCAAATATTTTCACAAGTACTACCTTTTTGCCTCCGTTCCGAGTAATTTTCTTTGACAACTTTAGAGGATAAAACCTGTGAAAATATATTGTTTCTATTATTAAATGCCATTTTCTGAACAAAATGCAACCGGGTTTTAAAGGACTCATTTACAAAATAACACACTTAGGTGGATTTGTAATTATCCAAAATGAAGAGAGAAAACGCATACAGCCATACTGAAATACCTTTCAGGATTCGACATTAGCTTCAGCACACAAATTATGTAGTTCAGTTACTCTGTGCAAATATAAAAATATTTGTAAATTTTAAGTATAACTTCTATTTTTTTCATAGAAAATCATTTTTATCCTCATTTTATATAAGGGAAAATTGAGTCTTGATGAGGTTAAGTAACTTTCGTGACAACACAAAACTCATAGAGCTGATGCTCAAACTTAGATGTTCTGACTCTAAATCCTGTCCTTTTCCCTGTATCATCATCATGTTAAAAAAAAAAAAAGCCCTGGTGAGATGCAGTGGCTCCTTTCATCCCACTAACACTCGTTGAATGCTGGCAGCAGGAATCTTCTCAGGTATGGATAATGTCCATACATTTAGAACAGGCTGTTTTATTTACATTTTGTTGTGTTAGTATATTCATCAGTAAAGAATTTCTCTTTTTACTAAGTTTATGAAAGCAAAAAAAAAAATCCATTGTTTAAAATGCGAAGAAACTCCAGTCCAGACTGTTTTCATTAGATACCAATGGTGGGATAGGTGATAACAGTCTATGTTGGTAAATAGTCTGTGAACACAGGTTTTGGGGCTTTTTGTTTGCTTGTTCTGGTGTGGTACTAGAGAAAGAGTCCAGTGAGTCCATTTGTCACTGGAGATGGGTCTTTTGTCTCACTGCGAGAATTCAAGAACATACACAAAAAAGCAGCTAGTCATTAAGTTTATTTGAAGAATAAAGTTCAGAGAAAGACAAGAGTACAACGCCCGAGAGTTGGGGCATGGGCAGACCCGGAATGTCTTGTCCCGTGGGAACAACTGGGAGCCTTTTTTATACGAAGGGAGATGAAAAGTCACTAAGTGAGACTAAGTTTCAAAGGGGCAGGGGCAGTCTTTCTGGAATTTGGGCTTGCTCCACCCTCAAGTCGGGTGGAGAGATTCTGTCTGTATATGGTCCCCATCTGCACTGTCATGGCATGGGGAGGCATGCTTTTTATGATGTTAATGACTGAGGGGCGTGAATTTACTATATTAATGAGTATATAATGTATCTGGAGGTGAAGTCAGGGTCAACTTCTCCTCCATGTTGGAACCAGTTACTTTTGGCTGTTCTATTAGCTGTACGCTGACCCCACATCCTGCAGTAACAGCTTGTACAGAGTGTATAGAATGTAAGCACGCACCTGACTGCGGTCCGCCTCCCTCTCCCTGCTATGTCTAGCTGTCTATCTACTCGAACACAGAAAGCATTAAAACCTATGTACAATCCTCTGCCATTTGTCTGATTCTACCTAGCTTTATTCAGTCAAACAGCACAGTATACTTCTTGCCACGTATCACATGAACTAGTAGAATATTCCCAGTATTGATTTTAAGTTACCTCTCTTTAAATGAGGAGGACATATATTTTGAGTGGACTGAGAGATGAACTCCCATATAATGTTTTACAAATAAGGAGAAACATATACATATTATTAACTGGTTTCTATACAGTTCAGGGAGCAGCTTATGTTTGGCCAAGGAATGGGACTGATTTCTTTTGTCCTCCAAAAGGAGTCTTAAAAGAAATAATGTTTTTAGAACTACATTTAAAAAAAAAATTGGAGGTCAACTATTTAACTTTTTTACATTAAAGAAATTTTCTCTATTGCATAAACTTGAGTCTTAGGTGAGTTTAGATAGTGTTTTCAATTATAGAAAATAATTTGTTAGGGATTTATTAGGAATGAAATGATTGCCAATAAAACAAACAATATTCTGAGCTCATAGCAAGTTATTAGATTAATACACTATAAGTAGAAATCCTCAGAGGTAAATGCTCTGAATAAAATTATCTTGGGAAATGTGAACATTTTAATATGCTTGAAATTTTTATGCATAACTTTTTTTTTTTTAGTTTACTTCCATTCCTAGCCAGAGAGAGCAAAAAAATGTGCTTGTAGATCTTTGGATCTCAGTTCTTAGATATTGCTACTTGCTGCTGAGATCCTGCTAGAAGTGATTTAAAAGTTTTTAAAATTAAAATATGTTTGACATATAATATTTTGTAAATTTAAGGTATATAACATGTTGATTTATTGCATTATATGTTGTAATAAGATCACCATTGTAGCGATGATTAGCACTTCTATGATGTCACATAATTATCTTTTCTTTTTTGTGGTGGGATAGCTAAAATTAGTGTCTTAACAAGTTTGGTACTATAATACAATATTGTTGTCTATATTCACTCTACCGTGCATTAGATTGTCAGGACTTATTTATCTACTACTTGCAAATTTCTACTTAAACAACATCTCTCCTTAAACAACACCTGCTAAAAGGAGACCAGAGGCCTTTTTATTCTACATGAGCATGAGTTCTCTGAAGCAAAAACTAACTGCAAGAAGCTAACCACACAAATTCCAAATTACTGAACTAAGGCAGGGAGCCCCTATTCTTTATCCCCTGAGTAGATTCTCTGTACTTTATAAGGAATTTTAAAATAATCTAGTCCTTCTAAGAACACTATGTTTATTCTCAATTTCTAGAATTACCTTATGTCCGACTGCTAGAAGATTTGGAAGCATTAGCCAGTGGGAAGAAAAGTAATCATGTGCTATTGATGGTAGCTCAGTAGACTGACGTATTTGGTCCCTAATGGAGCTATGTTTGAGGGAGTATCAATAGATGAATCTTATATTACTTTATTACCTTTGTAAAAAAAAGTCCTCAAAAATAGAATGACAATTGATCCAATGTTAATAGTGCAATTTTGTTGTTAATACTGTATTTTCATATAGTTCTGTAAAGTTACAGAATTTAGAGGCCTCAGAAGCCCCTGATCTCATGGAGGCACTTCAGAAAAATGGCTGAAAAGTCTTTTCTATTATATTGAGTCATCTAGTGCCTAAATAATGTGAAGAAAACTAAAATTTTATGCAGGTTAACATTCTTAGTGGAAATATCATTGTAAACTTGGAGGATATATTGAGGTGAAGGTTATGTTCCACTGTTCCTTAACTCTGATGAACAGAAAGTTTGTTATTGTTGCACTTTGAGATAAATCATAATGTTATAATCCTTATTTTTGGACCTGATAACAAATTATCAATATGTATTATTTTGTCCAGATGTAGGTAAAAGAATACCATTTGTATTGACTGCTCTAATGCTCTGTAAAAAAGTGTTCTGATTCCAGTTTTATCATCAATTATATGAAGCTACAGAAATACAGCTGCAATAAAAATTGTTTTCCAAATGAACAAAATTTATATGATTATCAAAAGCTCTAGCATACTTAAAATTGATCCTAAATGGTTTATTGTGAGAAATGCATGGGCGTTAGATTAGAATTACCTGCATTTGAACTATATATATATATATATATATATATATATATATATATATATATATATATATCCCTTGCATAAGAGCTATGCTGCTGCTTGTAGGCGAGTGGCCCCTTTTGTCTTATCTTCTTTCCACGTAACATTGGGTGATAGCAGTTCTCAAGCAGAGGTGTCAGAGGTTGAGAGAGGCTAGAGGAAGTTCCCTTTCATGAGGATTCTAAGGTATTACAAAATGAACAAAGAACCCATTTTATAAACCCAACTGTATATCCTGGGTAGGATTTTAAAAATTGTGATAAATTTTAAATATTTATTTTTAAAAAAATTATATTGGGAACCTCCCCTCCTATAGAAGCATGGATTCTCTGATGCATAACAAACTGCAAGAAACTAAATACAAACAGAATGACTCCATCTATAATCTCATGTGGAGGTGCTGTTACGATTCTAATTTTGAGATCTTCATTAAGGTAAGTTTCTGGCTAAAGAGAACTCTTGGTTCCTGTTGGCTATTCCATTCCTTTCAGTGTGTAGGTGACAGCAGAGTGGCTGTGAGGACTAAGTACAGTATTTGAAAAGTATCCAGGAAATGCCTGTTATATTCTTTTTTGTCATTTTCCCTATACCTAAGGGAAACCATTGCAACTTTTGGACAAAGTACAATTGTGAGATCATGGAATTCAATGTGGATAACCCACCACCCTATTTTTAGAGACTCAAGTTAGTATTTCTTCTGTGATGCTTGAGTAAAAAAAGCACACTAGGGGCTTCCAATTTTTTTTTGATAGCAACTCACAGGGACAAGTACACACACACACACACACACACACACACACACACACACACACACACACACACACACACACACACACACACACACCATGGGCATGTCTCATTACTAGAATCTAGCTATCCCTGAAAACATGTTCAATATAAAATTTTTAATAGCAGGAACCTTAGTGTTTATCATTAAAAAAATTATAGTGATCTCTAAGTCCACAAAAACCACCTCAAATTTTACCAAATGTTATTAAAACAAGTAACTCAAATATGTAAAAATCTATTAAGAGCTTGTGTATAATATAAGACATTTAGAAGTTCAACTAAGTAATCATTTAACACTTAACTGAACTCATTTGTAGGTATATATGTAGGTTTTCTCCCAAATATACCTACATAATACTGTGTAGTATTACGTACAAATTCCATTATCCTTTTTCATTGCAAAGGATATGTAACATAATGTGATATAAACAAACAATGACGTAATTTTTTAAACATTCACAATGAAGCCAAATACATTTAGCAAAATAAACAATTTTTAAAGATGGTTTAAAAATGATTGCTTATCAGTTGAAGGGAGGCAGGATCTGGTGGTGAGAGGGTGGAGACAGAGCTGGAAACTGCTGCTGTTGAGGGAGGAGGAGAGTGAGCCAGTGAAGGAGCGAGTAGGAGAGTAAGGGCCCCAGTGCCATCTGTCCCTGAATTCGCAGAGCTAGAGGGCAGGCTTTTCTTCTTGGATCTCAAGGGTCTTTAAGAAAATGCCTGGGTATCATCCATTATCTGAAGCCTTAGACAACATGAAGAAAAAATATGTCTGAGATCCTTTGCCTGCTCAATACAGGGCCTGATAAACAGATTTATTTAAATTGCATTTTGAAAATGAGCTTTCAGCTTATGTCATGGTCATTCTTGATGCCATTTCAGTGACTTTGTCTTTATAATATTTCCTCTTTCCTTTAAGATATCAGATCTTAAAGTATTCCTGTGTCTTCTCTAGGTCAACAGTGAAAGTTAGTTGACTGAGTGCCTATTAATAAGCGTAAAAATGTGCTTGTAGTGTGATGACTTTATCAAAGATTTATTGCAATCTTTTGGGGAAAAATTATTCCTGCCTCACTATCCATGGAAGACATTTCACCCATGATCTTCAAATTATACAGATTTGCACATTTTTCTTGGTCATTTGATCCATCCAGTATTTGCTTTGAAAACCAACTCCTTCACCAAATGAACTCCCTCCTCCATCTCCTCCTTTCTTAGAGTTTTGATTATGTTCAACCTGTTCAATTGTATGAACCTGATGCTCAGTGGCATTTTATGCTAATTACAGCCATTAATCCATTACAAGAATGTTCTTTAGGTTTTGCAGAAAAGATTTCATTGTACTCTGATACATGGTAAAGCTCTCTAGAATCAAACACATCTCCATAATTTTTGTTTGTTTTCTTACTCATGTGTATGTCCAGGGTTACAACTTTCATGAGCTTTCCTGTCTGTATGGTTTTATGACTTTCAACCAACTCATGAGCCTTTCTGGAACTTTTAACACAATTACCTTCTTCAAAGCCTTTTACCACTTTTGTATATTTCTTGAGTTAATAATAGATTATAGCCATAATACACAATACATTTAAATGACAGAAATACAAAAGATGATCCTGTTTGAAGGAAAGCTGAACTATGATAAGTTATTTTCTTCTTTCTTCTCAGACTCATAGGCAAGTTAAATATTTTTGTTGGCATATGCATATTGATTCTTTATAGCACTTTTAAGTTTGGATACAGAATTTTGAATACACATAGTTGCACTCTATTGAAGCATACATCAGATAGAGAAACTTCAGCTAGGGAGAAAATGGCCAGTTGGATTAGTGTTCCAATTCTTTGCTCTCTCTCCAGTAGCAGGATTATACATCCATGCCCTTTACTGTGAACTTCATAGCAAGGACCCTTTCACTGTGGACAGACTGTCCTTTCCCATCACTTGGCTCTGTGTTCAGCAGGTAACTTGCTTTGGCAAGATATTAGATCTAATGCAAACAGAGGCTTGAAAAGCAGAATGTGTGTTTGTGCCTCAACTGCTGCCTTGAGAAGAAGGTGCTGGGCCAACACTCTGGTCCCAGGAGGATAATGACACATATATGGAGCAGAGCCCACCCAGCCGCTCTGGGATCAGCCCACACCCGTGCCAGTGAGGGAGCCTGGCAGACACCACCAAGGCACTCAGTGAAGCCTGGGCTACAATGGGCACACTCCAGCCAACCCACCAACTTGTGAACTAAGTAAATGTTCCTGTATGTGGCTGAGATTTGGCTTTTTTCTTGTTTTTTTTTTTTTAAATGCAGACTTCTTGTGGCCATAGTTAACTGATACAAAGGAATACTTAGATAAATAACTGAAATATGTCTCATAAGCAACTTTTTTTTGGTATGCTAGTTAACATTTTTAAATGCCATGAACTCTGATTTCTTTTCTATAATATTATTATTTAAAAGTGATGGTTATAATCAACTAGAATATATTACATTATACCAGTGGATCTCTATCCAAATACCTTTATGATTTTATTGTTTCAGTTCTCATGGACTCCTTCTAGTTGCCCCATGGCATCTTCTGTTCTGCCCTTAAGTGGAACATACTCGATTTGGAGATCTTGTTACTGTCAAGCAAACCCACAAGATTGGCAAGGCCAAATCCACGACCTGACTGATTCAGCTGGTAAAGATACAATGAGCCACTTACAGATTGAGGCACCTGTTACTTATGTAGACAATGGAAAGAAGGTTAAGCCAAAGGTGCCAGTCCCCTGCTATTCTTGTTCCACATGCCACAAAGGGTGGTATTGAAACAAAAAGGACTGGATGATGGCAATGAGATCCATTGGATACACCATTGCTAAGAAACCAAATACAGACTGTAGCTACGTGGGTTTCTATTCTGATGCTATTCTGAGAGGGATGAAGTAGAAAGCCCCATACCTCATCAGAACCCAGAGACCACAAGAAGCTGTTTCATGACAGCCTTCCTGGGGGAAAAAAACAGGTGAGTAGGAGATGGCCTCGTAGCAGCTCCTTACAGGCCTTACCTCCTCTCCTATTCTGAGAGAATCATAAGGAATCCTTCCAAGACTTAGATAAGTTCCCGCCTATATGGATATGTGCAAAGTAACCAGGGCACCACACTGGAGTTATTCCCCTACAGTTAACACCTTACCTGCTTTTGCTGCAGCAAATGCTCAAAGTTCACAGACTTTATAGAAAGTGTGACATGCCTCCAGAAGTTTATACAGAAATAGTAACAGCCTGCTTTAGTTTTTATCAAATGGCTGTACAATAAATATATTAGCATCTTTTTTGTAAGTGCACTTAGACACTGGTTTTTCCCTCTAACTTAATCATTGTTTTCTCCTTAGTGATTATAGCATTATGCAGACTCTGGTGATTAAAGGATTACTTAAACCTCTTTTGAAAGGAAGAGTAATTTTCTACTTGAAGTCTGAGTTAAATATGGCGTTAGATTGCATAGCACCATGAGGTTTCTTGTGAAACACCCGTAAGTTTTGTCCAGAACCAATTGTTTGGAGACTTTAACATTTAGTCATTTCCTTGGATGTTATTAACTATTTTATCATTACTATGCTAGAGAATGATACCAATTAAATAAATAATAGTTTAGAATTTGTATTTTAAATAGTGTTGTTACGTCAGAGTTATTTGTGACTCAGCTTTTCAGAGGAAGTAAAATGTTACTACATTAGGGCAGTGAAACTACTCTGTATGATACTATAATGACAGATATATGTCATCCATGTATCCAGACCCATAGACTGTACAACACAAAAACCTGGAGGCAAACTGTGGACTTCGGGTGAGCGTGATGTGTCCCTGTGGGTTGATCAGTTGTAGCAGATGTACCATTCTGGTGGGGAATATAGACCATGGGGCAGGTATGCACGTGTGGGGGTGGGGACAAAAGAGGAAATCTCTGTGCCTTCCTCTCAATTTTACTATGATTTTACTATGAACCTAGTACTGCTTTAAAAAAATAAAGTCTTTTAAAAAAAGACAAAAAAAATTGTTACAGCTCAGCTATCATGTTATGCTTACTAAAAAGTAGTTGGTTTCAAAGTAAATTTTCTTTCAAGTATAGGAAAACATAAATCAGACCTTTAAATTCCCTGTACAATCAGAAAAGAATATCTTTTTTTTCAGCATGGGCAAAATTACAAAATTCCTGCAATAATTTCATTAAGTTTTTCACGAACAAACATAGCTTGATTCTTCTGAGAGAGGCAAAGCAGTTAATTCCACAGTTTCCACAAAATGTCTTGGTTGATGAATTTATCAAAATGACAATTTATAGCTCTTAAATTACTTTTTATAGCCCACAGATAAAAGTAAAAACATCCCCACATATTAGTGCTAACTCTAATGATTTAAAATAGCTATCCTTGAAGAAATATTGTATGATGTTTAAAATTAGATAATGGTTGATGTCAAGATGTGAAAAATAAAGATGGAAATAAGTGTGCTCCTTTAATATACATAGTCAACAGTTTCAACACTTTATAAAAAGGCTTTTTCACAGCTTTCCTAGAAATTGCACTGGAAAAACTTTATTTTTTCCTCCTCATAATAAAACTACTCTTCATTGAGGCATCTCCTGCCTTCTCCAAACAGTCTTCTATTATGACCTTGTGATGTGTCATCTCTGTTGGGACCAGACATTCTTTGACTCGTTGATGTCAGAGGTAAAAATGGCTATAGGATCCTAATATAGCTGTCTGTTGGGGAAGATTGTGTATTTAAAAATAATCCAGGACAGAGGGTACTCCTTTTGGCCAGGTGCACTGGTATTAATCTTGCTCTGGCAGGTCATCAGTGAACGGGGTGTTTTTCTGTCTTACCCCAGTAGGCAGTACTGCAGATGCCAGAGTTAAAAAGCTCCCTAATGCTCATGCGTAATTCAACATGTGCCTTCCGATTTCTGAGGACTGTGCCTATTGAAGCCAAAGGAAAAAAAAAATTCATTGAAACAGAAAATAGATGTGACAAGGCAAAATAAATTGCTCTGTATGGGGACAGGGAATATATATACATATATATATTTAATTGAAATTAGAAACACAGCCCTAAAAAAAATTCCTAACACAATGAAAATGAAGTCTTTTTCCATTACACACCCACAACATCCCCTTCCTCAGAGATAATCACCATGAACAGATTTTTGTATTTTCCCTGAAATAATATTCTATGTGTTTGCAAACATATATATTTAAATAGACGCATTTTTAAAGCAAAATATGGGCATACCTGGAGATACATTTTTAATTACTATCCTAGGTAATAATATAAGTAGTGCCAATGGATTTATTTAAAATATTTCACTGTCAGTAGCTAGTTTCTCCCTAGAGTCAATTTCCTAAGAATAATTCAACATTATCTGCAAATCATTTTAATACTTTACCAGATGCTTACAGGGGACATGTTATTCAAATAGGATATTGTTTACTTGAATAATAATAATAATGAATAGTTAATTGAGTGCTCACTATACCAGACCCTCTTCTAAGTGATTTACACATATTAACTTATTTAACCATATAAAAATGTCTATTTATTTTACTGCATTTTACAGATGAGGAAACTGAATCACAGAAAGATGAATAAACTGTGAAAACACACAGTATATAAACAGCAAAGGCTAACTTTGAATCCAGATAGTCTGACTCATGTTCATATATATTCTACTATATCAGCTATCAATATTTAATAAGAATTAGTTTTTGTTCTCAATCTGAAAATGTTATCTTTAAATATATCATTTAGCATTTAAAGAAAATTCTAATATATTATGATATAATATTCCCTTTATTTTTCCTTCTTGTGTTCTGGGGAAGTCTCTCTTTCTTTCTATCATAATACGCTCTCGATGAGTTGCTCTCCAGAGTCTATATTGCTGTCATTCCTAACTTAACAGAACTCTCAGAGATGCAGTTTGTATGAGGCTGTCTTGACAGCCACACAGGATTCCGGATTCATCCTCTGGACCTGAGGTCATGGCGTCGAGCTTCTAGAAGCCTCATGCAGATCCGTCTGGAAGTGGACTTCCTGTCTCTCTCAGTGTTGTGTGCCTGCCTCAACTGTGTAACACTGGGTAGTTATTGGACTCTTCCTCCTAACTTCTTCCTATCTTCCCTGTCAATCCCATCATAACAAAGAATCCTTCAGCGATTTGTTAACTCTTCTGGAACCAAACCATCCTTTAGAAGAGTAATCCTGATTTTACAAAAAGTCATCAGTGTTGTGGAAATGTTGACCCATGTTACCTTCCTCAGGAGCAACATTCTGCTAATGATGTCTGAGGGCAGCTGTGCATGACCGAAACATTTCCAAATAGAGCTCCATTTCTCTGTACGCAGCAGAAGCTAAACAAATATCGCTGAAAAGACAAACAACTAAGATTTTGAAGGTTTTGGGGGACGACCTCAGCTTCTTTTTGAAATCACATTCAGTTCTTATCATTGTAACTGGAAGTATTTATTTTAAATCCTGTATCTCAAATTATGGAACCATCAGATTATGTCTAATAAGGAATTAAGAGACATCTGAGAGAAAAAGAAAAAAAGGAGGTGGGGCGTCAGGATAAGGAAGATATTCCTAAAATAATTCCAAGAAGAATATTAGCCTAAGAGCCTCATTTAGTCCTCACCACACTGGGAAAACCCTGTATGTTGCATTTTACATTCAATTTTATACAAGGGTCAGTTTTCCTCCTTGAGAATGATGAACTAGAGGGGTGAACCAAGTTGGCGCAAATTTCTGGATTTTTCTGAGGGTGCCAGTCATGAGGCAGCATTATAGATTTGTTAGGAACTGGAAATTTTGACTGCTTAGTTAAATTGAGTCTTTCTCCTTCTCTACAATTTATATATGCATATTTGTTTTTGAAAATTTTGTTATTTTGCTGGTTTATTTTATTATAATATTGCTGTGGTTGTTGGGACTATCCACCAATATTCCATTTCTCTGTCTCATCGTTTTGGCTGACAAATCGTGAACAGATGTAACATATGTGTGCCACCTAGCTTGTTACCATGCCAGTGCAGGATGCCTGTTAACGTGGGACCTTGGGAAACCTCCATGAACAGCATCTCTGCTGACCTGCTTTGGACACATAGTGTGAGGAAGAAATAAACCTTATTGTCTTAACCCACCCAGATGTGGGTATCGTGTGCTTCCACAGTATACCTGGTCAGCCTTGCCTGTCCTGATGCACATTGTCTCTCTCTCTGTAATATATCCTTATGTATCCCAAATGATTTCTAATTTGTTAAAATTTCTCTCTCCAGAGATCTTAGTGGAGCACATTAGTTGTGGTATTTTGGTTGTCATATCTTGCGACTTAATTTCGAGCATTTAAAAATATTCATCTTCCCACCATCCTGCACTCTCTGACTTTGACTTCCTCTCCTCCATCGACCTTGTCCTCCATCCTAAATGAGCCATGCATTTAGGGAATACCCTAGAGACCCTTCCCGTACCATAATTATAACCGCTCCGGATTCCCAGTCTTTAGCTACATCCTCCTCTTTTTTTGTTTTCATTTTACCTCTAGACCCAGACCTCAGTCAAGTCTCCTTCAATCTAACCAGTACCTTCACTCCATTACTCATCTCACTCTTCTTTATTCTTCTGTCTTTGTCTGCCACTCAGCTTAAAAAAATGGTCTCTGATGTAAATTCTTTGTATGAAATCTCGACTGCCTTTTCTTTATATTACTCTTGCTTTATTTTACTCCCTTAGCAAAACACAAATCTTGTTTAATGAAATTATTCCCCTGTACTGTGCTTCTGCTAGGCAGCATAGGCTGGGAAAAAAGCACGATGATGCTAACTTGTCTCACTTTAAATTCATGCTTTTGAATAACGGATGGAGCCTAATTTGCCCAGCAATCATACTCTGTGTCCCTAATCATTCATACTTCCTCGCTTCAAGATGATATTTCTTTTCTTTCCTCTTTAAAATATCAATGTCTCTTCATCCTCATCTGACCTCATATTTCACTGCAAAAATCGAAGCAGTCATCAGAGGATTTTCACAGAAAGCCACTACTACTACACTTGACTATATTCCAATATTAGCCCATTCATACTCCAGTCTTCCAGTGTCATATGTAAATTCATGGTGTTTGTATTCAAAGGCAACACCTCCACTCATGTACAAATCCTATCTCCTATCCCTATCCAATGTCGTTGTTCCAGAAATCCTTTCCTCTCCAAATGAATTTTTTTCTACTCATTAGTGGATCAGTATAAAAATATGTTCTTATTTATCTGTCTGAAAATATTTCTTTCCCTATTAGCTCTACTGCTGTTTTTCCAAAGAAGACACACAAATGGCCAATAGGTACATGAAAAGGTACTCAATATCAGTAATCATCAGAGAAATGCAAGTCAAAACCACAATCAGATAACACCTCACATCTGTTAGGATGGTTATTATCAAAAAAGTGAGAGAGAACGGGTGCTGGTGAAAATGAGGAGAAAAGGGAAGAACACTTATATACTGTTGGTGGGAATATAAATTTGTGCAACCATTATGGAAAGCAATGTGGAAGTTCCTCAAAAAATGAAAAACAGAGCTACCGTATGATCCAGCCATCCCACTTCTAGGTATGTATCCAAAGGAAACAAAATCAGTTATCTTGAAGAGATATCTGTACTCCCATGTTCACTGCAGCATTATTCACAATAGCCTCAGTATGAAAACAAAGTGTATGTCAACAGATGAATAGATAAAGAAAATGTGGTGTATTTGCAAAATGGACTATTATTCAGCTTTAAAAAAGATGGAAATACTGCCATCTGTAATATGGATGAACTTGGAGGACATTATGATAAGTAAAATAAACAAGCTACTAGAAGACAAATTCTGTATGTTATTGCTTGTATGTTGAATCTAGACAACAAAAATCAAACTCATAGAAACAGTGAATAGAATGATGAATACCAGAGGCTAGGGGCTAAAGGAAATGAATGTAAATTATCAGATGAATAGGTTCTAAGGATCTAATATACAGCATGATGACTATAGTTTATAGTATTGTATTATATACTTGAAATTTGCTGAGAGTAGATCTTAAATGTTCTTACCACACACACAAGGCAACTATCTGAAGTGATGAATGTGTTAATGAACTTGATATAGTAATCATTTCACAACATACACATATATTAAATCATCATGTACATTTGAAATATATACAATTTTATTTGTCAATTAGAACTCAAGGAAGTTGGCCTTTTATAGTAGACTATGACCTTCCCCAGATTTAGCCACACATTTGCATATTGTAAGTTTCCAATTATTTTTAAGTTGTATATAGTTTTCTTATGAAAAGTCTATTTTTATATCTTAATTAATATTGAGAAATTAATTACTCTCCATAAAATAATTGGTAAACCTGATGTTGTAAATTTATCCAATAAAAATATACTCTTCCAAGAATTTGTTTGTCAAGATGCTGTAAACAGATCTTACTCCAATTGTTATTTCTTTCCTCACGTCCTTTATAGAAAAAGAACATAGTTCTATAACGTGTCCCAGATTCATCTGTGTATTTGTTCAAGAATTTTGTTCAATGTGAAAAGGAAGTTGATCATAAATACTATAAATGGTACACATTATTCTGTAGGAAGGAAATATCTCATTTAAGTAATATGCCCATTTATTCTATATATAATTCAAAGATATCCTTGGCTAGCTTAAAATAGAGTTCTGCAAACTCATAAACTAAAAGTGGAAATTGAAAGAAAATAGCAGAGTGGGCATAATATTAATAGTAGGTTATTGCAAAGTTTATTTGAATTTTTTACTTGACTTTCTTTGTGGATTACATTCTACATATTTTAGAAGTGCTTTTTACAGCATACAGTTTACAAAAATGGTAATCCCTGCTTTTAGTTAATAGAGGTGTATTTATTTACCTGGAAAATGTGCTAAGATTCTTAGGTTTTATTAGGCTATAATTTATAAAATTATAAATTATTTCCTATATACAGTAGTCAACTCTTATACATGGGGGATATGTTCCAAGACCCCCAATGGATGTCTGAAACTCTGGATAGTACCAAACCCTACATATAATATGTTTTTTCCTGTACATACATGTATATGATAAAGTTTGATTTATAAATTAGGCACAGTAAGAGATTAACAACAGTAATAATAAATAGAGCAATTATAACAATATACTGTAACAAAAGCTATGTGAATGTGCTCTCTCTCTCTCAAAGTATCTTACTGTACTTCTTGTGCTGATGTGAGGTGATAAAATGTGTATGTGATGAGATAAAGTGAAGTGAATGACTTAGGCATTATGACATACTGTTAGATGACTACTGACCTTCTGACCATATGCTAAAAGGAGGGCTATTTGCTTCTGGACCATGGTTGACCACTGGTAACTGGAACCATGGAAAACAAAACAGTGGATAAGGAGGGGGGCTATATGATAGCATCATATTTAAAATACTTTGATTACCTTTTGAAATTGTTTTTAGTGTCAAGTTTATGAGCAGTAAGAGAACTAGCCTGATTGAAGTGTAATTCATTGTTTTTGCATTTTTGTATGTGTAGAAAAAACATGTAGAGAACATCTACCTACATACATATGTTGTATATATATATGTGTATATAGTCAGTCTTCTAGCAAATCCTTATGACTCAACTCATTATAAGCATCATCAAACCTCAACAATCACAATTTTATTTGTGATCCTGGTTTTCCTGGAGAAGTAGACAAGGTGAGAGGGTGAAGTCATCAGGCTTTTAAAATTGAAATAAAATAGCTATATTAAGTGAGTTTTCTTTTTGAAAATAATCACCATTGGTGACTATGTATTTATATCATACTTAAAATATTTCAGAGCACCTTTTGGAAATTGCTTTTAAGAGTCAAATTTATGAGTGATAAATAATTAGCTTATTGTTAGATATCATACATAATGGAAATGTAGTTGAAATCATAGCTATATTTTTAGAGTCAAAACAACACTGTGAAATATTAGTCTGGTAACCTTGGACTGAATATCATTTTGAACAAAGAAAACTTCAAGCACAAAAAAAAAGAAAAAGAAGGAATCTTTCATTTCATATATTGAAGTAAAGTTCCCATCAAATTCTACTATTATGTGTTATCCATGGCCTTAGGGAAATAATGGGGGAACTCACTGGGGATCACACATGTGAGAACTATCTGACATCAGAATATAAATGCAGTCCAGATAAGAATCCACTCATCAGTTGTAGCATTTCAGTGGTACTTTTCAACCTATCTATGGTCTAAAAGATATGAATTAGCTACAGGCATATCTATCAGTGCCCATTGTCTAGGAAGAAAGTAAAATATTTCTGTTGAGCCAGGGCACCAATTCTGAAGTTATTTTTCTGACAGCTGGACTAATATTCATCCTGATTTGTTTAGAAAACCAATTAAAGTAAAATATCAAATCGATTGCTAATCTCTTTCTGTTGTAGTAAACTCAGTACCATGGCATGCTTTTCATTTTTCTCACATTTTTATTTTGTCTCCATGAGAGTAATCCTATAGGGTGTGCTGGCTTTTCTCTGTATTCTCCCCAACCCCAGATTCTGTAGCCCTGGCAAACAGGAAGTAGGGAACACCCAGGGGATTATCAAGACACGACTGCCAGAGGGTGAGAGAGAAACTCATGAAACATAGAAGCTGCCACATCTGTGTTGATCCCAGAGGCCGACAAGGGTGCAGCTTGCCAGAGTACTTTCAAAGAAAGAGGCAAGTTTCTGTACTTTATGCAACTCACCCAGAAACCAAAAGGCACAAGGCCTGCAGAGCCTCTGGAGTTCCATCTAGAGGCCCCATCTCCATGGGCTGCCTGGACCCACTCACGGAGCCGCCTGGATCTCTGGCGGGATCCCCCAGAAAGTGTATGTCGTGGTGCCCACGATCCTGACCTTTTGACCTTATGACCTAGAAGATCCAATAATAATTGAATATCTGTGATAGACATTGCCTCATTTGTAAAATTTTTGCACCTTGCATTTAGATAACTATGTAAGTTAGCTTGAAATTTTGAAAAAGGCCTAACAAAAATGTTGGGCAAGTGTGGAGTGAAAAGAATAAATCCAGAAATGGCTTTGCTTTCCGCTTTGTAAAAATGAGCTTGCCACGAGGCTTTAGAGACAGATCCATGAACAAAAATGGCAAGTTCCAATTAATTAGCTCATAGGGTGCTAAACAAATGGTTAAATATTAATTAATTTTAAGTAAAAACATTCATTCATCTGTTCTTACAGTACATGTTGATAAAGTTGAAAAACTGTGACAGAGATCTCAGATATCAACTTTTTTTTATACTTTCCTCATGCTGAATTCTTTTTGTTGTAATTTCATGGTGATGAGGAGGTAGTATAATATAATAGTTAAGAATTTAGGCTTTTTAGTTAAACTATATATTTTCATCTGTTAACTGTACCACTTCTAAGTTTTGGGGCCTTTAGTAGGTTAGGTTCCGGGAACTTCAGTTTCCCCCATGGGGACATTAATGGCGCCAGATCAGACGTTGATGGTTGATGAGAGGGGTCAGTGAGAGAACATGTAAAATTCCTGCCACAGAAAAAAATGCCAATATTAAAATTCGGGACCTACATGTTGGCTTCTTTAACTGTAACATAACATCTTTTACAGCCTTAAAATGGTAAATGTCTGTTATTTTAGGTCATATCCATGGAAAGCAAAGTGGGAATTTAATCAGCTAATCAATGAACAGAGAAAACAACCATTATATATTCAAGGCTTATGAACAAATTGTAAGGACCAGTTGTACCTTAATGACCCACTGAATGATTACTCATTTTTTTAACTGTAAGAAATCAATCTCACTGAACCCTCTTTTACAAGCATTTAATTTTGTCACAGATCTGGTTTTATCATGTGCTAAGTTGTCTTCGCTCCCTGCTACTTGATTCTTTTCCTCCAAAGTACATTTTTTTCATGTCTCCCTCACATTAAGGACTTTGCAATTAGAGCAAATAAGGTGTACAGTTAGCAACTTAATTTAGGTTGAAATAATATTTTCCTCGTGTTAAATGTAAAGACACAACTTTTTATAAAAACTTTAATTCTCTCCTTACCAATATTGTCAAAGTAAGTATTTATTAAAGGTAGTAATATTAGTGGAAATATGAGTGCATTTTCTCTTCCAATAGAAAAGCAAAATATACCAAAAAACAAAAAAGCTTTTATTTTGGCATTTGCTATTTGAGGGTAATTATCTGTGAGGGTCGCACAGCAGAAAATAACTGGGTAATTGTTTTGTCAGTTTATAGATCACACACGAATTATAGCATCTGCTTCATTTCACTCCAGGTCTTGAATTGATAGTATAAGCCATTTGGAGAAGATTTTGGTTTCAAAATATGCTGTGGAATTTTTAATCAAAATCAATATCTCTAAAAATGTGTGCATGGTGAATGTAATTTTGTGCCTTCAGTGATGACCTCCACAGTTCTCAACTATTTCTGTAAAGTACACAGTAGTTATCATAAAATGAACTTTCATCAGGCTTTTCATTGTTTCCTTGAAACTGTGGACTGATTTCTGAGATGTGGATTTCACTACCTGACCTGAAATTGGCTCACTGATTGTGATACATCTCTCTGTGCTGCTTCTAGTAATTGTTTGCAAGATAATCTGGCTTACACATCAAATGCTAAGTAGTTTGTGTAGGATTGGGAGACATCAGAAATGAACCCAAGAAGGAAATGCATGATATGTAATGAAATATTGATAATCTTCATGACATATGATGCTGTGACTAACGATGTCCATTGAAATTCTTGTAATTAAAAATGGCCTTATGGTCAAAGACCTCCGTAATTCTAATATTGTTCATAATTGTTTCCAAACTGTGGAAAACATTAATGTGTTTATTAATGATGAAAGAGAGCATCGTACATATGCTGTTGGAAAATCAGCTGTACCTGAGGCATGTAAAGACCATTTCTTTATTGTGTCTAACCTGTAGCATTCTCTGCCTCCTGTCTCTAACAGCTCAAGTGCATTCTGCCACACCACTATAGTGGTCTAAATATCCAAACCAATTACATGATCTTCCTGCTGAAAATGTCCATCACCTTCCCGTTGTGACTTGATGCAAACGCTTCACTTCCCAGTGCCGTGTTCTACTTCTTGCCTCACTGCAGCAGCCACGCTCCTGCCGCACTGAAAGTCTCCCTGAACCCTTTCAGTCCCTCAGGATTTTTCATGACTGACATATATCCTTTAACATCCTCACTCCCAAAGATTTACAGTCGATGGATCTTTCCTTTATAATCAGTTTTTCATCCAGAACCCTGGTTGTACCTATACCTACTGGAGTGTATATATACTCCTTACATCAGGTTGCAGTTCTCTTTAAGTGTGTACGTTTCTGCTACTTGACTTTCAGGTCAAGGAAAAATTATTGTTTATGTTTGCTGCAGGAACTAACTGTATCTAGTACTCAAGAGATTTTCAGTTAATGTGTGTGTGTGTGAAAAAATGCATGAATGGTGAGCTTGCAGTGTGGCCAAATTAAAACTCTAATTAATATGTGCACGTTAACCATGGTAAATGTTTCTGATAATTTTTCATGTAGTGAGGACTACTTTCAATAAATATGAAAACATAGATAAAAACAACAAATGTAGTGAGAATATTCAAAAGAAATATGTCCTGTGTTTTCATATTAAGTGGGATTAGTCTGTGCACAATCCATGTACGTGCCATTGCTTCTTAGCCTTGATTTAAGTGCATTCTTTATCTGTGGTTCCTTTATGGTTCTGTTTCTCTGTGGAGTTTTCACTTGCTTTTCATTCAAACAGAGCTGTCCTTGAATCCAAATGTTTTAAAAATAACTTAGATTGTTTAGCTGTCTGCTTCTGAGATAACATAGTTTTCTACAATATCCTGCACCTAGACTGCAATTAGACCTCAAAAAAAAAGAATGGAAAGAGCACAATAAACTTCCTTTTTGTGCGTGAATGTGTGTGTGTGTTAATAGTGTGGAATAAAAAGCTAGTGACTTGAAAATTTTTAGTGTTCAGTACATATATTATTACCTATGCCTCCATACAATCTGTTTTTCTCTAATGCCTCTCTTTGTGTTTATTTAGCTCTTGCAATATCTCTCAGTTAGGTTTTGATTAAAATTGATTTTAAAGATGGACGGAAGAGCATAGTCACTGTCTACTTTTTTTGAGTAAAGACAATGTGTATCTGGGGTGTAGCATAAAGGTTTTTTTTTTGGTATTTTTTGTAATCTCTTTAAAAAATAGTACCCACATTTTTATTAAATCACACTTTTTGAATAAGAAATGCTTGCATTTATTATTGCTGAATCACTTTAATATTTCACTGTATTTTTCCATTTCTTTGGTGTACTAAAAAATTCTAAAAATGTTCTCTGTGATCTCCATGTTAACTGGTAAGTGCAGGTTATGATTTGAAGCTTTAATGTCAGGTCTAGTTTGAATAACACCTCTGCCAATTCTCTCCATTTTGATTAAGATACTTAACCTTTCTATGCTATTGAGAAAATGGGACTAATATTAGAACTCATATAATAGGATTGGGAGGATTAAATAAGATAATACATGTAAAACATTGCAAAGTATCTAGCACATAACAAGCATTCAATAAATGTGAGTTGTCGGGATGATGATGACGATGACAATGATGACGGCGCTCTTTTCACATTTACACAGTCACACCTTTGCAATCCCACCTACGCTGCTTCACAGTTTCACAATTGCTGCCTTTAATCATAACCACTCATCATATCATTCAATAAGCTCTACAGTGCACCAGACACTCTTCCAAGAGAAGGAGATACAGGAGTATATGAATAGATAAAAATCTCAGTTTTTTGTAGCTTACATTTGCATTGAGGGTGATGGGGCAAAATAGAGCAGGAATGGAGTATAGATTACTGGGAAGCAATGGTGATGTTTTAAATAGGGCAGTCACAGAGCTCCTACTAAGAAGGTAATATTTGAACAAAGACAAAGGGGTGAGAAAACACTTGTGCCAGTTTCCTAGGAAAGAGCATTTCAAGTACAGGGCAAATGCTTCTTAAATGCCATATAAAAATAATGTTAAGAGTTTATAGGGATCAGTGTGTGTCTAGCAACGAGTTCTACTATGATATAGGCTGTTACCGTACTTTGCTTTTCTTCATGCTTTTCTTTTGAGTGGAGTTTTGAGCCCTGATAATCATACACTTTTCGGTTTAGGATTGCCACATGTTCTGTTCAGTAAAGGGCAGGGAGCTCCAGAAAGCTCTCGAGTGCAGTGCTTGATTTCCACTAGATTCTTCTCTATTCTCCATGTGTAAGAGTAGCTCTACCTCCTGATGATTGGAGTCAGGATCCCATGGAGGACGATGAGCTCTTCTTGCCAGTTGGTCCCTCAACGCAGGAAGTCTAAAACTTTGATAGCAGTTGTAACAATTTAATAGGCACTTGTGGTGACTCTTGACAAGAGTGTGCCTGCGTGGGCACAGACCTCCAGCCCTGAGCACAAGCGCAGAGTGACGGTGCCAGAAAGCACACAGGCCTCCACTGTGTCTTTGGAGGGTGTGGTAAGTGAGGTAACACCTGCTTCCTGGGAGGGCCCATGGATCTTTCCTGTTAAGGTAACAGCACTATAACGTGGTCTCTGATTTAGTGACTATGCAGTGTCCTGAAGGATAACATATCATCTTTTCAGAGTGTTTTTGTCAGTTACACCTTTAGAAGGCTGTTGCAGCATTGTGTGAGATTAGCTGCTTCTGGATGGGGTGGTACAAGATTTGACCAATGGGGCTCCAAGTGAATTTGTGATGTTCAACTCCAGGTGGATTCTATGGTCATGGGCTCACTCCCACATCTCCTTTACAGTGAAGGAGTGCCCTGACCAGATGCTATGTTGTGTAGGATTTCATGTCTATGACCAAGATGTTCCATATGTCCCTTGATAGTAGTGTTGACTGAAGCTCTGCAGGGAGGAAAATCCAATCCAATCTGTAATAAGTATCTTGCCCTGTGGGAACAAATCATTATGCCTTGTAGGATGGAAGGGGGCCAATGTAGTCAGTTGCCAGAAACTGGCAGGGTTACCTTTGTAGAGAATAATGCCATATTGGGAGCTCAGTATTAATGTTTATTGTTGACAAGTTAGAGGCAGTAGTAGGTAGCTTTGCCCTGAGAAGTGGAGTCCACAGTTTTGTTTCCATGTACTCTTCATGTCTGCCTCAGTGGTCACCCTAGACCAGCCTGGGCTTGATCCCAGATGTATTAGTTCTTTCCTGTGGTGGACTGCTGCCAGGCAGATTTAACTTTATGACTTGGCAGCTCTAAAAGAAATCAACTTAAAATGACGAATTCTAGACACATACTCACTTGGAGTCCTATCAGTCAAACATTTCTTTTCTCCCAGTTCCCAGTGACATACCGAGACTTACTTTTCAAAAGACATATGATTATCAACTGTAGATACATGGTGTTGCTTCAGAACTCCAGTGGCTTGCTTCTAATTATCCCTCCAGAGCTTTCCATAAGCTCTACATTGCGTCTTTTCCCTCCCTGACACCTCCCACACCATCAGGTCTGCCAGATCACATGACACAAGCTGCAGCGCTGATGAGCTGCGTACACCAAGGCCTGACCTACCACAGGATCCCTTCATGCTCCAGGCCCTACTCAGTGCTGGTAGCCTTAGGTTTCACACCGTGTATGGGCCACAGCAAACTTCCTAGCTGCGGAATGTGTTGGTGCCGAACCTAAAGAGGTCTACGGGCACTATACTTCATTCATTCCACAGGCAATTCAAAATGCAGCAATTCGTATTTTAACATGTGGGATGACACAGCATGTCTCTGATGACTGGCCTGAAAATCTCACTGGAGGACCTGATCTCTGAAACTGCCTAGGATTTATTTCCCACACTATGGAACACATGTGTCTTACCACAGCCTCTAGAGGTACTAACCTTCTTTTGCTCATCCTGTCCAATCAACATGATTTCAATCAATGTAATGAAAGAGTGAGATGTTCCATGGGCCATCTAAGTGATACGGGTCCCTTTAGACTGTCTATGACAGAGGACAGGAGAATTGACAGCCCTGTGGCAAATAGACAAATGAAATCGTAGTTTCGTCCATTACGTGTATTTTGTCCAATACACATTGTCTATTCTCAACAAATGGCAGTGATTTCTTATCCCCTTTTCTAATTGTAAGGGTAAAAACACATTTACCAAACTAATGGCCACCAGTCATATACTTGGGGTAATGAAATCATGAACAAAACAGTTGATCTCAGGGCTACTGCTTTATTAAATCTGAGACAGTCAACCACCATTCTCAGTATCCATCCCATTTCTTCAGGGGCTAGACATTGAATTAAATGAAGCTATGATATGGAGCACAATCCTTGCATGATGTCTTCAATGGTAACACTAATTTCTGTTATAACCCCTGGGACATGATGTTGGCTTTAATTTAATATCTTGGCTGGAAGTGGATGTTTGGCGGTTTCATTTGGACTTAACTGAAATGATAGTTCTTCCTCAACAGACTAGGGGCTCCCATGACCCAGTGCACTAATTCCAGATATTCCCTTTAGGACGGGGAAAACTACTGCTGGGTGGGGTTTCTGGGCCCAAGGAGCACACAGCGTGTTGGGATTCAGCCAGGACTCCACCCATTACTTGTTTCCGGCAGATCCCCCTCTAACAAAAGGACTGTGCTGAAACTGAGTGTTCAGGTTTTGAAGCCATCTCAGTCATTAGAGTCTTTAGGTATTTCCCTTTAACTGGGATGCAGTTATGTGAGAAAACGGACATCTATATGTCCCTTTGGAAAGCTGGCATGTTATATACTTGCCATGGTGTTGCCACGTTATTCTTCCTAGAGATTCAAATGCTTTTCAGTCAGTGGGCTCCAGATCTGGCCACTGAGAAAGAGACTGTAATTTTTACTGTGACTCAGCCTCTTGCTTTTCCATTCATGTTCTGTCTGTTGTTATTGTTTTGCACCTTTGTTAGCTGCACTTCTCTTCTGCTCCTACGGACATCATTGTTGATCATCTTCACAACTTCTGGCAGAACAAGTCCCCCTGTCTGCTCCTGTGACCTCATTGGTAGTTACAGTAATTGGTGCCTCTTGGCTTCTGGCAATTAAATGATATCCATAGCATCTATTATTTTGAGGTCCGCATCACCCCAGGAGCGTTAACAGTAGCAGCTCACTGGTCTCCTCTTCTCCCATCTTCCCTGGACTGTAGAGGAGGTCTACCAGAGCTTTTAGTGATGATACTTCTCTCACCACACATTCCTGAAGGGCTTGGTGAATTGCATGTTCTGTGGACACTCCATGGATTGTAATCCTCAGGGTGGGCCTTCTGCCCTTACATAATATATATCTATTCCAGCATGCCCACTTCTCTCAGACTCTTAATTCCTTCTTCAGTCATCTGCTGGGGTAACTCAGGCATTTCTACTTAATTTAGAACTGGCTGTAATTTTTTTTTCCAGGCTTCTAAGAACCACTCCATCTGACAGTGTCCTTGGTAGAGTATTAAATCCCATGTCCCAAGAAAATGCCCTACCTCTTAAGCCAACTGATTCTTGCTTGTTAATTCTTACATTCTGGCACTGCTGATCAATCACACTTAAAATCCAATCCTAGGAGAACTCTCCTGGCTCCTGCTGGTAAATGCCAGCTAATTCTTGCAATTCCATATGGTGTATAGTCTCTATCGCTATCAGTCCCTTCTCAGACCGAGCACATCCCTAGCTATGTTGGCATTTAACACTGGTTATCAGCCTTGTGCCCAGGAAAGGAGATGGAAGGATACCCAGTGCTTCATGAGAGAAAGGATCCTATAGCATATTCCACCACAATGAAGAGCCACGCCTTGCTAGGGAAGTGTAGTCCACCATTCTGCTAGACCAGAGAATCTGTGCAGGTCAGGAGTTTCCATCCAGATGTCCCTGAACCGTAGTTTAACATCTGAGGTCTTCTCTACAAAGCCCTGGACTTTGTATAATAGATTTGCCTTGATTGAAGATTCAAATATTTCTGGAACTTTGTGACTCCAACAGTCTTCAAACTGATACTCGACTGTATTTGTACTTCACTGCAGGTAATGAGGACTTCAATCACAGGGGCTCTGTGACTGTAACACTTAGCCATTAACTGCTTGCTAATACCCCTCAATATCTCATTATCTTTTTGCATGGCATCAATACAATATAGCAGTACCCAGCCAGTTCCACTGTCTTTGTAGGTATTCTCCCTACGTCCACCATCCAACTAAATTTTTCGAATGCCTCCATCATTTCACCTGCCAAGACACTCCTCTTCTTTGGGACTGATTTCTTTCTGTCCTTTTATTTTTTCAAGTCACTGCAGGTAATATTGTTAGCAATTACACTGCCACTTTGTGCCAGAGAATATCCATGTGTCATTTACCAACCAGAATGACATTCTCTTCCCT
Organism: Smutsia gigantea; assembly: GCA_032199065.1. Classification (NCBI taxonomy): domain Eukaryota; kingdom Metazoa; phylum Chordata; class Mammalia; order Pholidota; family Manidae; genus Smutsia; species Smutsia gigantea. The sequence continues at coordinate 179,435 of JAVSCE010005218.1, forward strand.
TTTGTTATGGTGAGCCAGGCCCAAGTCCACAGCTTACTGCCTGTTTCCTCAGATCACTCTACTTCCAAGAGTCTATTATCTAAGTCTAATAAGAAATAGACATTAAGATGGGCTTAATCAGGCGCAAGGATTTTACCAGAGGAAATGCCTCTGTGACAGAAAATAGGAGGGGTTGTAGAAAGCTGTGGGAGGCAAGTCTGACTCCTCAAGAAAGGTTGGATGGAAGCATCCTAGTCTGTCCCTGCAATCATAGAAGATTCAGGAGAATCATCAGAAGAGCCTTGGTGCCGACTTTAGGATTGCTGCATGCTCAGTCATTGACTGGGAACAGCCAGTGAGAAGTATGGCCTTGATAGAAATACGGTGTTGGCTTTAGAGTGGAGCAGCTGATGCCTTTGGCCAATTAAGCTCCCTAGGCTTGGAGGTGTGCCAGGTGTATCCTGGCTGCCCCACTAGATGAATGAAATACAACCATTAGCACAGGGGGTAGAGAACGGTAGGTTACAAACTCAAATAGTTGTAGGGATGAGGTAATATAAATGAATCAAAGTAGGCAGCCTGAACTACTAGAAGAAACACTGCTCAAGCTAGAAGATGACTTGGCCTCAACACTGGAAAAACAGCAGAATTCTGTTCTGTAAGGTAATAATTTTTACAAGGAAAAGATGAAGTCTTGAATTGCCAGATCTTATTTTTTTGAGAAGCCAGAAATGTAGATATGTATATGAAATGTGAATTTTACGTATTGAAAACTAAGTTTTAAAAACGTCTTGGACTAGTATAAAGAGTTTATGCTCCACTTATCTTAATAGAAGATCCATCCTTCTTACTTTCCTCTCCATTTATATACCACAGGGAAAATGCTATACCCCACACAGCTCCTCATACACCTCCAAATGTAAGGTGGGAGAACTTCATAGCCTACCCTTCTTCTAGTACTTGAATTCCTGATACTGCTGGGCAAAGGCATAAGCTTATGATAGTTTGTTGAAGCAACTTCTGCTCCCTTATGCTATGCCAGTGTCATGGTCACTGCCAAGGATGCCTCCAACCCTTCTCTACAAGTTGCCATTGATACACTTTTTGACATTTTCTCTAGCCCTTGTCTGAATTCTTCCCAGATCCAAAGTTAACTACATATGTTACCATTTCAGCTCAAACTAATAGTCACTTTTATACTATTAAACTTTTTTCTTTGAACAAAATATGTTCCGCATGTACGCACCTGTAACTTGCCAGGTCTCTTCTTATTTTGCAGCTGCAAACCAAGGAAATGAAAATTCCTGAGAATTATTTCCCCTTGATATAGAACTTCAGCATCAAAATTTTTCTGAAACTAGGGTGGGATGTGAGCTGAGGCTTGCTACATTAGGATGTGTTTTTCCCAGTGAGAGAGTAATTTTCATCTGAGTCTTAAATGAGTCCTTGACCCAGAAAATATGTATGAAAATTTGTGTTCTTTGTTTTGTGATTTTTTTCTTCTCTTTTCTTTTTCCTGATTCAGACCTCTTCTTTGAGGAGAATGTAGTTGGCCACAGGCACCTTCAGGCATTTTTATATGCTCTCTGTTTCAGAGCCATGACATTCTCATCCACTAATAACAGGAATTTAAAGAAGTAAATTTTTTCCTCTGCACATTTCTCCACACCCCTACCATTCCTCCCTTAGAATTAGTCCCATTCAGTAAATAAGCAATTATATTATTCCACCATTCTTTGCTGAAGTGTCCATCAAGTAAAAGAGCATTTTGGAAGATTGGGGCCCTTTTGTGGGCATTCTTTCCAGCCTCTTGCAACCGCAATCTAAGGTACTTGTTTGTACTCTACACTAAAAGCAGTTTAAAATAAAAAATTAAAAGTGTTATTATTATTGTACCCATAGATATGGAAGACTCATTCATCCATTTCCTTACAAAAACATTGCCATGAAGCTTACAGTCACTGTTAGAAGGTTATTGAGGAATGCCAATCAAAGCATTCAACCAGGTCTTTTGTGAGGGTCCATAGACTACATTTTGCTCTGATGTCAAAACCAGGAAGAGTTACTACTCCCTTTGAGAAATTTGTTGTTTTTATCTTAACACACTGAGAATGTAAGTGAATAAATGCTATTCTTCTGGAAAGCTTGGAGCCAATCTGTGAACTTTCCAAAAAGATTAGTGGTATTTATTTTGTGTTAAGCTTATGCTGGCTCTAGTTTGCTTCCACAACCTTATTTTCTTTTTGCTTTGTTTTGCCTCTCATTTTAGAATTTAGTCTTACCTTCTATATAGCATATGTCTTTATAGCCTCTTAAAAATCCTTTCTGGACCAAAGCAACACGTAAATAAATTATACATAGTGTGAACACTCCTCCAAGTTACAAGTTCCTAATTTCATTGAATGGCCACATCCAGTACTTAAATATCATGTAAGATTTCGTGGGACCCTTTAGCCTGTCTCATTCCAAGACATAGTACCACAGGTGAGATGAATTTTAGAGCTTTTTCCTGAGTACATGGTGACTTTTATTGAAAGCACATTGCAGAACGAAGGAATGGAGTGAAATTAGGTTGTGTCCACCAGCAGAGAACTTGGGGCGTGTGGCTGCAGCTGCTGACAGTTTTCAAGCCCTGTGTCTTCCCAGAGACGGGATACTCCACTGAGATGTCACTTCCTGCAGAAATCACCTGACCTTCTACACCCAGATATTTCTAAAGGCGAGCAAGATTTGCTGCCCTTTCATCCAAACAGGGATAAAGAGAAGTACATCATGGGCAGGCCAGCGTTTTATTACGCTTCTGAGGCTTAAACTCTTTCTTTGATTGATGACGTTGCATAAGAAAACAAGTTGGCCTTGCATGATACTGTCTTTACACTTTTCTTTTGCATGTAATATAAGGATTCTGATGTCTCCAGTTTTTTTTTTCTGTGCAAACTTGTTTCATTACAGCATGGATACATTTATTCTTGCTATTTCCTGTATTATAATTTAAAATATCATGCATGTAGCTTACCTTTAATCAGACCTTAAAGGGTTAAATTGTCAGAAGGAAATTCACTTTTTCAAAATGGTGACTGTCACAGTTCCACTGCCTGCCACCCTCCCAAAGCTTCCCACTGACTTTAGAGTGAATCCCAGCTTTGTATCCTAACATAAGTGCTTTCTAGCCTGATGTGAGATTCCTCTGTCCTCACCTCCCACCCCTCTCCCTTTCATTTTCCAGGTCCAGTGAAACAGATCCTCCTTTGATTCTTCTAACCAATATTGGTTCCCTCTCAGGCATTTGAACTCATGGTCATCACCCCTAGAATCTGTACATGTCTGACTTTCTCTTTACTCACATTTGACTGAAATATACCTCTTAGATGCTTTTCATGAGCAATAGTCTATGTTGTTTGTATTAGACTACTTCCCCACCCAGGCATCTTTATCACATCATTATATTATTTTATACAGATAGCCCTAATTCATTTGTTTATTTATTCATTTACTTATTTAGTGTTTTCTTTCCATTGATTGAGTATAAACTCCTTGAGGGAGTAATCCAGTTTGTTGTGTTGATTGCCTTATCTCCTGTTTCTCTGACAGAACCTGGTATGCAGTAGGTTCTTAATCAACACTTTTTATTTATTTATTTTAATAAATAAAAATGAAGGACACTGTTATATACAAACAATGCCAGGTATTAACCTCAGTTGTGCTTATGAGAGAGAGTTGTAAAAAATCAGCATGTGAAAAATGGTATTAATTGACTTCATATTGTGTGCTAGGCGCTTTTCTAAGCACCCATGGATGCATTATCTCATTTAATCCTAAAACAAACTTCTGTAGTAGTAATAATAATGAGTTCCATTTTACAGTTGAGGAGTCTGAGGTACAGAGCTCAGAGACAGTGTGGGAACTAGGCTTTGAATCCAGGTAATCTGATAAATGGCTTCTGTGACTTTCAGAAGGGAGAGGAAAGAGTAATTTTTCCCCTTTCAGCACAGGGGCCAGTGGACACCGCTCCTCTTGCCGTTTACCTGATCACAGTCTAGGCAGATGGTGAGGTCTTTTGCTCTGAGGGTGGCCTAGAGGATCTTTCCCCTCTGCTCAGAATTTTCCTGCCCACACTGTCTTTGAGCATGCTGTTCAGTCTCTCTCCCTAAACATTTCTATTGTGTTTGCTTTTTTTGATTCCGAAAGTATTTTCTCACTCCAGAGAATTTTGTAAGGAGTAAAAATGTATTTATGCAGCTATAAATATCCCCTATAGTCTCTAAATTGTTAATAGTTATTCCTTTCCTTCCAGTCTTTTATCATGTCTTTCCTTAATAATTAGCACCGTGTCCACATGCCTTTATGTGTTGTTTCAGGTCTTCTTAGAAGCAGATGCCAAGATGGAACCAGAAATGCAAGAGGCTTTTTGAAGAAAATGCCAGAACAGAGGTGAGAGAGCCGGAGAGGACCAGGCGAATCTGCAGATCGCAATGCAGGTCTGACCCGGTAAAGGAGTACAAGGAGGAGAAAGGACAGGGTGGGGAGGGTGTTGAGCTGCAGGGCAGTCCTAAACATTCCAGTGCAGTGGGATCAGAGGTGAAGCCGCTGGAGCTGCCCATCCGCTGTGCTCTGTATGGCTCATTGTCATGGTCACCAAGATCCATTTGTCACGCAGTACACATCCGTTTCTCCATGTGCTCTCCAGGAACATCTCATGGGTCTCTCAACCTGAGGAGAAATAGAAAAGAGGGAATTTAGTAGTGTGCACAATAGCCTGTTGTCTCTGCTCTGAAGCCACATCTGATCTTCTCCCTCCTCTCCATCCATTCTGAACATCCTTCACCTTCAGCTCTTGCCTTATCTGGTCCTGTGGCTTGCCTGGTTGTGTGACTCAAACCTGCATCTCTGAGGGGTCTGAGCCCTTGGTAATTACAGCCACTGCAGGCTAGAGTCACTGCATGTGTTTGTTTATGATTACAGAGGGGCCAGAGAATACCAGAGGTACCAAGTGGGCCACCTGGGCTCCATGTGTATTTCTCCATCTCCATTGTGTAAAAGCATCCCTCCTTCTGCCTGACAACCACAGCCAGTGATCTCTGCCACAGCAGTGATTTCTCTCCTTACCTGATGGGTACTGGGCACCAGAAATGCAAAATTCCCTGGTGGCAGGTATAACTTGTAGTTCAGTGACACTCTGCTGTGTCCCCCACCATCCTCTTTGTGGACCAGAACATGCAACACTAGAGATTCCAGAGTTGGTTTGTACAGGAATAAAAATTCTTCAGCAAGTCTCCAGTGGTGACAGTGAGACAGGCCACTTCATGCTTCTAACCCTGGGTTCCCAGACCCGTGCGATCTTCCTTTTGGCAACACAGCGTCATAGTGGGCTTCCCTGGTCTCATGTGCTCACTTCAGGATGACGTCACCCCACCTCCAAGACAGAGCATCGGTCAGGCCCCTGGGAGGCTGTTCTATTGCTCTGTGGGGCTGGCTAGCTCTGCATGATGAGGGGTGTGATGTGACTAGAGAATTCCTTAGCCACGGGCCCACTCCCACCCCTCCTTGCTGTGAAGTGGGTCTGCTGACCGGGTGCTGTGTTCTAGGGGCTCAGTGTCTGTAGATCAGGCGTTCAGTAAGCCTCAAGAGAGCAGTGGTGCCTGAGTTTCCAAAGGCAGGAAAGGCAAGTCCATACCCTGAGTAGGTGTCTATCCTCTGAAGCTGAACCACAGCCCATCTCAGTGTGGGAGGAGCCCAAGGGAAGTTGATTTTCCATGGGGTTGGTTAGTGTCTTGAGGGAATAGTGCCACATTGTTGGGGTTGGAGTAAAGGGGTCTTTTACTATTACAGACTAAACTGTGTCCTTCCAAAATTTACATGTTGAAGATTTAGCTCTCAGTATGGCTATATTTGGAGAAGGGACTTTAAGGAGGTAATTAAGGTCAAATGGGGTCATGAGGGTGGAGCCCTAATTCAACAGGACTGGTGTCCTTATACACAGAGGGAAAGACACTAGCAGTCACTCTCTGTCTCCATGTGCACATAGACAAAGGGACCATGTGAAGGTGACATCTGCAAGCCCAGCAGAGAGGTCTCGTCAGAAGCCAGCCATGCTGGCACCTTGATCTTGGACTTCCAGCCTCTGGAACTGTAAGAAAATCAATTTCTGTTGTTTATAAGCTACCCAGTCTATCGTACTGTGTTAAGTCAGCCTGAGCAGACTACTATGGCTACCAACAAAGTAGAAATTCAGAGATGCAGCTCTGGGTGTGAGTCCATTATCATCTCCTCAGCAGATCTGAGAGTGGAACATTTTCAAGACTTCCCCAACATTTTATCTTACTGTTTATTAGGCAGGTACCTCTGGAAAAGTTGGAATTGTTTTAAATATTGTTAGCTATAAAATTCTAGTAAAAAGCATTCTCCACGCACATTCTTATTGCTCACCCAAATATTTAAGTTAACAGTGTTAGGGAAGAGATGATTGATACAATGTCTCAGCCATTACAGCTTGTAGGAAATGATGGAAAACTCAATTCACACTGTATGGTGTTTTCTGCAAGAAAGTATCTTTTACCTTCAATTTCAAAAGGTATTTTGTGGAGATTACCAAAACTATAAAGTTTTATAGAATTATCTTGAATATGTTTTTATGGTTCATTTATTAAACATTCAGTATGAATAAATGTGAATCTGGTGTTTTGCGAATCTCAAAGTAGATACAAAAGAAAATTATTTTCTACTTCTTTGGAGTTGGCATCTCTCAACCAGTAGATAAATTCTTAAATAATTCAGCAAATTTTATTTTGCACCTAGTATGTGTTTACTTGGGGATGTTGTGGGGATACAACAATGAAAAAATCCCCCAGGAGGTTATAGACCAATGGAGTCCTTGTCAGAGCTTCACTGATGGTGTCAAGGTTAAATAGTTGTTACACCTTTTGATGCAGCTTTTGAGGCCTTCTATCTACTTTAATTCCATTAGCATCTGCATAATCAAGAACAGCCTAATGAGAGGAAACATTGCCAGTGTATCTGCCATTTTATTCAGCTGATACATATTGTGAAGGTAAATCTTACTAACAAGATCAGCAAGAACGAGCATTGTCATACTGTGTGTAACAGGCTGGAAGTAATGACAAAACAAAGGAAACCCAGTTCATGCAACAAATCTAGTTTAAACCAAATTCATGGCCTGCAGAAATGAGGCCTACAGAATATTTCTAATTGTTTTGTGTTATTATTCCCTTAACTTATATGTTATAGAACATTTTGATAATGTGTTTTAGTGGGAGAAGATATTTATTAAATAGTAACTAATTCCCGGTGATGAAATTTTGTTTTCATCACTTCCCAAAAGTATTTTGATTTTTTAAGGTACCACTATTATATTTGCTCTGACCAAACCCCTTTTGTGAAAAACCACTGGTGTAGTGTGCACATGTGTATGTGTGTGTGTGTGTGTGTGTGTGTGTGTGTGTGTGTGTGTGTGTGTGCATGTGTGTCTATGTGTGCATTCCTGGGGAAAATCCTTCTAGTTTTTCCTACATCATCTAGTTCTTTGTTTTACACTATGTACATTCTAGGATTCCTGCAAACTACTGTTCTGTATTAAATTGCTAATCCTCATGAGGGCATGTCTTTTCTTCCCCTAAAGAGATTTAATATAGTCTTACAAAGGTTTATTCCCAAGACCTTTAGCTATATCCAATAAATATGTCCAGGTAGAACATGCATTATTTTTCATATCGTCAAACTCAAGAATAGTATCACTGGAGCAACTTTACAGTGCTCTGTAAGATTAATGCATATACCTCTCATTACAGTCTCCCAGGAACACAGGAACACGTTTTTTTGAAAATGTTTTCCCAGAGCCGCAGTAAATTTGTAGAAGCAGGATTGAGCCAGCAGATTCTGCTTTTTGAATACAGTTCACATGAAACTCGTTTTAAAAAATATACCCTGAGATGTGGTGGTAAATTTTCTTCTGAGTTAAGTTGAAAAAGTCTATCCCATAATTAGTCATATTTGCTAAAATATTAAAAATTGCTACATCATTTCTTGCACAATTTGGTTGCTAGACTACATAGTTAATGATGTGTAATCAATGAAGGTGTGAGTACTCCCTTAGTATTCTGACAAAACATTTCAGGTAATTATTCCTCCTTATAATTTATCTTTAATTTTGAATGTGATCCCATTAGCAAAAGTTTTATGAATAAAAATTGTCTTCATTATATCACTTTGCTTTCTGCATGAGATAATATTTTACTAGGGAATGCATGACTTGGGCAAGGAGCTGCTATTCCAGTGTGGTCCTTCTGTTCCTTTGAAAAATATAAATAATTGTCCTTTTTTGCTTATTGATTTTTTGCCATTGGTCTAATCTCATTATTTAATTATTAGTCACTGAACACTACTTCAGTTAGTTCAGATTTTGTGGATAGTGGCCTGTTAACTAGTACTAAGATTGCTGGTGTAAAAAACAATCTGTGTTTCATCTAAATGTGATTAGAGAATTACATAATTATGTATTTAGGGTTCTGATTGTTTTTATTTGATTTGGATAGATAGTGATCCACATCTCAAAGATGCAGGAAGCATAAAACAATTCTGCAGTAAACATAATACTGCCTGAGTTTTATACTGTAGATGATATGTGACAACTTATATTTGTTCTATATAATTTTCTAAAATGGCAGTTCAACAAATTCAGCAAATAAGTAACGCAAAACACCAAACTCATATATTATAGGCATAAGCCAGGTACCTTCTGGGTGGAGTCTCCCACACCTTTGAAATCAGTTAACTTAGACTCAAACTCCCAAACATGCCTTTTGGAATTCAAAGCCCTTTTCTAACCTTGTGTGAATGTACTGGTGCTTCTGTGGTTATGGCTTCTCTGGGCTTCTGCTTTTGCACGTGGTGTTTCACTCCCTACACCTCAGAAGTAAAGCTTGTTCTCATTCACAACACTTCGGGGAAAACATCCTACAAAAAAAATAACGGAGGTGTTTCCATCAAATACCCATGGGCAGCATATTACGGTGGATGCTGGAGTTGGGAGAGGACAGGCTGTACGCTGAAGCCATAGAAATAATGAGAAATAGTTCATTTCTACTGGATACTTCACACAGGTATTCCTGCCACACACCATCTCTCTGGTTCCTCTGACTCTCTCACTATTCTTTGTCTCCATGCACTTCTCTCTGAAACGCGACACAAATTCCTGTTCTCTTTCAGAAAGTGTAGTTCCAATTCATTGCATCTTGCTTTTTCCTGATACTGACATCCGTAGGGCTCAACCTCTAGGAAAAGTAGTTGAGCAGGATGATTATCCAAAGATATTTCTTTTTTAAGTAAGTTCTTGTCTTTGCCTCTGTGACTTTTGCGAATGCAGTGTTCCAGTGTGAAAGAAGCAGAAGCGGTTCTCTTGACATTCTCTGGTTGGGACTACAGGGGGCGTCTTGAGGTCGGTGGTCTACTTAGCTCCTGACTGAACCTTTGACTGCGTCAGTCACCAAGTTCACCCTATGGTAAAGCCCCATCTGTGAGAGCAAAGCAGTATTTTCAACGAAACTAATTCAAGGGACTCTTCTGCTGTCTTACCACTCATGACTATATATGGAAAGTGAGTCTTCTCTTTGTATTTAAGAAGTGACAAGTATATTCCTAGCCTATATAGTATCAGGGAAAACCTACATTTATTAGGTAATAAATTGCTAGATATTTAGTGTTGTACTCTCATAATAAAATTACATTGGTTATGTAATAATTTCTAAATTGGAATATATGTTAGCAGAAAGTCAGATAATACTTTCTTGTCTTGTTTTTTTCTCAGAAATGATAGCTGTTAAATGCCCTATTTTCAGAACAGTCATTCATCCACAACTGAATGGTTGTCTGTTTAGAAGTGCTTCAAGAATTACAACAAAGAAACTGAAGTATTTAGAAAAATTCTGTGTTTGGCAGGCTAACAGGGCCAATTCAGAACTGAAAAATTATTATTTAAAATTAACCCAATTGGTTTGAGATTTTGCTTTTTATTTCACACGCAATCCATACACTTTTTCCGAATACATACATATAGGAAAAAACAGAGTATGTCTTTTGTTGTACATAAAAGAACTATAGTATTAAATGCTGAAAAATAACATTCTGACTAAGTTATTTGTTGTGGTCTTTATTTTATTTAAAGTCTTTTTATCTAAGCCATTAGTGACAGTGAAGTCGATTGTTCTTCACTCTGATCAATTACTGGTCAATACGACACTCAGTTTATGTCCAAAAGATAAAGTATATGTAGAGATCCTAATCTTTTAAGAAAAATCTGGATGAAAATGTGGTCTTTGTTTCCTGATTTCATGTTGCCTGAGAAAGGTAAGTATGGACTTAATATTTAAAACACATAAACATGTATTAGATGCTCAGCCCTTACACGTCTATTCAGAAACTTGTTACAGTCTGCTGGAGATTAGGATTTTGTACATATTTTATCCTCTACACTAGTTTCTGTGTGCCTTAAAATAGGAGACCTTTTGTTTTCATCTTTGAGTTCCTATAAACTAGTAATATATATATAATAAACACTCCATAAATATGTTTCAAGTTGAATATTTTAATAATGGTAATGATAATAATGATGGTATTTTTGAGCAGGTACCCGTCATGTACTAAAGTGCTCTATTTTACTCGGAGAAGCAATTATGGTTATTTTTTTGTTAGTTTATATCAAGAGGGGAAATAACTATAAAATAATAGCAACTATAAGGGTTGGGAAACACTGAAATAGATGGCCAAACATTTATAGTCTTCCATATTCTGATAAATAAAGTAAATTGAAATGCTTATATATATTTTTTACTTTAGTATCATTAATATACAATTACATGAGCAACATTGTGGTTATTAGATTCCTCCCATTATCAAGTCCCCATCACATACCCCATTACAAGTCACTGTCCATCAGTGTGGTAACATGCTACACAATCACTACTTGTCTTCTCTGTGCTATACTGCCTTCCCTGTGCCCACCCCCACATTATGTGTGCTAATCCTAATACCCCTTAACCCTTACTTCTCTTCTCCCTCCCCAGTCCCCCCGAACCCCCAAACCCCAACCCCTGGTTCCCTTTCCTTGGCAACTGTTAGTCCATTCTTGGGTTCTGTGAGTCTGCTTCTGTTTTGTTCCTTCAGGTTTTGCTTTGTTCTTATGCTACACAGATGAGTGAAATCATTTGGTACTTGTCTTTCTCCACCTGGCTTATTTCACTGAGCATAATACCTTCTAGTTCCATCCATACTGTTGCAAATGGTAGAATTTGTTTTCTTCTTATGGCTGAATAATACTCCATTGTTTATATGCACCACCTCTTCTTTATCCATTCATCTACTGATGGACACTTAGGTTGCTTCCATTTTTTGGCTATTGTAAATAGTGCTGCAATAAACATAGGGGTGCATATGTCTTTTTGATACTGGGAAACTGCATTCTTAGGGTAAATTCCTAGGAGTGGAATTCCTGAGTCAAATGCTATTTCTATTTTAATTTTTTCGAGGAACCTCCATACTGCTTTCCACAATGGTTGAACTAGTGTACATTCCCACCAGCAGTGTAGGAGGGTACCCTTTTCTCCACAACCTCGCCAGCATTTGTTGTTCCTATTCTTTTCTATGTGGCCGTCGTAACTGGCGTGAGGTGATATGATATCTCATTGTGGTTTTAATTTGCATTTCCCTAATGATAAGTGATGTGGAGCATCTTTTCATGTGCCTGTTGGTCATCTTAATTTCTTCTTTGGAGAAGTGTCTTTTCATATCCTCCGCCCATTTTTTAATAGGGTTATTTTATTTTGGGGTGTTGAGGCATATGAGTTCTTTATATATTTTGGATGTTAACTCCTTGTCAGATATGTCATTTACAAATATATTCTCCCTTACTGTAGGATGCATTTTTGTTCTGCTGATAGTGTCTTTTGCTCTACAGAAGCTTTCTAGTGTGATGTAATCCCATATGTTCATTTTTTATTTTGTTTTCCTTGCCCAAGGAGATGCATTCAGGAAAAAGTTGCTCATGTATATATTCAAGAGATTTTTGCCTATATTTTCATCTAAGAGTTTTATGGTTTCATGACTTACATTCAGGTCTTTGATCCATTTTGAGTTTACTTTTGTGTATGGGGTTAGACAGTAATCCAGTTTCATTCTCTTACATGTACCTGTCCAGTTTTGCCAACACCAGCTGTTGAAGAAGCTGTCATTTCACCATTGTATATCCATGACTCCTTTATTGTATATTAATTGACCATATATGCTTGGGTTTATATCTGGGCTCTCCAGTCTGTTCCATTGGTCTCTGGGTCTGTTCTTGTGCCAGTACCAAATTGTCTTGATTACTGTTGCTTTGTAGTAGAGCTTTAAATCAGGGAGTGTAATCCCCCGACTTTATTCTTCCTTGTCAGAATTGCTTTGGGTATTTGGGGTCTTTTGCAGTTCCATATGAATTTTAGAACTATTTGCTCTAGTTTGTTGAAGAATGCTGTTAGTATTTTGATAGGGATTGCATTGAATCTGTAGATTGCATTAGGCAGGATGGCCATTTTGGCAATATTAATTCTTCCTATCCATGAGCACGGGATGTGTTTTCATTTATTAGTAACTTCTTTAATTTCTCTCATGAGTGTCTTGTAGTTTTTAGAGTATACGTCTTTTACTTCCTTGGTTAGGTTTATTCCTAGGTATTTTATTCTTTTTGATGCAATTGTGAATGGAACTGTTTTCCTGATTTCTCTTTCTGCTAGTTGATTGTTGGTGTATAGGAATGCAACAGATTTCTGTGTATTAATTTTGTATCCCATAATTTCACTGAATTCAAATATTAGATCTAGTAATTTTGGAGTGGATTCTTTAGGGTTTTTTATGTACAACATCATGTCATCTGCAAACAAGGACAGTTTGACTTCTTCCTTGCCAATCTGGATGCCTTTTATTTCTTTGTGTTGTCTGATTGCCATGGCTAGGACCCCCAGAACTATGTTGAACGGAAGTGGGAAGAGTGGGCATCCTTGTCTTGTTCTTGATGTTAAAGGAAAAGCTTTCAGCTTCTTCCTTTTAAGTTTAATGTTGGCTGTGGGTTTGACATATGTGGCCTTTATTATGTTGAGGTACTTGCCCTCTATACCCATTTTGTTGTGAGTTTTCATCATGAATGGGTGTTGAATTTTGTCAAATGCTTTTTCAGCATCTATGGAGATGATCATGTGGTTTTGTCCTTCTTTTTGATGTCGTGGATGATGTTGGTGGATTTTCGAATGTTGTACCATCTTTACATCCCTGGAATAAATCCTACTTGATCATGATGGATGATCTTTTTGATGTACTTTTGAATTCTGTTTGCTAATATTTTGGTGAGTACTTTTGCATCTATGTTCATCAGGGATATTGGTCTGTAATTTTCTTTTTTGTGCTGTCTTTGCCTGGTTTTGTTATTAGAGTGATGTTGGCCTCGTAGAATGGGCTTGGAAGTATTCTCTCCTCTTCTGCTTTTTGGAAAACTAAAGAGAATGGGTATTAGGTCTTCACTAAATGTTTGATAAAATTCAGCAGTGAAACCATCTGGTCCAGGTATTTTGTTCTTAGGTAGTTTTTGATTACCAATTCAATTTCCTTGCTGGTAAGTCATCTGTTCAGATTTTCTGTTTCTTCCTTGATAAGCTTTGGAAGGTTGTATTTTTCTAGAGAGTTATCCACTTCTTCTAGGTTATCAGTTTGTTACCAAATAATTTTTCGTAGTATTCTCTCATAATTCTTTGTATTTCTGTGGTGTCCATAGTGGTTTTTCCTTTCTTATTTCTGATTCTGTTTATGTGTGTAACTCTTTTTTCTTGGTAAGTTTAGCTAAGGGTTTATCTATTTTGTTTGTTTTCTCGAAGAACAAGCTCCTGATTTCATTGATTCTACCTATTGTTTTATTCTTCTTAATTTATTTCTTTCATCTCTAATCTTTATTATGTCCCTCCTCCTACTGACTTTGTACCTCATTTGTTCTTCTTTTTCTAGTTTCATTAATTGTGAGTTTAGAATGTTCATTTGAGATGTTCTTCTTTCCTGAGGTAATCCTGTACTGCAATATACTTCGCTCTTAGCACAGCCTTCGTTGCATTGCACAGATTTTGTGATGTTGAATTACTGTTGTCGTTTGTGTCCGTATATTTATTGATCTCTGTTTTTATTTGGCCAATGATCCATTGGTTATTTAGTACCATGTTATTAAGCCTCCATGTGTTTGTGGGATTTTTCATTTTCTTTGTGTAATTTATTTCTAGTTTCATACCTTTGTGATCTGAAAGCTGGTTGGTACAATTTCAATCTTTTTGAATTTACTGAGGCTCTTTTTTTGGCCTAGTATATGATCTATTCTTGAATATGTTCCATGTGCACTTGAGAAGAATGTGTATCCTGTTGCTTTTGGATGGAGTGTTCTGTAGATGTCTGTTAGGTCCATCTGTCCTAAAACATTGTTCAGAGCCTCTGTCTCTTTACTTATTTTCTGTCTGGTTGATCTGTCCTTTGGAGTGAGTGGTGTGCTGAAGATTCCTGTAATGAATGCATTGCAGTCTATTCCCCCTTTAATTCTGTTAGTATTTGTTTCACATATGTAGGTGATCCTGTGTTGGGTGCATAGATATTTATAATAGTTATATCCTCTTGTCGGACTGACTCCTTTATCATTATGTAATGTCCTTCTTTGTCTCTTGTTACTTTCTTTTTTTGAAGTCTATTTTGTCTGATACAACTACTGAAACTCCTACTTTTTTCTCCCTATTAGTTGCATGAAATATGTTTTTCCATCCCTTCACTTTCTGTCTGTGTATGACTTTGGGTTTGAAATGAGTCTGTTGTAGACAGCATATAGAAGGGTCTTGTCTTTTTATTTTTTCAGTGACTCTATGTCTTTTGATTGGTTCATTCAGAACATTTACATTTAGGGTGATTATCGATAGGTATGTACTTACTGCCATTGCAGGCATTAGATTCGTGGTTACCAAAGATTCAAGGGTAATTCCCTTACTATCTAACACTGTAATTTAACTCACTTAGTTTAACACAACCTGAAGGTTCTTTTTTTCCCTCTTTTTTCTTCCTCCTCCATTCTTTATATATTAGGTATCATATTCTATACTCTTTGTCTATCGCTTGATTGACTTTGGGGGTAGTTGATTTGATTTTGCATCTGCTTAGTAATTACCTGTTCTACTTTGCTTTTGTTTATTTCCCCTGGTGACAGCTATTTAGCCTTAGAAACACTTCCATCTATAGCAATTCCTCCAAAATGTACTGTAGAGGTGGTTTGTAGGGGTAAATTCTCTCAGCTTTTGCTTATCTGGAAATTGTTTAATCCCTCCTTCAAATTTACATGATAACCTTGCCGGTAGAGTATTCTTGGTTCGAGACACTTCTTTTTCATTGCATTCAATATATCATGTCACTCCCTTCTGGCCTATAATGTTTCTGTTGAGAAATCTGATGGTAGCCTGATGGGTTTTCCTTTGTATGTCATCTTTTTTCTCTCCCTAGCTTCTTTTAAAAGTCTGTCTTTATCCTTGATCTTTGCCATTTTAATTATTATATGTCTTTATGTTGTCTTCCTTGGGTCCCTTGTGTTGGGAGATCTGTGCACCTTCATCACCTGAGAGACTATCTCCTTCCCCAGATTCAGGAATTTTTCAGCAATTACGTCCTTGAAGACACTTTATATCCATTTTTCTCTCTCTTCTTCTTCTGGTAACCCTATAATGTGAATATTGTTCTATTTTGATTGGTCACACAGTTCTCTCAATATTCTTTCATTCTTAGAGATTCTTTTTTCTCTCTGTGCCTCAGTGTCTTTATATTCCTCTTCTCTAATTTCTATTCTATTTACTATCTCTTCTACTACATCTAATCTGATTTTAAATCCTCCATTGTATGTTTCATTTCAGATATGGAATTTCTTATTGATTGAATCTGTGTCATAAATTCATTCCTGAGTTCTTCTATATTTTTCTGTACCTCCATGAGCATGTTTATGATTTTTATTTTGAACTCTCTTTCAGAAAGATTGGTGAGTTCAGTTTCATTGGGCCTTTTTCTGGGGTTTGTGAGATTTTAGTATGAATCAAGTTCCTTTGACATTTCATATTTCTATGTGGTGCCATCTAGTGCCCAGAAGCTCTAGCTGCTGGGGCTGCTCTGCCCCTGGAGTGAGCTTGGGCTCACAGCAGAGTCTCACACTGTGTCTGGTGGGAGGAAAGAGCTGTTTCCTGCTTTCCGGCTGCAGCGCCTGTCTCCAGTGTCAGAGCCAGTGGGCCAAGCACACAGGTGTAAGCCTCTGTACTTTGCATCTCTAGCTGTTGTAGGTGGGGCCCCCCTCTGGCTGGCCTGATGCCAGCATAGGGACTGCCAGTTTCTTAGCTGGTGCCTGCAGAACATGAGGAAGGCACAGCAGGCTGTGTGTCACAGTGTGGGACCTTGGAGCTGTGTAGCCAACCAGGAGGATGGAGTGCCTGAAGCTCCTCAAAGTTTCCAATCTGCTGGGCAGAGCACACCCAGGCGACCTTGTCCACTTACCTTTCTCCTGTGCAGCAAGCTCTGAGTAAACCTGGCTCCTTCAGCAGTCCTCTCGCTGCTAGGAAGCCTTTCAGACCACCCGCCTTTCCTTGTCCCAGAGCGGCCAGGTGTGGATCCCTGTCCTCCACAAACAGCCAGAATCTCAGTCTCTCAAGCACTCTGCCAGTCCCAGCTCCCCAATCCTACCAACCTCCAGAGCACCACACAGTGTAGGTGTGTGCTCCAAAGCAGATCTCCAGGGCTGGGTATTCAGCAGTTCTACATTTCCATGCCCTCCCTGCTCCGTTTCTCTTCCTCCTACCAGGGAGCTGGGTTGGGGGAAGGGCTTGGGTCCCACAGATCAAGGCTTTGGTATGTTACCCTGTTTCATGAGGTCCACTCTGTTTTCCAGGTGTTTGCAATCTGGTGCAGCCTTCTTTCTGGTTTCTGTTTTAGGATTAATTGTATTAACTATATTTTCGTACTGTATGTGGTTTGGGGAGGAATTTTCTGTCTCACCTCTCATGCCACCATGTTGAATACATCTGTCAAAATGCTTACATTTTTAAATACTGATGGGCTTAACAATTATTTTCACAAGCATAGATCTCAAGACAATCAGGAATAATTAGCTATCTCTTGGTGTAGTTGATATCTCTGGATTTATCCTGTGTAGCCTCTTGTCTCTTCTGGTAACAACATCCTGTGTTTTCCTTGGGGAATCTTGTCTCCATCCTGTTCATCTCATGTGGTTACAGAGGGACAACCCCCTCCTCCAATTCCTGTGGTGCAATCATACCCCAGGCCTGGCCTATGATAGTGACCTTCCCTTTGGCTATCCTATTGGTAATCAATTCAGCAATAGACACACAACCCAAACAAAGGAAACAACTGGAAGCTCTAGGTGTTTTTTAGCAGCTGGGTGAATACATGTGCTCTTTTCATGGGATTGCTGAATTTGGACTTAGTCTAGAGCTATTTGCAGTTACTATTTCTTTGGCAGTGTCCCTTTGAGACTGAAGCTAGTGCAGAAGGAACAGTGTCAAGACACACACCACAGAATAAGTGTTCCAGATGATATGCACTAGTGGATGCATTGGGTAAAAGTTTGAGGAGAAAAGGATATTAGCATAGTTTCAAAGTGTCTCCTCCAAGCTATTTATCAACTACAAAGTGAAAAATAATGTTACCTTTACAATGGAGAAACCCGGAAGTGAAACCTTAACCCAGTGATCAAGGTGAACATCCCCAGAAATAAAATATGTTGCCATTTTGGTCCCTCAGTACTATGCACTTTGAGAGGAAAAACTCATTATTTTTGTGGTATGCTTGAAAAATGTGCCTAACTTCAATCTAATTATTAGAAAACAAGGAGAGGCATCAGCAAAACTCACATTGAGACACATCTACAAGATAAGTGACCAGTTCTCACCAAAAGTGTCAGGATACTGAAAGATAAGGAAAGACTGTGGAATTGGCACAAATAGGAAGAGACTAAAGAGAGAGAACAAGTAAATGCAGCATGGCAGCCTGGATTAGATCTTGGGGGAAAAAATACACTTAAGGGGGGAAAAAAAACCCTGGTGAAATTCAAATAAGGTCTGTAATTTAATTAATAGTATTATAACAATGTTAATTTCCTGGTTTTGAAAATTGTATTATGGCTATCTAAATTGTTAACAGTGGGGAAAAAAACTGAGTAAAGAATATAGTGAACTCTTTGTAATATTCTTTCAAATTTTCTGTAAATCTAAGAAAAAAAACAAAGAATGAAATTGAGTCAAGAGATTGAAAATGATAGATTTCTAGCAACTTTATATACCTGTCTCTAGCTATAACTGAATACAGACCTACCAGTTGGCTTTTCAGGTACGTGAGTTAAAAACTCTTTAATAATTTTAGTTGGGTTTCTCTCATTTCCAAGCAGTAGAAATATGGTGAATATAAATATCTTTTCTTTGCCAGCGAGTTTGTGTGGCTTATTTTTTTTAAAATGCCTCATTGCCAATAACATGTTTCATATAAGAGAACTTCCCAGAAATTTCCATACTCAAACCATAATTTTTTTTTCATTTTTATAATTTCACATGGAGGCATTCCTGTAATGTACTCTTCACGTTGTACTGCGTCTTTGTTGTGGTGAAGGTGATTTTCATTCTTTCAATGATTTCAAGTCATCTTCAGAACATAAATCATCTTATAGCTTAGAACGTGTTGGCATCATGATCGATTGAGTTGTAGAAATGTATGTTCCTTCATTAATTGTGCTCTGATTGTTAAGGTTTATTTGTCTATTCTCAGAATTTTTATGAATACTCCTTAGCTTATATGGCTTCATATACAATTTTTTCTGCTGTTAACCTATTTATAACAGTTCTTCTCCTCTAGAACTTGCTGCTATGTATCTGCTGTTGGAGAACACAGTCTTATTGAAATCAAATCTAAAACAAGACTCATACTATGATCAAAATTCATAGATTTTGTGATGTTTGTTTTGGACTGGGCATTTTTGTTGGTTTTCTTCTTATTTATAACTATGAGCTATGATCTATATGAATGAATTTATTGAACGTGTGACCTTAGGATATGATAACGTGACTCAGTTAGAAAATAAAGTTTCAGTAGCTTATGTTTTCATTCATATTGTTGGCACTTGTTTTCTTAATAAGTCACCAATAATTCCAGTTCATCATGATACATGTACCAAAATGGCGTAAGAACAATGAACATCACATGATAACAAAAAGAGTTAAGAGTACCTCATCTCCATGTGCCAGCGCTTGCAATTACTTCTTCCTGCTTACAGAGTCATTCGTGAATCCCTTTTGTGACAGATCTTTTGCCCTAACTGATGTGAATGTAGAGTCTTTCTTTTTGCCTGGATGTATCAATTCCCTAGAGCCACCTTAAATGCCTATCCTCTTTTATCTTGGTCTCCTTCAAAATGTGTCGAGCTGATTGCCCTTCTCTTCACTGCCCATATGCATCTATTATTATCCTTTTTTTTAAAAAAATCCTTCAAGTCAGCAGCAGCTATACTCTGCTGTCATTTCCTTGGCTTGGAGTCAATTCTTTTTTCCTGCCAAGTGCCAAAGTGCTTCTCTTGCAGTAGTAATTTTGTTACCTAGTGTAAATGAACAGCATAGCTTCAAGCTTTTACTATAAATAGTATGGAGTTTCTCAAAGGTCTCCCACTGATTGTTCACCAGACTGATTTAATCTCTACTACTAGACTCATAAATTGACATTTTAGCAGTCGTTTCTGGATTGTGTTTAATATAGTCCCAATTAGTTTTTGTTATGTGTGTAGAGGAACGGTTCTTGTTTGTTTGTTTTAGAGCTCTAATAAGTAAATATATCTAATCTTAAAGGAGGAAAAAAAAGGAATAAACAGAAGATTCAGAATTTTCCACTACTCATCCCTATGAACTGTTTGTCCCTCCACCCTCTGAATAGAATGTAAGTGTGGCAGGAGTCTTTGTCAATTGTCTGTGGAGGGATAGTTTGTCACTTGAGGTCATCAGTTGGTAAGCAAATTTATTGATCACTGAGAATACTTAGAGTGTGGTTCAGTAAAAGGGAAATGAGGTAGTGATGTAATGGAAACAACTCTGGGCAGAGGGCCAGAAGAGGTGGATTTTAGTCCCAACTATGCCAATATATTTCTGTGGGCTAATGTGTAAGTTCAGTTCCATCTTCTGAAAATAGTTAGGCTTTACTATATGAAATTAAATTGTGTTCATCTCATATTATATGAGTCTAGAATACTGTGTTCCTTGAGGAATTCATGATTTAATTGACATGTATGAGAAGAGTAACATTGCTTGCAATTCCTTATGACATTTTGTAGCATAGGCACCATGTCTATCCTCACTACGGTCCCAAGTCCAAGCATAGCCTGGAACAGAGGTTCCCATTTTTTTCCTAGTGAGACACACATGACTGATGACAGTTACATTCATAACCACATACTCAGAGGAACACATGGGATATGAGCTATACTATGTGCATGTCCAAATCGAAACTTTCCCTCCTTCTTTGTCATATTAAAATCCAATGATACAATTGATCTGCTCTTGTTCATTTATTTAAACATCTCTATTCAAGTATAATTGATTAACAATAAATTCCACATGTTTAAAGGGTATGATTTAATGCATTGGTATATGCATGCACCTGTACAATTATCACAATATAAAGAACATATCTATCAATTCCAACAATTTCCTTGGGCTTCTTTGTAACCCTCCCTTCTCCTCCTCCACCATATATTTTCCATCATCAGATGACTACTGACTTGATTTCTATCACTAGAGATTAGTTTGAGTTTTCTAAAATTTTGAACAAATGAAATCAGGGAATGAAAAGTTACTATTTGGGGGGTGGGAGTATGATTTTTGTACTGCATATTTTCATGTCCATCCGTCTTGCTGTAGGTATAAATAGGGCATTCCTTTTTATTGCTAGGCCATATTTCATTGTATGAATATATCACAATTTGTTAATCAGTTCTCCTGCTGGTGGGCGTTTGTTTGTTTCAAGCATTTGGCTATCACAGAATAAAGCTACTGTGAACATTTGTGTATACTACTTCTATGATCTTGTTCTTTCATTTATTTTGTGTATATGCCTAAGAATGATTGCATCATATATTACGTTTAAATTCAACTTTTTAAGAAATTGATAACACTCTTCCCCCAAGTAGTTATACCACGTTACATTCCCACTAGCACTAACTAGTACAGGTCTTCCACATCTTCATCAGCATTATGGTGTATCATTTTCATTTTAGCCATCCTCATGGGCGTAGTGGTACAGCACTGTGGTTAACTTGCATTTCTTGAATGATTAGTAATGCTGAGCATTTTTAGTGTACGGATGCTAGAGATGTGTGCATCCCTGGTAATGCGTCTGTTAAAACATTTTCCCATTTCTTTTAATATGGGTTTTTCTTATTGCTAAGTCATGAGAGTTCTTTACATATTATGGATATAATTGTCATATATATGATTTACAAATATTTTCATTTACTCTGTGGCCTGTGTTTTTACTCTTCACTGTTTCCTTTGACTAGCATTAGGTTTAAACTTTGTACTATAATATACTCTTTCTTTCTTTTTATTAAGGTATTATTGATATACACTCTTACAAATGTTTCACATGAAAAACAATGTGGTCACTACATTCACCCATATTATCAAGTCCCTACCCATACCCCATTGCAGTCACTGTCCATCAGTATAGTAAGATGCCATAGATTCACTGTTGCCTTCTTTGTGCTACACTGTCTTCCCTGTGACTCCCAACACCATGTATACTAAACATAATACCCCTCAATCCCCTTCTCCCTCCCTCCCCACCCGCCTTCCCACACCCCTCCCCTTTGGTAACCACTAGTTCCTTCTTGGAGTCTGTGAGTCTGCTGCTGTTTTGTTCCTTCAGTTTTGCTTCGTTGTTATACTCCACAAATGAGGGAAATCATTTGGCACTTGTCTTTCTCTGCCTGGCATATTTCACTGAGCATAATATCCTCCAGCTCCATCCATGTTGTTGCAAATGGTAGGATTTGTTTCTTTCTTATGACTGAATAGTATTCCATTGTGTATATATACCACCTCTTCTTTATCCATTCATCTACTGATGTACACTTAGGTTGCTTCCATATCTTGGCTAGTGTAAATAGCGCTGCAAAAAAACATAGGGGTAAATACGTCTTTTTGAATCTGAGAACTTGTATTCTTTGGGTAGAATGGCATTCGGGTGAAATGGTATTTCTATTTTTAGTTTTTGAGGAGCCTCCATATTGCTTTCCATAATGGGTGAAATAGCTTACATTCCCACTGGCAGTGTAGGAGGGTCCTCTTTCTCTACATCCTCGCCAGCATTTGTTGTTCTTAGTCTTTTCGATGCTGGCCATCCTAACGGTGTGAGGTGATATCTCATTGTTGTTTTAATTTGCATTTCCTTGATGATTAGTGATGTGGAGTCATTGTTGTTTTAATTTGCATTTCCCTGATGATTAGTGATGTGGAGCATCTTTTCATGTGTCTGTTGGCCATCTGAATTTCTTCTTTGGAGAACTGTCTCTTCATATCCTCTGCCCATTTTTTAATCAGGTTATTTGCTTTTTGCGTGTTGAGGCATGTGAGTTCTTTATATATTTTGGATGTTAACCCCTTGTCAGACATATCATTTACACATATATTTTACCATACTGTAGGATGCCTTTTTGTTCTGTTGATGTTGTCATTTGCCATCAGAAGATTTTTAGTTTGATGTAGTCCCATGTGTTCATTTTTGCTTTTGTTTCCCTTGCTCGAGGAGATGCATTCAGGAAGAAGTTGCTCATGTTTATATTCAGGACATTTTTGCCTAAGTTGTCTTCTAAGAGTTAGATGGTTTCATGACTTACATTCAGGTCCTTGATCCATTTCGAGTTTACTTTTGTGTGTGGGGTTTAACAATAATCCACTTTCATTATCTTGCATGTAGCTGCCCAGTTTTACCAACACCAGTTGTTGAAGAGGTTGTCATTTCCCCATTGTATGTCCATGGCTTCTTTATCATATATTAATTGACCATCTACGCTTGGGTTTATATCTGGGCTCTCTATTCTGTTCCACAGGTCTATGCGTCTGCTCTTGTGCCAGTACCAAATTGTCTTGATTACTGTGGCTTTGTAGTAGAGCTTGAAGTTGGGGAGCATAATCCCCCCAGCTTTATTCTTCCTTGTCAGGATTGCTTTGGCTATTTGGGGTCTTTTGTAGTTCCGTATGAATTTTAGAACGATTTGCTCTAGTTCATTGAAGAACGCTATTGGTATTTTGTTAGTAATTGCACTGAATCTGTAGATTGCTTTAGGCAGGATGGTCATTTTAACAATATTAATTCTTATTTTCCATAAGCATAGGATGTGTTTACGTTTTTTTTTTTTTTTTTTTTTGGTATCTACTTTAATTTCTCTCATGGGTGCCTTGTAGTTTTCAGAGTCAGGTCTTTCACTTCCTTGGTTAGGTTTATTCCTAGGTATTTTATTCTTTTTGATGGAATTGTGAATGGAATTGTTTTCCTGATTTCTCTTCCTGCTAATTCACCGTTAGTGTATAGGGTTGCAACAGATTTCTGTGCATTAATTTTGTATCCTGCAAATTTGCTAAATTCAGATATTAGATCTAGTAGTTTTGGAGTGGATTCTTTAGGGTTTGTTAAGTACAATATCATGTCATCTGCAAACAGTGACAGTTTAACTTCTTCTTTACCAATCTGGATGCCCTTTCTTTCTTTCTTTTTTTTGAAGCAGAGTAAAAGTTTTATTTTAAGTTACTTAAAGAGAGAAAAAGTAGAGGCCACCTCAGCAAAGAGAGGTGACCTGAAAGGTTTGGAGAGAGAAAGTTTAAGATTAAAAGGTCACACACTTAGAAAGGGTGGGTGACCTCAGAGAGAAGAGCCTGGATGCCCTTTTTTCTTTGTGTTGTCTAATTGCTGTGGTGAGGATCTCCAGAACTATGTTGAATAAAAGTGGAGAGAGTGGGCATCCTTGTCTTGCTCCCAATCTTAAAGGAAAGGCCTTCAGCTTCTCGCTGTTAAGTATGATGTTAGCTGTGGGTTTGTCATATGTGGCCTTTATTATGTTGAGGTAGTTGTCCTCTATGCCCATTTTGTTGGTTTTTATCATGAATGGATGTTGAATTTTGTCAAATGCTTTTTCGGCATCTATGGAGATGATCATGTGGTTTTTGTCCATATTTTTGTTGCTGTGGTGGATGATGTTGATGGATTTTCGAATGTTATACCATCCTTGCAACCCTGGAATAAATCCTACTTGATCTTGGTGGATGATCTTTTTGATATAATTTTGAATTCGGTCTGCTATTGTTTTGCTGAGTACTTATGCATCTGTGTTCATTAGGCATATTGTTCTTTAATTTTCTTTTTTGTGGTGTCTTGGCCTGGTTTGGGTATTAGAGTGATGCTGGCCTCATAGAAAGAATTTGGAAGTATTCCCTCTTCTTCTACTTTTTGGAAAACTTTAAGGAAGATGGGTATTAGGTCTTCACTAAATGTTTGATGAAATTCAGTGGTGAAGCCAGCTGGTCCAGGCATTTTGTTCTTAAGTAGTGTTTTGATTATGAATTCAATTTCGTTACTGGTAATTGGTCTGTTCAGATTTTCTGTTTCTTTCTGGGTCAGTCATGGAAGGTTGTATTTTTCAAGGAAGTTGTCCATTTCTTCTAGGTTATCCAGTTCATTATTATATAATTTTTCATAGTGTTCTCTTGAAATTCTTTGTATTTCTGTGGTGTCCATAGTGATTTTTCCTTTCTCGTTTCTGATTCTGTTTATGTGTATAGATTCTCTTTTTTTCTTGATAATCTGGCTAGGGGTTTATCTACTTTTTTATTTTCTCAAAGTACCAGCTCTTGCTTTCATCGATTGTTTCTATTGTTTTATTCTTCTCGATTTTATTTATTTCTGCTTTAATCTTTATTATGTCCCTCTTTCTACTGACTTTGGGCCTCATTTGTTCTTCTTATAGTTTCGTTAATTATGAGTTTATACTGTTCATATGGGATTGTACTTCTTTCCTGAGGTAGGCCTGTATTGCAATATACTTCCCTCTTAGCACAGCCGTCGTTGCGTCTCACAGATTTTGCGGTGTTGGATTATTATTTTCATTTGTCCCCATATATTGCTTGATCTTTGTTTTTATTTGGTCATTGATCCATTGGTTATTTAGGAGCATTTTGTGAAGCCTCCATGTGTTTCTGGGATTTCTCGTTTTCTTTGCCTAATTTATTTCTAGTTTCATACCTTTGTGGTCTGACAAGCTGGTTGGTACAGTTTCAATCTCTTTGGATTTACTGAGGCTCTTTTTGTGGCCTAGTATATGATCTGTTATTGAAAATGATCCATGTGCCCTTGAGAAGAATGTGTATTCTGCTGCTTTTGGGTGTAGAGTTCTGTAGATGTCTGTTAGGTCCATCTGTTCTAATGTGATGTTGAGTGCCTCTGTGTCCTTACTTATTTTCTGTCTGGTTTATCTGACCTTTGAAGTGAGTGGAGTGTTGCAGTCTCCTAGAATGACTGCATTGCATTCTATTTCCCTTTTTAATTCTGTTAGTATTTGTTTTACATATGTAGGTGCTCATGTGTTGGGTTCATAGATATTTATAATGGTTATATCTTCTTATTGGATGGACCCCCTTATCATTATGTAATGTCCTTCTTTGTGTCTTGTGACTTTCTTTGTTTTGAAGTCTATTTTGTCTGATACAAGTACTGCAACTCCTGCTTTTTTCTCCTTATTAGTTGCATGAAATGTCTTTTTCCATCCCTTCACTTTTATACTGTGTATGTCTTTGCGTTTACAGTGAGTCTCTTGAAGGCAGCATATAGATGGGTCTTGTTGTTTTAGCTATTCAGTGACTCTATGTCTTTTGACTGGTGCATTCAGACCTTTTACATTTACGGTGATTATCAATAGGTATGTGCTTATTGCCATTGCAGGCTTTAGATTCATCATTTCCAAAGGGTCAAGGTTAACTTTCTTACTATCTAAGAGTCTAACTTAACTCACTTGGTTCACTATTACAAACACAATCTAAAGGTTCCTTTTTTCTCCTTTTTCTTCCTCCTCCATTCTTTATATATTAGGTACCATATTCTGTACTTTGTCTATCTTGTGACTGACTTTGGGGGTAGTTGATATAATTTTGCATTTGCTTAGTAATTAACTGTTCTACTTTCTTTACTGTGGTTTTATTACCTCTGGTGACAGCTATTAAACCTTAGGAACACGTCCGTCTATAGCAGTCCCTCCAAAATACACTCTAGAGATGGTTTGTGGGAGCTAAATTCTCTCAGTTTTTGCTTAGCTGGAATTTTTTAAATCCCTCCTTCAATTTTAAACGATAACCTTGCCGCATAGAGTATTCTTGGTTCGAGGCTCTTCAGCTTCATTGCATTAAATTTATCATGCCACTCCCTTCTGGCCTGTTAGGTTTCTGCTGAGAAGTCTGATGATAGCCTGATGGGCTTTCCTTTGTATGTGATCTTATTTCTCTCTCTGGCTGCTTTTAATAGTCTGCCCTTATCCTTGATTTTTGCCATTTTAATTTTTATATGTCTTGATGTTGTTTTCCTTGGGTCCCTTGTGTTGGAAGATCTGTGCACCTCCATGGCCTGAGAGACTATCTTCTCCCCCAGATTCGGGAAGTTTTCAGTAATTACTTCCTCAATGACACTTTCTATCTCTTTTTCTCTCTCTTCTTCTGGTACCCCTATAATATGAATATTGTTTCATTTGGATTGGTCACACAGTTCTCTCAATATTCTTCATTCTTATAGATCCTTTATTCTCTCTGTGCCTCAGCTTTTTTGTATTTCTGTTCTCTAATTTCTATATCATTTATCATCTCCTCCACCACATTTAATCTGTTTTAAACCTTCCTTTGTATCTTTGATTTCTGATACTGTGTTCCATATGATTGGATCTCTGACGAATTCATTCCTGAGTTCTTGAATATTTTTCTCTACCTCCATGAGCATGTTTGTGATTTTTTATTTTAAAATTTCTTTCAGCAAGGTTCATGAGGTCAATTTCATTTCAATCATTCTCTGGTGTATGTATGATTTTGCTTTGAACCAGGTTCCTTTGACATTTCATATTTGTATATGGCTCCCTCTAGTACCCAGAAGCTCTGCTCTCTGGAGCTGCTCAGCCCCTGGAGCAATGTTGAGCCTCTCATGGGAACGGTGTTGGTGCCTGGGGTGAGGAAATAGCTGTTTCCTGCTTCCCAGCCACTATACCTGTCTCCACTGCCAGAGCCAGTGAGTCAAGCACACAGGTGTAAGCCTCTGTGCTTTGCGTTTGTAGCTGCTATAGGCAGGGCTTCCCTCGAGCTCGCCTGACGCCAGGGCAGGGTTTGGCGCTTTGCGAGCCAGGTGTGGGCTTGCGAGGAGAAGGCACAGCAGGCTGCTTGGCCAGCCAGAAGGCTGGAGTGCCTGATGCTCATGAACGTTCCCAACCTGCTGGGCAGAGTGCACCTGGACAATTTTGTTTACCTGTCCTTTCTCCTGAGCAGTAAGCTCTGTGCAATCCTTGCCCCTTTATCAGCCCTCTCGCTGTTAGGAAGTCTCTCAGAGTACCCACCTTTCTTTTGTCCCAGAGCAGCCGGATATGGATTCCTGTTTTCCACAAGTGGCTGGAATCTCAGTCTCTCCAGGTATTCTGCCTGTCTTAGCTTTTCAACCCCCCTAGTCACCTAATCTTTTTTCTCCTTTTTCTCCCTCCTCCATGCAGTGTAGGTTTGTGCTCCCAGATCAGATCTCCAGAGTTAGGTATTCAGCATTCCCAGGCCTCCACTCCCTCTCTGCTCCATTTCTATTCCTCCAGCCGGTGAGCTGGGGAGGGGGAAGGGCTTGGGTCCTGCCAGTTCATGGCTTTCATACCTTAATTACCCTGTTTTGTGGGGTCTGTTCTTTTCTTTAGATATATGCAGTCTGGGGCAGCCTTCTTTCCTGTTGCTCTTTCAGAATTAGTTGTATTAGTTATATTTTTGTACTACATGCAGTTTTAGGAGGAGGCCTTTTTCTCACTTCTCACGCTGCCATCTTTAATCTCTACCCTAATTTACTTTTAAAATAACAAATGGCTTACAGATTCTCAGACTTTATTAATTATGAGCAATTGTTTGTTACCCTCCTCCCAACAGATTGTGATATGCAAATGTGTCTTAATGACTATGGAGAAAACTCTGAGTTAAGAGAGTCCTCAATGGTGGTAATGCCATGATTAGTCCAGCCGTTTACAGTATTAAACTTCTTCCTTCTTACATAGTAATTCCTGCTCTGCAGTCACTTCATTTTAGGCCATTTTAAAATGGCTCTGGACAAAGGTTATTTTAGATATAAGCTACAGGTTGGATAGACTCCATTTGCACAAACATTAAAGGAGTGAGTATATAAATAATTCTCTACCTTTGTAACTCTCCAGGTCCACTGTTATATTTTTGGTATTGGAATATTAAGTTTATCTTCTTGAAGTGAAACTGTGTTGTTAGATAAATACTAGTGTGTTTCTAACAGGCCTAAGTAATTTTTTATAATGCTTTTTATACGGCAATTACATTCTTTGTCTTTATCTTTGTTAGTCACAAAGAGTAGATGCTAATCTCTAACACAGGATGGTTTATCTTAGAATAACACCCAGTCCCAGCCTGCTACTGACAGATAAATGACAAGAGTCATACCATATAGATTCTGTTCATTTAAAGAAGTGACTTCACATTTTATAATTGAAATTAACTTAAAGTACTTTCTAATACCTACATTAGACTTCACCATTCAGTTGGATTAAATGTGAAAGAGGAAGGAAAAATAATTTTTGGATATATCTATTGAAAATAGGAGGAGAAAACACAATAGGTTATTGTGTGGTAAGATGTGAAAAAACTAAAGACAAACACTGAGAGTCCAACAATATTTATACTTTGTCTCATTGGTTAATATTAGGGCTTCCAAGTGTTAGCTGAGCATATGGGTGTCCTATATAAGATGCTTTCCCAGCTTTCTCTGTAGTTGGTGTACCTGTGTGACTAAATTCTGGCTAATGGGACACAATCAGAAATAAAGAATGCCATTTGTAGTTATATCCATAAAAAGAAATCTACTTGTGCTCCCTTGCCTTCCTCTTATTTCCTGCTTGTGATACATGACAAGTCCTGAAAGAGCACCTTTGGACACCAAGATGGAAGTCATGTGTTCAGGACTGTCAATTTGCCTTCTAATCGCAGACTCCTTACTTCTAGAGAGGGAGGGATTTATGTTATCTAATAACATCTTTAACTTTATGTATTTTTTTTTGTTATAGCAACTCAGCTTGTATTCTAATAATATCTAGATTATTAAGGAAGAGAAGATATTACAAGTTTCTGAACAGGTATTAAAAGATAGCCTAATGTTTCATGTATTTTTGTGAAGTTTGATACTGTATGGACAACACTTTTATATATAAAAACTGGATGATTACCTCAAAATAAACTGTACATTTTCACATTATAGAGATGTACAAAGGATTCATCTGCCAAAAAATTTCTTACATGTAACCCGAGAGAAATGTGTTTTTTCACAAGTCCGTTTGAAATCTGCTGGATACTCTGCTGGAATGGTAAATAAGATACCTGATTTCAAGATTAGGAATTACTGCCTAATTACATATACAGTGGTTACTTCCTTCCCAACGAATTTGCTAAGATACATGTATGCAAACATCTATGTAGCACACACACACACGAAGGTTGTCAGTCTTTAGGAATTGTATAGATCTGTTTTTTTAATTGTATTGTTAGGCCCAAGATTTATACATTTCCCAAAGTCTGGGAATCTTCTGGTTGGGCCTTGATTGTGGTTTTAAGCCTTAGGTTAGCAAATGGACATTGTGGTAGTTTCTGACTTTGATGGTATTCAGCGGCTTATGGGTTTGTTGAAGTTTGTGTTTCCTGTTTTGCGGTTGACTTTTTACGGTGCAGCCTGAAGGGGTCACTTTGAACTTCGCCTTTCTGAGGGCTGGCCACACGAGTTCATGAACTTGCCAGGCTGCCACCCTTTATGAAGGCTTTATTCACTGGCTCGTGGCAATTTCTCCTTAGGTGAGTGACTTTTTGCAGCCAAGTGGCTATTTTTAAATCAGCAGCAGCAGCCTTAGCAAATGCAGGGGGTCAGTGCTGTTCTTGGCCATCAGGCAGAACAGAGGGAAGGCTCAATTATAGAGAAAAGGGGATGTTTTAATTTTCTGTGGCTGTGTAACACATTTGTAAAGCCTTAGTAGTTTAAAACAATATGAATTTACTATCCCACAGTTCCCATGGTCAGGAGTCTGGACAAGAGTTGTCTAGATTTCCTGCTCAGACCTCACATGGCTGCGGTCGAGATGTCAGCTGAGACTGCATTCTTCTCTGAGGCTTGAGGCCCGCGTCCATACTCGTTCGGTGTGCTGAACTCGTTTCTTTGCAGCTGTAGAATTCATGGCCGCTTCC
Organism: Smutsia gigantea; assembly: GCA_032199065.1. Taxonomy (NCBI): domain Eukaryota; kingdom Metazoa; phylum Chordata; class Mammalia; order Pholidota; family Manidae; genus Smutsia; species Smutsia gigantea. The sequence goes on from JAVSCE010005218.1 coordinate 210,016, forward strand.
ATTTTCTTCCAGGCCAACAGGAGAATGTGTCTGTCACACTTCACCTTATTTGATTGATCTGTCTATCTGTCCGTCTGTCTCTGTGGTAAGATTATTTGACATGAGATTTACCCTCTTGACAAACGGTGAAGTGCACAATACAGTATTGTTAACTACAGGCATAATGTTGTGCAGCAGATCTCTACAACTTATTTGTCTTGAAAAAAAGATAAAATGAAATAAATAATAAACTTTATACCCATTAAATAGCAATTCCCTCAGCCTCTGGAAAATACCATTCTTCTCCCTGTTCCTCTGAGCTTGCCTATTTAGGTGTCCATATAAGTGACACCACACAGTATGTATCCTTCTGTAATTGCTTTATTTCACTCTGCATAATTTCCTTTATGTTGGTTTGAATGGTGTTGGGAAAACTGGATATCCACATGCAAAAGAATGAGGTTGGACCCTTATACCACCCATAAAACCAGGTCAAAGTGGATTAAAGACTTCAGCCTAAGTCTTTACGAAAAGTCTAAAACTTTTCTTCTAGCTTTAACTCCTAGAAGAAAACAGGGGAAGAGTTTCATGACATCAGTCTGGGTGATCATTTCATGTATATGACACCAAATAAAAAAGCAACAAAAGCAAAAACAGCCAACTGGGGCCACAGCAAACCAAAAAAACTACTGTGCAGCAAAGGACGCCATCCACAGAGTGGAAAGGCAACTACAGAATGGGAGATAATGTTTGCAAACCATACATCTAATAAGGGATTAATTTCCAAAATATATAAGGAACTCCTACAACTCCATAGCAAAAAGCCAAGTAATTCAATTAGAAAATGGACAGAGAATTTGAATAGCCATTTTTTATTTTCTCTAAAGAGGACATACCTCTGGCCAACATATATATGAAAAGGTGCTGTACATCACCAATCTACAGGGAAATGCAAAACCAGTGAGATACCACCTCACACCTGTTAGGATGGCTGTTATCTAAAAACGCCAAAAGAAAACAAATGCTGGCAAGTTTGTAGAGATATCAGAATCCTTATATACAATTTTTAGGAATGTATAATGGTGAAGCTGCAGTGGAAATCATTTGAAGATTCCTAAGAAAACTAAAAATAGCATTATCATATAATCCAACAATCTCCCTTCTAGATATATACCCAAAAGAATTGAAATCACAGCCTTAAAGCTATCTGCACTCCCACATTCATTGTGGCATTTTTCACAATAGCCAAGCTATGGAAACCCCGTAAACATCTATCAGTAGATGCATGAATAAAGAAAATATGGTATACACATATAATGGAGTATTATTCAGCCTTAAAGAAGATACAAGAAAACCTTCCACTTCTCTTTATTTTAAAGAACAGACTGGTTTAGGCTAATCTACTCAATTGAAAGCCAATTGATTAGATGTTTTAATTACATCTGCTAAATCCCTTTAAATAGCATGTATATTAGTGTTTAACTGGAAAAAAATATGTGCATTATGGCCTGGAAACCTTGAGGCAGGAAAGGGGTGTCTTATTCTTATCAATTATGACTACCTTAGGTAATTTTTCCTAAATAGGCTTTTAGACATGAAGGTGAGAAATAATTTTTCTGCTGGTTAAATTGCCTTTCTTAGCCAAATCTACAAGCTGAGGCCTAGGCTTTATCTACAAAGAGAGCTGAGTTCCACTTGGTACTGTAGAGCCCTAGTGACATTTTAAGTAAAAGTTTTCATGCCAGGCACACAGTGCTAGATAGAATGACTGAAAATCAAGAGAAACCTTAACTCCCTCCCTCTGGACTTGTTCATTACTAAATTCTGCACGTAACTTTAGACATCTGAGCCTCAATATGTCATTTAACCCACAATGAAGGGGGTAGATATTATTAGTAAACAAATAAGAGGAAGTGACTTCCTTATTATATGAAGAATAATTCATCTTTCAGGGTTATGTTGGTGGAAGAACCGCAGTGATATTATTGCAAGCCTGAAGGCTGAGCCACTGGCAGTGCTTACACACAACGACATGGAGGACTAGCCAGAAGCTTAGTAAAGAAGAATGGGGACATAGACGATCAATAGCAGGCCTCAAGGGATCAGAGACATCTCTGGGGATTGGGAAGTTTGCACAGATGCTGCTAGACTGAGCCTGCCGAAGAACAGTTCGAGCTAGAAGTAGGGTAGACTTGAAAGCATTCCCCAAAGCTCACACAGAGAAAAAAAATGTCTGAAGCTTCACAGCCAAGGGGCTTAAACACAGCCCCTGACTGAAACTGAGAGAATAATAAGCTGTCCTGGCCAGATGTGACTCCTAAGAAACCAGCTTTTACGTACTATCACAGTCATCTGTGGCAGCCTCCAAGACCACATGCAATGCCAAGGCTGCATTCTCTCAGCAGTGATCAGTAGAGAGAACATCCAAGTTACTATTTCTGGCTGAACATGGGGGAAAATAGAAAATCCCTGACCTGTTGATAGCAGTCTCCAAAATGTACACATATGGTACAGGGTAAAAACCTTAACTGGCTGAGGAGGCTTAGGTATAACCTTTGACCAGTAAGTGATTTATAACCCAGTAGTGACCAACTTAAGACCAAAGTTGGAAAAAATATGAGCAAAAATATCAGAGGTTGAACACTGCAGGGGAAATACACTTTATAGAATCATCCCAGCCAAATCATTCAACAAATAAACTAGTGACCAAGGAAGTAACACCTATCAGCACCAGAATTTGTGCACCAGTGCATTACTGAGATTGTCTAGCTTTCAACAAAAATAATGAGACATGACAAATATACAAGGAAAAAATTGGCAATAGAATATATATTTGAAGTGGCCCTGATGGTGGCCTTAGCAAAGACACCAAGGCAGCCATTATAAATGTGTTCAAAGAACTAAAGGAAACAATGCTTAAGACATTAAAAGAAGATATGATAATATCTCATAAAATACTGAATATCAGTCATGATATAGAAATTATTAAAAAGAGCCAAATTAAAATTCTGTAGTTGAAAGGTACAATAACTGAAATGAAAAATTCACTAGAATGGTTCAACAATAGATTTGAGGTGGCAGGAAAAGAAATCAGTGAACTTGAAAAAAATCAACAGAGATTATGCAGTCTGAAACAGAGAATAAAGAGTGAAGAAAAATTAAGAGTCACTGGGAAATTTGGAGCACCACTAAACACACCAACATACATGTAAGAGGACTACCAGAAGGAAAGGGAAGCAAGGGACAGAATAAATAAGCAAGGAAATAAAGACTGAGAATTCCCCAAATTTGAAGAGAAACACTGATGAACAGTCAAGAACCTCAACAAACTACAAGATAAGTACAAATATCAAAACACCCAGACCAATCATAGTAAAATTGTTGAAAGGCAAAGAGAAAGTCTTGAAAGGAACAAGAGAGAAAACAATGATAGCATAAAGTCGTTTGTTCATCAGAAACAGGTTAGAAGGCCAATGATATGTTCAGAGTGCTAAAAACTAAAACTTTAAAAAAGAATCTTATATCTAGCAAAACTATCCTTCAAAAATGAATGTGTGATAAAGACATTCCCAGATAAACAAAGACTGAATTTATTGCCAGCAGATCAACCTTAAAATAAATATTAAAAGAAGTTCTTCAGACACTGAAAGTAAGTGACAGAGAGAGTAAGTCCAAGCCACAAGAATAAACAAAGTGCCAGTAAAGGTAATTAATGTAGGTGATTACGCAATACAGTATAATTACATAGATCTCCTTTCTTATCCCTTCTTCTCTTGAATGATTTTTAAAAAATTGGATAACAATATGTACATGATTATATTATTAGATACATAACATACACAAATGTAATATATATGACAATAACAGCACAAAGGAGGGGGATGGAAACATAGCTATGCTGAAGTAAAGAAATAAGATCGATAGAATAAATAAAGAGAGCTAGAAAGGGTAAATAAGAAAGTGCATATAACAAAATCTATACATACGTAGGTGTTTTTATTTCTTTAGCTTCTTTAAATGATATGATTATATGTAAAGTAATAGTTACAGCAATTGTATTGTTTGGTTTGTAAAATATATAGATGTAGCATATATGACAGTATAGCACAAAAAATATAGGGAGGGAATGGAGATATATAAGAACAAAGTTTCTATATTCTATGGGAAATAAGTCAGTATAAATCTGAAGAAGACTCTGCTAAGATAAATATTAGAAGTCCTCAAGCAACCACTAATAAATGACTCAAAATGTAATTAAAAATTTGCTAGCAATTTAAAGTGTTACACTAAACATCATCTGTTTAATATAAAATAAGTCAGGAAAGGAAGAGTAGAGAAACAAAAAAGATATCAGACACATAGAAAACAAAAGGCAAAATGGAAGATTTAATTCTAATCATACCAACAATAATATTAAATATAAATGGATCAGAGAATCCAATCAAAATGTGATTTTCAGATTAAATATAAAAACATGATCCAAGTATATTCTGTCTGGAAGAGATATACTTGTTATTCAAAGACACAAGTAAGTTGAAAGTAGTAGATGGCAAAATATATACCATGTGAACGGTAAGCAAAGGAAAGCTGGAGTATTTTTAGTAATATTAGACAAGATAGATTTTGAGACAAAAAGCCTCAAAGTTGGACATTTGATAATGATAAAAGGTCAGTGCACCAAAAACATGTAACAATGATAAACTTAGATACACTTCATAACAGAACCCCAAAATATATAAAGCAAAACAGAATGATAGAGAGAAATAGCCAGTTCAACAATAATAGCTGAAGATTTCAATGCCATACTTTCGATAACAGAACAATGAGGCAGGAGATAACATGGAAATAGATCTGAATAATACTACAAACTAATTAGACTTAGCAACAGACATGTATAGATAGAACAGTCTACCCCAAAGCAGCAGAATATACATTATTTTCAAGTGCTCATAGAACCTTGTCCAGAATAGGACATATGCAAGGCCATAAAACAAGGCTTAATAAATGTAAAAAGATCGAAATCATACAAGCTACATTTTCCACCTCAACAGGATTAAATTACAAATCAGTAACAGAAGGAAATGTGGGAAATTCACAAATACATGGAAATTAACAGTCTTGCCAGTGGGTTTCAGGCCCACGCAAGATCACTGTGGATTCAATAAGATGAAAAAATGACAATGGAATGAATGATCTGGGGGTGAAAGGCTTTATACCCAACTTTATTCCCACGGTGGCAGGTCAAATCACTAGAATCCGTCCACTCAGAGCGAGTCTGCACGTAGTAAGCTGGTCTCTGCCTCTGGGTCTCTCTGCCCCCACAGCCGTCTCAGTCTCTGTCCTCAGCACTGCCACCACTCCAGGCTCTGCTCTCCTGCAGTCATACAGCAGCTGTGCCACTGTGCTACCCAGAGCACTGGGTGGAGCTCTTTTATGTAGAGTCAATAACAACATATTGTCCCCACGTGTGTAGTGAGCTAGCCGACCAGGGCCAGGTGAGGATCCTGGCCATAATAACCTTCACTTTATCCACAAACACACTCCTAAATAACCAGTGGTTCAAAGAAGAAATCAGAGGGAATTAGAAAATACCTTGAATTGAATGAAAATGAAAGTACATCATATAAAAACTTATGAGATGTGGCTAAAGCAATAAGCTTGAAATGAAGCTGTAAATGCCTATATTAAAAAAATCTCACTTGAATCACCTAACATTATTAGATCCTAAGAAGCTAAAGAGTAAATTGAACCCAAACCAAGTAGAAGGAAGTAATAAATATGAAAAGGGACATAAATGAAATAGAATAATAATCAATAGAAAAACTAAATGAAACCAGAATTTAATTCCTTGAAAATATCAAAAATATTAACAAACTAACCAAGAATAAAAGAGAGAAAACTTAAATTACTAAAATCAAGACTGAAGATGTTAATACATTACAAAAGTTAAATGGATTACAGAGAATATTATAAATGACTATACACCAATTTAGGTAAAATGGACTAATTCCTAGAAAGGCACAAAACTTAATCTGACACCAGAAGAGATAGAAACTCTGAATAGGCTTATAACAGATAAAAAGATTGATTTAATAATTTTAAAACTTCCCAAAAGTCCAGACCCATGTAGTTTCTAGTAAATTCTATCAAAGATCCAAAGAAAAATTATTATAAGTGTCTCACAATATCTTTCAAAAAATAGATGAGTTGGAAACACTTCCAAATCATTTTATAATTCCACTATTGCACTGATACCAAAATTAGGGAAAATAACACAAGAAAAGAAAAATACTAATATCCCTTATGAATATATTTGCAAAAATATGTAACAAAATACTAGTGTCTTGCCAATGGGTTTCAGCCCTGGGCAAGTTCACTACGGATTCAGTGAGACCGAGGAATAACAATGGAATGTTCTTGAGGTGAAAGGGTTTATTACCCGGCTTGTTCTCCCGGCAGCAGGTCTAGCAATAGAATGACATCTACATCCAACAGTCTGCAGGTCTGTAACCCTCCTTCATCTCTGCCTCTGCCCAGTGAACCTATTTGATATGATACTGTCATGGTGTACACATGTCATACATTTGTCAAAACTCATAGAATGCACAACACAAAGAGTGAACTCTAAACTGTGGACTTTAGTTAATAATAATGTATCAATATTGGGTAATCAGTGTAGTGAATGTACCACACTAACAAAGTGTTACATAGGGGAAACTGGGGAAGGGAAGAGGGAGTATTTGAGAGATCCTTGTACTTTCTGCTCAGTTGTTTTGCATACATAACACTGCTAAAAAAAAAGTTAATTTTAAAATAAGAGAAAAAAAGCTTGGAGAGATTTTTAAAGTGCATCAGCACAAATTCCTTCTTCACAGATGTTGATTTAATTATTCTTGGGTGAGACATCAAAGTCTTTCAGCAGTATAGCACGTGATTATA
>JAVSCE010005219.1:0-84210 GCA_032199065.1 Smutsia gigantea
AAAAGCAAAGGCATGAGAATGGGTAAAAATAATCTTTTCTGACAAAAGTTATGTTGAATCCAGTTTTGTGTGTGATGTTAGCTGGACACTTGTGACAATTGGGTGTTTTTAAGTGTCTGGCTAGTGAAAGTGATAGAAAACAACAAAACAACTAAGGATAGGCAGATGTTCATTTTGGTGTGACTCAGCACTTGTTTTTGTGAAATCAGCTGCTTCGGACAATCATGATTTTGGACAAGCAGCCCTGAGGTTCAGTGTTGCTCCATTACTTGGGAACTGTGACTTTGGGAAAGTACTTATTTCATGTCTTCCTATATAATCCTCATTTGTTCTCCCATATGTAAACTGGGGTCAAACCACATGAAATTGCTATTATTGAAGGTCAAAAATAATCACATATTGGCAAGTTCATATGATTCAACTTAATAGCTTCTACCTCAATGGCATATTGGGAAGATTGAGAAATGCATATAAAATGTCTGGCACACTGTTCAGCTCATAGTAAGTGTTCAATAAATTGTAGATATTATTATTTTTAACTCAATCACTTTATTAATTTCAATATAATTATCACACTCAAAATGTTATTTATTTATAAACTTATATATCAAAATTTAAATTCAAGCTACCCAGTTCTAGAGTATAATGATAGGGGGCAAATTACTTTTTCCTGTAAACGTTTGCAAGGCAGTTATTGCTCACTAAAATGCAAAAAAGGGTGAGAGAATACACTCTTTGACCCTTAGTGTCTGGCTTCATTCACTCAGTGCAATGTTCCCAAGGTTCATCCATGTTGTAGCACGTATAAGCACTTCATTGCTTTTTCTTGCTGAATAATATTCTATTGTATAGATAGACAAAATTTTGTTTACCCATTCATCAATAGATGGATATTTGAATTGTTTACACTTTTGGTCTATTATGAATAATGCTGCTATGGATATTTGTGTACAGAAGAACACATTGTATGATTCCATTTATATGAAATGTCCAGATTAGGCAAATCCGTGGAAGAGGAAGTGGATTAGTGGTTGTCAGGGTCTGAGGGAAGAAAAGTAGGGGAGGCTGCTAATGGGGTTTCTCTTTAGGGTGATGAAAGTGTTCTAAAATTAAATAATGGCAATGGTTACACAATCCTGTGAACATACTAAAGACCACCGAGTTGTACACTTTACAGGGATGAATTTTATGGTATGCGAATTGTATTTCATTAAAGCTGGTATTAAAAAAATAGCGAGAAACACTTCATAACACATGTTCACCATGTAAAGAAAAGCACCTGATGATTTATGCAGTTCATTATCATAAAGAGAAGCATTCTGCCTTGAGAAGGGTTTTGCTTTTAATCTTCTATCATTTCAGCGTAATGTGCTTCATTCTTATTCTGCTCAGCATTTATGATTGAAATTTGACCCTCAAATTATTCTAAGAGCAGATATAATTCAAAGCTGGCAGAATTATACCAGTATCAAAAACGCAATGAAATTAACTAAGAAAGTGGTTCAATTAAGAATCCAGGGGCTCAAATCCAAATATCCTGAAAGGAGATTTTACAATTCATAAACAGGAAAAATTAGAGTGTATTATTTGCAATTTGCATAGACTCCTCTGCTCTCTGAGATTTAGCGTAATTGAAATGTACTATAATTTTCAGGAACATTAATGAATTGATGTTACGTGGTCTATAGCTTGTAATTAATGTGTGTTGTTGTAAAGATGGCAGTAATGATGTTTTAAATATCCTAGTGCTCATTGGATTTCATTTTTGCAGGCAGTTTGCATCTCCCAAGTATTATATTCAATTACAGAGACTGATAAATGAGCTTTTTACCCCCTTCTAATCACTACAAAGCATTAATGGTGCTTTCTGATGGCCACTTGTAGGGAGTAAAAATTAAAGCTACATTTCTTTCAAAACCTCAGCAGCATCTCCTTCCAGCAGCTGTTTATATACTTTCTTCTACTTCTTTGACTTCAGATGACACAACCTTGCCATCCACTACTTCTTGCACGACTGTCTTAATCTTCCTGGTTTTCTTTACATCTGGATTTAAATTTAAACATAAAATTTTAATTCAGATACACACCTCTGCTGGTGTTTATAATATTCAATTTTATTATTATTTTGTACATATTTTCTTATTTTAGAAAAAAGTTGAACCCATTCTTTCTTTAATGATCTTAAGTCCATTTTATAAATGAATGCAGAAAATGTGCCACCCTCTGCAAATTTACAGTTTTCTACTCTCTCCATTCCTAAAGAGAAATATACACTACTGAATTAAGTAAAATGTACTTTCTCATCTTATTTTCCCTTTTCAGGATCTCAGGATGTCTCAGGACAGCAATAGCATGGGCCAAGAGAATCCCCTTGTCATAGGAATATGACAGCTCCCGTGTGGAGGGTTTCTTTATGTGATGTGCCTGAGTATCAGAATCCCTAGGGTAATACCCACTCATGTGAGAACTGATCTCCCTTTACTTTTCACCAGTGGCAGATATTAAATGGTAAGCTACTGAGGGAAAATATAGTCTTACAGGAAATGTATGAATATCAGAACACTTACCTCTCTCTTCCAGGGTGCTTAACTGATATTCTGTAGTTCTGTTTTTTTTTTTAAAAAAGAGAGAAAGAAACAGAAAACAGTGTTATTGACATTTTGAAAACTGAAGCACTGTTCTGCTTTTTTGTTTCAAAATAGTCTAAGTGATATGTGTTTTAAAGCTGTTTGCATTTTTCCCCTTTTACAGTGCTTGTTATTTCAAACTTGAATGTCTTACTTTTTAACTTGAAAAACACACAGCTTCAAACTCTGTTTAACATATGCTAGTTTTTGTAATTGAATTACAAAATCACAATTAAGTTATAGTTAAAATTATGAATTTACAATGGAAGTTTAAATCTTGTGCTTTCTTCTGTGCTTTCTTGGGTGTGGTATTGGAAAACAGTTGCCGTTCTGACACTGAACATCCTCAGACTGGTTTCCACAGGCCTCTGGGACCTGTGTTCAATTGATGACCTCTCAGTGAGAATTTTAGAAAGTTGTTGTGCTTTCAATTATGTATTGATCATAAAAATTAACCTAAGCATAATTTGTGTCATCTGTATAACAATCTTCTAACTCAGCCCATGACCTTAAGTACCTGGCTCAACTTGGTGTTTTGGGGGTGTGTATACCTTTTTGGTATATTTTTGTTTGGACAGTGGTTGGTGTGTGTGTGTAATTGCTTTTGTGCTAGGGATTGATTGCATTGGTGCTGGGGAATGAGTGACAGTGTTTAATGTGTAGACATTAAGGTAGCACAGCCTATAGACATTGACTTATATCCCTTGATGCTAAGAGGCTTACTTTGAATCTTCTCCTTCCAGAAGGCGGCGGTAAGTAGCAATTTCCTGCTCAAGCCGAGTCTTCATGTCAAGGAGAATATTGTATTCGTTGTTCTGGCGTTCAGTATCAGTCCAAATCTTCATCAGCTGGGACTCTAGGGAATTTAGCAGTGCCTGGATGGTGGCCAGCTGGCTACCATACTGAGCTTTGGTATCCTCTAGAGTTTGCTCCAAAGATTCTTTCTGTGAGCACACACACAAAAAAAGTGGACATTTCTTATTTGAGGACTTGATTCAAGAGGTGACTCAAGTTTTATTTCATTTGAGAAGAAATCCTGCAGCTAGTCATTGTGGGCTCATGCATATTTCCAGCCTTGCCTGTCACTCTTTCCACCTGGGCATCCCCAGCCAGCTGCTTAGGGTCAGTAGCTCTTGGGGTCTTTCGTTTGCTGCTTTAAGCTTTGCACTCAACTTTTCTCTTACTGTGGTACAGTGTATTATCATTCCCAATATTTTCTTCCCCTCCCTGCACTTAGTAGTGCCCCTCCGTGCAGAGGACTAGATTTCTTTATCCTGTTGGTACCAGGCTTGGTCATGTGACTTTGGCTAATGACATGCAAGTGAAACTGACACATGTCTTTTCTGAGAAGCTTTAAGAGCTTCACGTGGTCTGCCATCGCTCTTCTCTTTGTGTCGCTGGCGTGCCCCAGCTAGAGTTTACCCTTTTAGCCCTCCCCCTGGAGTGGAGATGCCGGGGAGCAGCGCTGCAGCTAACCCATGGATGGATGTAGTGTTGTTGTAAGCCACTATGATTTGGGGGTTGTTACAACAGCGTGATTTATCATGAGCTGACTGATTTCCTTGGCCTGGAATGTCTTTACCCCAGTTCTCCAGCTTAAAAAACTTATTTCAAGTGTTCAGATCTAGTTTAAATGTCACTTTCCCTGTGAGGCCTTCCAGATCTACTTTTTCCTCTGTATCTTTGCAATACATTGCCCTTCACCTTGTTCTTGCTGTTTTAAAATTATAATCAGTTGTTTGGCCTGTTTTTCTGCCAGCTGTGCAGGGGAAGAGGGTTAATTCTTGTAAGTCTGCATTTCCAGAGTTCTTTATATGGGCACTTAGTAAACACACACCGCCCTGAGAGTTGAGAGTTAGATGTGCTTTACCACAGTGAGATGGGACTGGAGGTCTATCTCCAGGCTCATGTAGGTGCGCCTCAGCTCCTTTATTTGGATCTCAGTTCCTTTTAACTCTTCAGTGCTCACTGTGACTTGCTGCTGCAGAGTTTGAGTCTAAAGGTCCCAAAACGAAAACAAAACAAAAGAAAAATGTAAGTAAGGAGAGAAAGAAAGAAGAAAATAAGGAAAGAAAATGGATTTTTTTCTTTTTGGAGGACAGCTACACATTGCTTACTCTTTAGAATTAGTGCTGTTACCTGCATCTCGAACTGTTCTTTGGCCTTCTGGAGGTTCTCCTGGGCCAAGGCTTCATATTTCTGCCTCATTTCATTCATGATGCTGCTGAGGTTTTGGCCTGGAGCAGCGTCCATTTCTACACTGACAGTATTGCCCAGCTGTCTGCGTAGGCTGTCCAGCTCCTATGAGAGTGAAAATCATGATTGGTTATAGTCTAAAGCACATTCTCAGCTGAGGCTGTGCAGAAAAGACATAATAAGTCTTATGGCTTCCTTCACTGGGAATGAATAAAAAAAGAAAGGAAACAATAGCTAAGGGCTTGTTACAGTCTGTGCACTGCTCTCAGGTATTTAATGCTCACAGTGGCCTTATAAAAAGAAGTTAGGGCTTATGTCATTTTTGCTGCCGTCTTCTTCACCGTCACTATCACCACGAACCCTTCTTCTTCCTCCTCTAGGTCCTCCTCATCCCCCTCCTGATTATTATTAGAGTTGTTCTGTCATTCCCAATGCCACTTTTGAATATTTCCTCACCTCCTGATGTTCTTTCTTGAGGAGCTCCAGGTCTTTATTCAGTTCTGCAATTTGAATTTCCAAGTCTGTTTTACTTAGGGTTAGATCACTGAACACCTTTCTCAGGCCTTGGATGTCAGCCTCCACTGCTAGGCGCATTCCTCTCTCGGTCTCATACCTGTGAATTAATTAGTATGCAGAGATCATTGAGCCCTTCTGAAGCTGTTATAGAAGAGATCATCTAACTTAATGAGATAGGTTTTTTATGTGATATACAAGGATATCAATTTCAATACATGATTGTGTCCCCATTTATACATCCCAAAAATGTTCAAGAGGGCCTAGGAATAAGATAATATGCTCCAGAATATAATCTCTGTGATTTAGAGTGATTGATAAAAAAAACAATCTGAAGTAACTTTCAAAAGTCCCTAAATTCTAGAATATGTACTTTAGAAGAGATAAAAAAATTTGCTTTAACTACTGTGTAAGCAAAGGGTTCTCATTATGTATATTAAAATAATGGTCAGATATTCTTAATGAATGTACATGATCAACTTATTTTTATTTGTAAGCAGCTGCATCCAAAGTGATTTTTCTTAAAAATTCATGCATTCTCCTTTACAGTTGTATATACTCTCATTTTTATTAAAGTAGCTAACTTTGAAAAATGATAATACAGTGGAACACGCAGATGATGACTTAGTAAAATTTGAAATAATGTACATTTACTTCTTTAATCTTCATATCTGCTTTCCCATTTCCTTCTTTTGATCCTTCCTAGCATTCAAATGCTACCCTTGTAAACCATGAAGGACTTTTTAGTGCCGGTGCACTGCACACATTCAGGATGAGGCAGCCCTAGTGTAGAGGCAGTTCACGAGGAACACCTGATCACACGTCGCGTGACGTGACTGTGAGAGTGAACACGATTTGAACTGCTTCAGTCATGGTCCTAGTTCTTTGGTCAGTCAGACCATACTGTAAAACACTGGCAGGCTAGACAGCATCGAAGGTCACACACTTGTAGGCACTTGAAGGAACATGGATGACTCACTTGGAGAATCACAGCCAAATGGCCCTTTGGATAACAGAGAGGCACTTATGCAGAGTTGTAAATTGTCTTGTTATTACTCCAAATGGCAGAGTTCCTTTCAGTGGGTGAAAGGGCAGATGCTAGGTTACTAAAAAAGGACATTCAAGCAATGAGAGTTAACCAGTGAAAACTGTAGTAGTTTCTGGACGTGTTCACTTGCATGCTGGATGACCAAACCTTAGGATGGTGGGAGAGAAAAGCCTAGCCCTGATTGCTGGACTAGACCAGATAGCTTCTAACACCCATTAAATGCCAAGATTCTGAAAATATTTAATGGGAGCTCCTTTACCAACAATAATGTGGAAAGCTAAGTGTCATGAAGGACTGCTAAAAGGAGTTCCTTTTCAGGAAGTTTTCCCGTGCTTTTAGAGAACCTACTTCATTCTGAAGTCATCAGCAGCCAGCTTAGCATTATCAATTTGCAGGACACATCGACCTCTTTGCTGTTGAGCATCTGTAATCTAGAACATACATGAGAAGGAATGATATTTTCAACTGGACAGGAGTTTGAAATGACTGAGTTTATCTTCAGATAAAACCATTATTATATCATTTAGTGTGTTCATTTCAGGAATTTCCACATGAAAATTACAAGAATAATGACATGGTATTTAACATTAGTACAGTCATAAAATGCAATTTCAGTTTCCAGGATGTAGTCAGCTTTTGTGATTTCACAAAAGAAGTTAATTCATCTTGAGCCATCCAACCTTTTTGAGTGCCTTGCCTTTGATATTGTTTCCTGCTTAGAATATTCCACTTATCTCCTCTCCCTTGGTGAACTCTTCCTCCTCCTCATGTGTCAGGTTAGACATCATTGCTTCAAGAGAGCCTTCGCTAATTTCCTTAAGACAGAACTGGATGCACTGCCTGTGTTCTCACTGCCCTACAAAGCCCTTCTAGCTAACATTTTCCCCGTGTGTGTGTAAGTGTTGTCTTTGTCCATGCTCATACTCCTGTAAATCATTTTAATGTTTACCATCATATTCCCCAGTGCCTAGCATGGTACCCAGCACCTAATTAGTGTCTACTAAATATTGACTGAATGAATAGACACCTTCCTGCTATGTGGTAGGAATTTTGCTAAGAACTTGGGCTATCAAGATGGATAAGCCCCTGATCTTACTAAGAGGTTACCTAATAGGTCAGTTCTCCAAGATGCTTATGAATCAGAAGTCTGCTTATAGAAGATGGTACAATGATGTATTTCTTCCAGCAGATCCAGTCCAGGAGAGAGCTGCCCTCCTTCATATACTGATTCTGCCCAGCTAAATGGAACAGATAGCTGTGCCTGTATGTTTGGGATGATCCCGCAGATTCAGAAACCTGAGTCATGAGACAGGTAAGGGAGAGGGGTTGACTGGTTTTGAATGTTTTTAGTGGGAGCCTGAGAAAGATGACCTGTTGGCAGAAAGGACAATTTAAACATCTTTGCCTCACATGCCTATAGTTCCTGAAACACCAAAGTAACTTCCTGGGAATCTGAATCAAATTGCCCTGATGTCCACTACAATGCAAGAAAAAGAGACTTGCTGGTAAGGAAGTGGCCTTTGCTCTAAAAGAATATGAATGTTAAAATAGAAATGAAAACAAAAGGGACACTTTTCTTGAGTAGATAAAAATTTTAAAGCAGTGCAAGTTCTTGGTGTCATATCTGAAATCTTCATTTGGGAACAAAGTCTACTTTTAGTCCACACAGCTGATAAAACAGAGAACTCCACCTTTCCTGGATGACATGGGAGCAGGTTCTGATATGATTGCAATAAATTTGAATTGGGGGCAATAGAGCATTTTATTACTTAGAAGTGGTTTCTGGACTGCTTGTTGATGATGATCAGATTACTAAACAGAACATTTTGAAATGCAGGTATCATTAATACCTATATCCTTTTCCCTCATTTCCATCCTGAATCACATTATCATTGAAATCTGTGTTTAGTAGTCTAATACTTGTATTACAACATTTATAGAAATGAAAGGAGGAAAATCTCAAATTGGTGTTTCAAAAGTTGATGGGAAATAGGTGAAAAAGCAAAGATTTATTATCACATAGAAAATTTAGTTCTTTTCAGAAAAATGTTTACTATTTACTTAGCCTGTTCTGGTAAACAGACAAGAATACAGATTATAACACTGGAGTATAACATTTTCATATTTTGTATGCAATTAGATTAAAAAAATTTTTAAGTGTGATTTACAATCATCTATTATGTAAGCAAGTATTTCAGCACTAAAACTAGATGATAAAATTGGCCATTTTTATAGATGTAGCATTTCAGCCTAATTTGCTTTACACCGTCCATTTGGACTTGCCGAAAGTATATGCCCTCTTGATACATCATGCAGCTAAACAGTGGAGTAGAAAACACAGGCATCATCCCTCACCTTATTTTGCAGCTCTATGATTTGTTTGTAATACGCACTGTAGTCCCGACTGGCGCTAGGCACGTTTGTTTCATACCAGTGCTTGATCTGAGCTTCCAGTTTGGAGTTGGACTGCTCCAGGGACCGCACTTTTTCTAGGTAGCTTGCTAGGCGATCATTTAGGTTCTGCATGGTCATCTTCTCATTGCCGACAGACAGGTCCCCCTTGGTGAGATCGCTCCCATAGCTCATCACATGTCTGGAGGTCGAGATGCGGGTGCCATGGCCTCCGGCTCCACCGTAGACGCTGGGTGCAGCCCCGAGGTGCTGCATGCCCCCTTTCCTAGGCAGGGAGCCACTCATGCTGAGTGCAGAGCCCTGTGAGGAGGAACTCAGGCTTCTGTAGAAGCTTCTGTGAGTGAATTCCATTGGGGATTCTGGGAGGGTGCACCTGTAGCTTCAGGATGGGTGGAGCAGAGTTTGTCTCTTGGTGGATGAGCCTGACCTTTTATAGAATTCACGGGAAAGAAACTCCTCCTCTGCTGATATTTCACTGTATTATTGACATCACAGTCCACCTTGCCTTGCCTTTTTTTTTTCCCCTTTGTGCAGCATCTGTTTAATCCCATTCCAGAAATTACCACTAGAGGCATTTCTTAGAGGATTTCTTTAGGGGTGATTTCTTTTTTTAAACAGATGTAACAAAAGGAAACAGGAAAGTGTATTCTTTTAGTTCTTACACCTGCTTTGACAGATTTTTTTCATCCTAATATACACATAAAGAATATTTGCAATCTCCATGAATAATTTAGGTACCTAAAAAGAGAGATGTGGACATGTAATAGTTACGTACACTGGTGATAAAGAACAGTGTTTAAAAAATTCTTTTAAATTTATCTCTTTCTTTTTGATGAGAACATTTAAGTTCTATTCTCTTAGTAAATTTCAATTATACAGTACAGTATTATCAGCTATAGTCACCTTTTTTTACATTAGATCCTTAGACCTTATTCATCTTATAGCTGAAAGTTTATATCCTTTGCCAAGCTCTCCCTGTTTCATCCACTCCCAGCCCAGCCCCTGCCAACCACTGCTCCTATGAGTTTGACTTTTTTTCTCTAACATTCCACATATAAGTGATTCTGTGCAGTGTTTGTCCTTCTCTGTCTGGCTTAATATCACTTAGCCTAATATCGAGGTCCATCCATGTTACAAATGGCAAGATTTCCTTTTTCGTGACTGAATAATATTTCATCACATATATCTGTATCTTCTTTAATCACCCATCCACTGATGGACACTTGGGTTTCCATGTCTTGGCTATTGTGAATAATGCTGTGATGAACATGGGAGAACAAGTATCTCATAAATAGTGATTTCATCTTTTTAAAAATATACCCAGAAATGGTATTGTTGGATCATACTGCAGCTGAGTGAAAGAGTGGCATCTCTGCCTTCATATTGTATTTGTCTTCTTTGCTGCCTTAATCTTTGTGTCAAAAACTTTTGCTCAACTCTGCAGCCCTGCGCATAGGCTTGTTACTCATCAGAAGGAATCTTGCCCATGATTTAAGATTGATGAAATCAGCCCCTTATGTAAAACTCACCTCCACTGAGGAGATAAAGAAGTATGTACAGAAATGATGACTGGATTGTCAAGTACTTACAGGAACATCATGGCCTATGTCAGCAAAACGACAAGTCAGCTAACCAAGAACAAGGAGTTTCACAGCCCTCTTCAGACCCTTGCTCATGTCCAGATGTCTGAGACGATTGTCACCTTCTGGCCACACCCCCCTTGTTCCCCCTTCCCTAATATAAAAGAAGCTTGAAATCAACCCTAAGTTAAGATGGTTCTTTAGGACATGAGTCTACCAACTTCTTGGTCTGATGGCTTTCCAAATATAGTCGCTTTCCTTGCCCCAACATCTTGTCTCCCAACTTATTGGCATGTTGTGCAGTGAGGGTGTGAGCTTGGACTAGGTAACAATATGGTAGTTCTATTTTTAATTTTTCAAGGAGCTTGCATACTGTTTTCCATAGTGGCTGCACCAATTTACATTCCTACCAATGGTGCACCAGAGTTCCCTTTTCTCCACATCCTCACCACCATTTCTTTTGTCTTTTCGATGACAGCCATTCTAACTGTAAGGTGATAATCTTGTGGTTTTGAATTGCATATGAATAATGGTTTATACGTATTGTTAAATAATCTCTTCAGAATCTCTGTTTCATGCTTTTTTTGGTTTTTAAGTTTATCACTGTTTAGAGATTCTATTTTATAGGATTATTAAAATATTTTGTATAAACACAGAACCTTGAATATTTAAAGCAGTAATGAAACACTTATACATCTGGAGATGTAGTTTGGGGAAGTGAATAAGTGAATGCAGGGGAGTGGTGAACAGATGATTTTGAAGATGATTTTCCCCGAATTCTAGTGTCTAAGACTAGATAATGTATTTAAATTTCTCAGTCACTGCCTGAAACTTAGAATAAATAGCAGAGTATTTCACACCTGACCTGGTGCATGGAAGAGTCTCTCTGCCCTGCTACAAGGTCCCCTCAGCACCCAGCACGAGACAGATTGCCCAACCCATCCGAAAGCATACAGCTGCTGCCTCTTAGAATCCCTGATGGATTTCACTGGCAGAAGCTTCCTCGGAAGCCTGATTTTCCCTGAAGGTCCTCATACTCAGGGCAAGAGCAGAGCAATTCCAGGTCTAGGAAATGGGTGTGTGCAGAACTGGGACTACCCACCTCCGTGGTGGACTGGGGGCCACCACAGGTGTGCTGGCCTCCGGATACATGGTGAGCTGTGGGTGTGATCTCCACAGTGGGGGTCTGATAAACATTGTTGAACTGAATGGGATTTATTCATTTGCTCTCTATCATTCAAACCCCCTGGCCAAAAATTCACTCCTATCCTGAACCATTTAAGTTGTTTCTTTAATCAAGTTAAATCAAAGCAATTGGAAAAGTCATAGAAAACACCTCATTAATTCTCATCCTAACACTTAAATTGAATTGAGATCTGTAATATGATTAAAGCAAACACTCAAACAACGCCCCCCCAAAAAACCCTCAAAAAAGCCATCCCTAAAATCCCTGTACATTCTTTCTAGTTGAAGAGTTTAGAATTTACTTGTTCTGGTAGCTCCACTGAAAACCAGTGGAGTTTTTACTTTTGAGTAAAAGAGTTTAATTTTTTTTTTACAAACATTCTTCTAAAATATGGTGACTATTATTTCTTACAAATAGTATACTGATTGGTATTATACTTATATCATGAAAATAAAAATTGTGAGTTAAACTTACTTCATATGCTTCATGTGGACAGTTCTTATGTCTTTGTCCTTTAGATGCATCAGCCAACACTCACTGAGTCTTCCCACCAATAACTGAACCTGTAAGAAGCAGACCTTGCTATTAAATATTACAAAGCTACAGGTATTTTGTAAATAGCTGAAATCTGAAGTGAAGCATATGGACTGTGTTCTATATATGCATTCACAAAATTAATGTGGTTTTTGTTGTTCTTTAATGGGGGAGCTGGAGGGTAAATCATTGGAAAATTGTACTGTTTGCACAAGTTTTGCAGTGAGTTCGTTTCAGCTAGAGTTTCATACCCTAACACATGTGATGGTATGTAAAAATATTATTTAAATCAAGATTTAGCTTTATAACTAGAAAGTAATATAAATGTAGTTATTAAACATGATCATTTTTGTTCTCTTTTAGCACAGTTGTTCCTTGTGGCTAGACCCAATTACATTGAAGTGGAAAAGCATTAAAGCCTCATTAAAATGATGAAAATAATTTTTAATTTTTTGGAGGAATAACTGCTACTCCCCCAGTTTTTGGCTAGTATTCATAGGTTTTTGAGATTTTGCATTTAAACCAAAATATGTTACAGTAGAGCTATTACTATGGGATTCAGTCATCCAATCTATTCATTTGTTTGAGTAGGAAAATTTCTGTTGTAAAGACTTCCACATGTTTATGTAAGGGCAGGAGAATTTGCCAGTTCCTCTATCACACTGAGCTTTATGGTTTGGTAGATTATTATATCTTGTAATGTGATTACAAAAATCAGGACAGTATTTTACAGTAGTTAGTTTTTCTAAACTACACTTGAGGACTAGATACAGATCCTGTTGACTTTTTTAATTGAAGTATTGTTGATATACAATCTTATATTGGTTTCAGATATACAACACAGTGGTTTCAGAAGTTACCAGATTATTAAACCCACACCTTCACTAGTGCTGGTAGGTCCTTTTGACTCTTGTTCATATGCAAGTTATGAATTTAAAGCCCCTGATACTCTAGGCCGTTGGGTAACTGCATCTGTACACATAAATGTGCATTAGATCACAACTTCCTTTTTGCTAATAGGAGGTACATTTTGACCCCCAAGGCTGACTCTGCTGAGGGTGTTGATGATTAATATTAAATATGGCCAGTAATTTGGAGAGTTGTAAGCAATGTAATTTTCAGAGGATTTTCATTTTTTATTTTTCCCACAATGGGTAAGCTACTGTAGCCTTGACGTGATACAAAGAGGATCTGCAGTCTCTGGGGAGCATGTCACGATGTGCTACTCTCATTAGCTGAGAAGGATGACATATAGGAGCTGTGGGTGTTTGTAGGCATTGTGCTTCTGGATACCACAGAAAGTTAAATCCGAAAAAAGCATGGCTTCTGTACTTTAAAAACTGGTGTACTTAACGAAATAGTTGCATGAAATGATATAATGTCTAGTTGCTTCAAAATAATACGGGATGTAGAAGGAATTTTGGCTATGAGTTATTTGTTGAAGGTGGGAAATGGGTATATGGGGATTTATTATACTATTATACTACTTTAACCTATCTAGTATTTGTTTGAAAATTTCTATAATGAAACATGTCAAGGCCCTAATGTAGGAAACTTACAATACTGTATTTAACACAGTTGATTGGGCATATTCAGGTTTTCATTCGTACCCATTCAGTAATTCTGCTCTGCTGTGCTTCGGTGAGTTGGCAGATTTGTAGTCTCAAAGTGGCTCACACCTAGTAGGCACTTTATATCCACCTGCATATGAACAACAAATGAGTGAATGAATAAAAGTACTGAGGCCTAGCTTTGAGAAGAGAAGCATTTGCCAGTGTGGATGGTTCTCTCTGCCTGCTGACTGCCATTTCTGCCAGTCATGTTAGAGAGTAGAAGAGTCACAACTCAGGAGTTCAATGTTATGAGTGTGGCAGACTGGATACCCCTAATTCCTCTGCTCCAAATGTTCCCAAAGGAAACAACTAAAGTGCATTATCTATTTTCTTCCTTCCTTTCTTCCTTTCTCTATCTGTGTATAATTTTCAAACATATTGCAGACCTATTATGAAAGGAAAGATTCCACAGAGATGAAAAAGGGAATAAAAACAGAAAACTTAGGAGAGAAGTAAGTGAGAAAGCTGCTTGCACCCTGTGGGTTTCTGCTCAGTCATGGAGATATTGAGCTTCCTTTCTGATGTCTTGTAAGGGCACAGGAGAGATCAGAGTCTAGGACCTGCCTAAAGGGAGAATGCTAACAGGGAACTTCCACATAAACTTAGTATTTTGAAGAACTATGCCTTCAGAGTAAGGGCACATGATAAACAAAGCCACCACACAGAAGGGTACATACAGTAAGGAAAATTTTCTGTGTCAACTGTGGTGCTTGGTGCAGAGGAAAAACAAACCTTCCTTGAGATTAATGACGCTCTCATCCAACTGGCAGCAGGAAGCTCAAATCCTCTCTAAAGTAATGCAACTTCAACCTGGTTCCAAAGAATCCCTACAGATAAAATTGTGTGGAATAGCCTTGGACATACAATGGGGAGATGACAGCCTCTTCAGCAGCTGGTTTTGGAAAAACTGGACAGCTACATGTAAGAGAATGAAACTGGACTACTGTCTAACTACACAAAAGTCAACTCAAAATGGATCAAAGACCCGAATGTAAGTCATGAAACCATAAAACTCTTAGAAAAAAACATAGGCAAAAATTTCTTGGACATAAACATGAGCGACTTCTTTATGAACATATCTCCCCGAGCAAGGGAAACAAAAGCAAAAATGAACAAGTGAGACTATATCAAGCTGAAAAGCTTCTGTACAGCAAAGGACACCATCAGTAGAACAAAAAGACATCCTACAGTATGGGAGAATATATTCATAAAAAACGTATCTGATAAAGGGTTGACATCCAAAATATATAAAGAACTCATGCACCTTAACAAACAGAAAGCAAATAATCCAATTAAGAAATGGACAGAGGACATGAATAGACACTTCTCTAAAGAAGAAATTCAGATGGCCAAAAGGCACATGAAAAGATGCTCCACATCGCTAATCATCAGAGAAATGCAGATTAAAACCACAATGAGATATCACCTCACACAAGTGAGGATGGCCAACATCCAAAACACAAACAACAACAAATGTTGGCGAGGATGTGGAGAAAAGGGAACCCTCCTACACTGCTGGTGGGAATGCAAATTAGTTCAACCATTGTGGAAAGCAGTATAGAGGTTCCTCAAAAAACTCAAAATAGAAATACCATTTGACCCAGGAATCCCACTCTTAGGAATTTACCCTAAGAATGCAGCAGCCCAGTTTGAAAAAGACAGATGCACCGCTATGTTTATCACAGCACTATTTACAACAGCCAAGAAATGGAAGCAACCTAAGTGTCCATCAGTAGATGAATGGATAAAGAAGATGTGGTACATATACACAGTGGAAAATTATTCAGCCATAAGAAGAAAACAAATCCTACCATTTGCAACAACATGGATGGAGCTAGAGGGTATTATGCTCAGTGAAATAAGCCAAGCCGAAAAAGACAAGTACCAAATGATTTCACTCATACGTGGAGTATAAGAACAAAGAAAAAAACTGAAGGAACAAAACAGCAGCAGACTCACAGAACCCAACAACGGACTAATAGTTAACCAAAGGGAAAGGGACTGGGGAGGATGGGTGGGAAGGGTGGGATAAGGGGAAAAAAGGGGCATTACGATTAGCAGATGTAATGTTTGGGGGGCACGGGGAGGGCTGTACAACTCAGAGAAGACAAGTAGTGATTCTATAGCATTTCAGTACGCTGATGGACAGTGACTGTAATGGGGTTGGTGGGGGGGACCTGATGAAGGGGGTAGTTTAATAACCATAATATTGCACATGTAATTGTAGATTAATGATACCAAAATAAATTATTTAAAAAAATTGTGCAGAATATGAGCACACCAACGAATAGTGGGATTGGACCTACCAAGACTTCAGCTGTGGAATTATTGGAAGGAGAACATAACATAACCATATTAAAAAAATTTTTTTTTACCAGTGAAGAGATAAACTTGGAAATTGGAGCAAGTTCTAAGAGATTATAAAATTTACCAAGAAGATTTGAAAAATAACCTAGGAGAAATAAACTATATAATTAAATGAAAAGTTCAGTGGATGGGTTTAATGATGGATTAAGCAAAGCTAAAGGAAGAACAGCCCGTTTCACACCTGCTGACTAGGATAAGTTGAAAAGTTGAATGACATCAGTTGTTGCTGAAGGAAATTCTCATCCATTGAGAGTGGCTGTGTAAATAGGTACAATTACTTTGGAAAACAGTTTGACATTATCTCAAAAAAGGTGAATGTGCATATACCAAACATCAAATAATTCCATTCCCAGGAATATATTCCAGAGAAACTTACACATGTTTATTTGAAGACATATAAAAGACCATTATTTGGGATGAAAATTTTTCCTGTGCTTTCAAGGTTCTTCTAGCTGGTCTGAGAACTAAGCTGATGTGAGAGAAAAGCAGGAGAAAAAACCCGAAGTTTAATTATGTGCACATGGAAGCCCAATAATGAAATTGAGACTCAAAGAAATGACCAAGGCAGCCAGTTTTTATACATTTTTAGACAAAGAGATTAAATCTGTGAAGAATTGACAAGACAAAGAAAACTTATGTTTGGGAACTTTGATTAGTAAGGACTTCCAAATAGCATTTGGGCTGTGGTAGTCAATCAGCAAAAAAATAACAAGATTTGTTTATGCAGGCTTCTGGGCTCTAGATTGCCTATCTCTAGTGATAGGGATGCCTTCTACCCTCCAGGAGCATAGAGGGCCTTAGAAGGATGGCTCCCAGGGTTCTGACTTGGGTGACGGGGTAGTGATGGTGGGGCTCTTTACCGAGGGGGCCACCGGGACAGTGCTGGGAGAGGGTCTGGGAGGGATTGTTGCAGAGGGGTACATGGCGTGGTCACTAGTGGACATGCTGAGTTTGTGATGCCTGTATTATTACATCTAATTGGGGAAGGTCTCAATGAAGATGACTATTGAATATTCTGATCTGGAGAGGACTGGGTTGAGGTAGTATCATAAGGTGGTAGGAAGGGTTCCCTCGTTGGTTCTCACATCATCTCTCATATATGAATTACCACCATAGTTCTGGTCTACCCAGTCTTTCAGATCTCAGAGTCAAACCTCTGCACTGACAGAGCACAAGTGACTGAGTTATTCACTGCAATAACCTAAAGTATTTATGGTGCTTGAGTGCAATTTGTGAAGGATCCAGAAAATCTTACCTAGATTTAGCTAAATAAATGGTAATAACCAATTAACACTGAACTTTTTGGGCTATATTTTAAGGAAAGAAGTCTTAAGTGATTCAGTTTTATTATGTACTTTTATGTTATTTGAACAACCGGAACTTAGTATTTTTGAAAACAAGTGGCAATTACTCACCATATGTTTTTATTTTTCATGGTGTTCATTTTTAAATATAAAGAAGTATAGGCTGTCATATCTGGAAGAGACCTTGAAAATTCTGTGGGCTGTCCCTCTCATTTTACAAATAAGAAAGCCAAAGTGTTTTTAGATTAAATGACTTGCTCATAGCAACAATACAAATATAGAAAGATGAGATTAATAAAACATGTTTGTTCTCGAAATTGATTTACAGTAAGTTTGCCTGGCCCAGGAAAGCTGTCTTTCAAGCACCACCCTGATGTATAAACAAAACTCTCAACAATTAAATTACTGCTTAAAAGGCAATATAAGGTATATGTCCCACACATTCTACTTTCCTGGCTCTGAAGACCGACTCTTTCAACGTCTTCCTTTGTTTGCCCCAACAGCACAAAATTGAAATAGATAGATGCTCTAAGAATGCATCTGTTTATAGATGCAGTGATCGTTGGCTCCAGAATACTCCTAGAGCATGGCACAGTGTACATGGATCATCAAACTAGATGAGATATGTTATTAATATTAATGCTGTCAAACACAAACGGCAGATGTGTTCACATTTCAGTCCATTAGGTTTTGTGTCATTACTTTTTAATGTGCACATATTTAAGTTAAAAAAAACATACAAAGCAGAATACTGGTTATAAAAGAAGCTGTAGATGCTTATGTTGAAAATCTGTTTCAGGGTACCAGATACAACTTGAAATGAGGGAATGGAAGAGAGAAAGTGAGATCAAGGGCAAGAGATTTAGAGAGAATAAGCTTTTCCTAACATATCATTTTAGAAGGAGGAGTTGTAAACAGGTTTTAGGAAAACTGTCTATAAAGATTAACATTTTCTGAACTAGGCAGTTGGCAAACATGAAAGAAATTTTGACAATTGGCTTTTAAAGTAGAAAACTAATTAGATAAATTAACCAAATCATCTATTTTTTAACAAGTATTTGTTGAATGCTTAGTGGGTGGTCAGACCCTGCTCTCAAGGAGCTTGTGGTCAGCAGAGGAAACACTGACAGGAATTTGAATTTGAATTTTCACGCAGGCAGATAAGAAAGATGAGGAAGAGCGGAATGTGAGTGCAGAGTGCAGACCCAAGGGACCCCGAAGACAAAGAATTGGATGAGTTAAGTCAGTCTTCAGGCTCCGGGGTCCAGCTTATGTATTAATTGTAGTGTTGGGATGCTAGGATGTAATGAGAAAATAAATCCTTAGGTAATCCTCCTCTGGTGTCAGAGGGTCAGGAGGGAACAGCCCCCCTGTGAGGAGCCCATTTAGCCTGATTTAGGAAAGTGAAGGCAGAGAATCATTGCAACAAGAGTCCCTAGTGACAGTAACCACTGCAGATAGTACAGCTTCCTGCAGTTTTGTGTTTTGTTCCTGTGTTATGTTTCCAGGCCCTGGGACCAGGGCCTTTACACCTTTCTGGGGACTTACTAGATGTCAGTGGAAACTTGGTTTATTAATATTTTTTCAAGAATGAGTTGCTACTATTCAACTTTCACAGTGCAGCTAATATTTTTGATGCTTCATGTTCCACAAAGGCCTCCTTGTTGGGTATCTTCTACTTTTTTAAACAATGAAATAGTAGGAAAAGCCTGGAGTAGTTTCTTATATGTTTGACACATATGTTGAGGGATACTTAATAATTGCTGCCCAGGGCAAAATATAACAGGATTTGATGGCCAAGAGTTATGTTGATAGAGTAGATGGGGTGGTAGCTAACACACACTTTTTCAAAATAGATGTATCTTTGCGAAATGAGCTGTCAGGAGGACTACAGGTTTTGGAAGGCTGGAGTAACTAAGGAGCAACATATTGGTTCTAAGGAACTGACATTAATGTTGACACATGATCTTTCTGGGCAATTTGATCTGTACTAATAATTCATGTTGTTTCCTACTGCAGGACTCATTTTGTTCCTAAGTCATTTCAACCTTTATTAATGATTTACCTGGTGGCTTTATAAAAGCTCAGTATTTACTGTGGTGTGTGTTCAGTCACCAGTTACGTTTATTGAACATAATAAGCATGATATTCAGCCAGAGGTCAGGTTTTTAATCTCTAATTCAGATGCTTGTTTCCCCCTTAGTTAACACTGACACAGCGCCTTAGCCTCGTCAGAGTGGAAAAACTGCACAGCAGAGCTGACCCTAGAAGCAGTGATAATTAGTCAAGGAGTAAAATAGAAACCAGTCATCCTGGCCTGTCACACTGTGTGTTAAAAGCACCATCCTACGTACGCTTTGTCATAATAATTATGATAATTTTGACTCCACATTTTTGCATTTTAGTATTCCACACATTTATCCAGCATTTTAATGCTGAGACCTGTAGAAAATCTCTTTTGGTAGAACCACAAGAAATCTTTTAAGGATTTTTGTCCTTTTTACAGTTCTGTCAAGATGGATTAAGCAAGTACTTTGCATATTATTTTAAAGCTTTGGGGTTTTAAAATTGTACTAAGATCTTTATAAACACAGGTGATAATACCCAAAGTAAAACTGCCATCATCCAACCTTCCTTTTGGGATGAACCAGTTCTTTTGATGAGGAAAGAATAAGGTCATTAGGAAAAAAATGATTTCAAACCTGAAACAGATTCAGAATTTTAAAGCTGTCTTTCAAAGATCGTTCCAAAGCTTTTCTTTATTATAAAACAATTGTTGATAATTGATTTGGAATTATTCTTCCATTTTTTTCCTTATAAGCGTATTTTCCTATCGTGTTATTCTGATGTGCCCCATATTAATAATTGTAGTACAGTGAATGTGTATATACACATATCTGTATACAATCCACATATATGTGTATACACAAGTATTCACAACATTCTGGTATAAAGGAAATGTCAGATTTGCATGTTCCTGATTTGGAGGAAAAAAGGTTGATATTTTTCTATTTTCTTATTTATTGAGAAATATATACATTTAAAAAATAGACTCAAAAATAATTGAAGAGTATCTTTGTCTTAGTGTGGATATTAAAAAGTACTATTGAAAACCATTGAACATCACTTTGGACTCTTTGCTGCACTGACCACCTGTTCACACTAACCTGAACAATACTGATAGTATTATAGGTAACAAGGATCGAAAGCACCCGACTTTGGAGATCTGAATTTGCATCATGTCTCTGCTACTTGCTTGCTATCTGAACGGCAGGGTTCTTATCCTTTCTGGGCCTCACTTTCCTTGTATGTCAAGTGGAGGGTGGTAATGATGCCCAGCATACGTTAAGAGCTTTAAATGAAATAATGTGTTTGGAGTTCTTGGCACTGATGTGACATACAGGACGCATTCAGTGAGTTGTAGCTACTAGTAGCAGCAATGATCATAGTAGAAATGCAATAATTATAAACTTCATGATGGTGACAAGGAAAGGGCCATTAACACTTACCATTCAATATGCACTAGGCTGGTGGCATTGTGTCACTGATGTTGATTGAACCATGTATAACTAGTACTAGATAAGCTGAAGGACAAACTTCTGGATGAAAACATAGTTGAGAAAGCATGTGATAACTTTGAAATATATATAGCAACCCAGAAGTTTTATAAGGGAAAGGAGCTATGAATGATTTATATAGAGCATCAACACAGATAATTACGAATTGCTTAGATAATAGGCTCTGTGCTGGGCACTAGGGATGGAATGATGCATAAGATGAGGTTTTTGTCTTCAAGTCTACACCACTTTCCATGTACCTGTGTGCGTGTGTGTGTAGGTGGAGGGGGCCAGAGAAGCAAACTTGGTGTGGTGATACCTTCAGAGATGAACTCAGCTGTCAAGTTTTTCCCTCCCTGGGGATGTCTAGGGCCAGTCTCATGCTTCCACCCCAAGGAGTTTATACTCAGGTGGAGATGATGGATAAGTGAAGCTTCGGCTAAGCTCCTAAAACAGTGCTGCCCAACAGCAAGCTATATATGTAATTAAAAAATTTCTAGGTGATTAAAAAAACACAGGTGAAATTAATTTTAATAATATATTTTATTTAAGCTAGTATATCCCAAACATATAATCAATATAAAATTATTAATGAGATTTTACCTTTTTTTTTGAAATGAGGTACGCATTTTACACTCCCAGTACCTCTCCATTTGGACAAGCCACTTTTCAAGTGCTCAGTAGATCCATGAGGTTCATGGCTACCTTAATGGATGGGGCAGTTCTAGAGCTCAGCTACTCAAAGTGTGGTCCTCAGTCTTGCTGTGTAGGTGTCCCCTGGGTCCCGTACCTACCTGTTGAATCAGGATCTGCATTTTAACAAGATCCTTGGTGAATCATTGAAGTTAGAGATGGGCTGCTGATGACTTGAAAAGCTTGTTTTTTGAGATTACACACCCTGTCCTCTAATTATATTTGTGCTGTACATTTCGAATCATAAATTAGGTAAACCAGCTTATCCTACTCAGACCAAAGGTAGCGTTAAGTTTAGCCCTTGTTGGAATCAGAAAGTTGAGATATTTTAGCAAAAAATGAAGGAAAGGCAGGCCAAGGATGAGAGCGAGACAGTTTTTTATTCAGTGATGTAATGAATGACACCACAATTCTCATCATAGCTATGCTTTTCTGATACATGTTTTGAGAGGGAGAAAAGGGAAGAGAGTGAGGGCATTTGGTTAGTTTCCTAATTCATAGGATTTTCATTTTGTGAGTCCCTCCACCAGGGTTGGCTTCACGGGCATATGACTTTAGATGGGCCTGGCACTTGGCTTGATGCTGTGCTGTTGCAGGGTTCAAATTCTTAACAACTTTGAACAAGAGGTCCCTCATTTTCATTTTGTACTGGGCCATGCCAATCATGTAGCTGGTCCTGCCGTCCATTAAGTGTGTACTTAATATTACCCTGCAGCCTTAAGAGAGGAAGTGGATTAGGTAGGTTTAGGGAGGAGCTGATGCTCCTTTCACTTCCCCATTGTCATAATCTCTTTATAGCTTAAGAAATAAAAAAGAGATAACCTAGGCCCTGGGGGAAATTTGGCTCAATAATGCACTAGATAATGGTGATGTCAGAAAGCAGATGTCAACAAAGAGTAAATGCTGTAACTATGTAAATGAAACACTAATCACCAGGGGACAAAGTAAGTCTCTAAATCATGTATAAATAGCCCCACCCTCTCAGCTATCTCCTCCAGGTTTACTGGATCTACACCGTTTGAACAGAGCTTGGATACATCTGGGCAGTGCCCGTGAGGCAGCTGGGCCCATTCAGGTTAGAAGTTTTACATGGGTGAAAATTAAAATGTTAATTTGCTTCTGTTTTGTCAAAAATTTTTAAGAAAGCATAAAAGTGCATTGGTAGTTTTAGGGCTCAGACCTGAAATCAAATACTTTGAACCAACTCATAGCTTTGAGACCTAAGATAGTCATTTAATTTCCATACTAATCCGCTTGGTATAATTTGTAATGTCTTAAACTCCCAAGTTTGGTCCATGGACCAGTGCATAAGCATCACCATGGTTAGAAATGCAGAGCTTGGGCCCCATCTCAGACCTGCTGAATAAGAACCTGCATTTTCAAAAGATCTCCAGGTGGTATTTGAATGAAAACTGAAAGTTATGAGGGCAGGGAAGGGAGAGCCATGTAGAAATCTGGGGCAGGGAGCTTCCAGGTACAAAGGTCCTGAGGTGTGAGTGTGGGTGGAGCAGTGGAGCCCAGAGCTGGTGCTGAGGGATGGAAGGGAGAGTGGTGGGGAGGGAGGTCGGTGGTCTGAGGTCCATGGCGATGGTGTGCAGGCAGCGGTGCCCTGCAGGCGCTCTGGCTTGTGCTCTGTGTAATATGCGAAGACACTGAACTTTGTCTTTGGAGTAATCTGTATTTTTAAGAAGAGGCATATAGCCCGCCCACATTTTATAAATACTGATTTAAAATGAACAGAACAGACAATATCCCACTTTCTCAAATGTATCTTTTTTTTTTTTACAATCATTATTTGAGGGGGGAAACTAGTATCAATAGTCACACCAACCCACACATACGCATGGCTCTGAGTGCAAAGAAATTAAAATAAAAGCTAAAGAACAAACTAGTAATGGTTCTGGGTGAGACCCCAACACCCCCCAAACGGCGTCAGGAGCTCAGGACTCTGGTAACCTGGCTGTCGGGGTAAATGGAGTTGCCTTTCCTTCCTTCCATCCACCCATCTGATCATTAGAAATTCAGAGAGCCTAGTGTCATCTAGGTGCAAATGTGAGTAATCCTGTTCTCCCCTTGAGATTTCAGTCTAGCCAGAGAGGCAGGCTGAGCGCTTGCAGGTGGATGAACATGGGAGCACTTGGCGAGAGTGGAAAATAGGCAGGGACCAGAACAGACACCATCTGGCAGGGATGGTATTCTTATCACGGCAGATTGTTATTTGGTATTGAAGCAGCTTCCACGTTGCTTAGAAGAATTCCTTTCATGCCCTTTTATAGCTTTTGCCTTTATTCCGTGATCACCAATTTCCTGATACCTAATTTAGTTTGTAGGCACATCGGTCATGAGATAAAGATACACCGGGTAATGGAAATATACACCCACACCACTTTCAGTATAAACGAATAGGGTCTTTTGTTAATGAGGTTCTGTTCTCTTAGCTCCTGATAAACCTCGAGTGGGCTGGTAAAATAAAATTTCTGATCCTTCAAGTTTGAGGACTGGACCTTTGCCAACAAATGTTATGTTGAATGAGTAAACGTATAAAGTACAGTGACTCATCCAGAAATACTGTGTCCCTCTTACCCCCTGGGAGCACAAGTGTGTAAATGTACAACTGCAGCCATAAGTGTGGCATTGACAGCAGCATAAGGAAACATAGCACAATGATCCCAGTATTGTATCCCACAAATGGACTATCTGAGGAAGAGGCTAAAATGTCTCAAACCTCACTCCAGGACTATGAAGAGATACTACGCGAGGTCTAGATGCAGTGTCTAACCCATTAAGTACACCGTTGATGGTTAAGTAAGTGAGTGAATGAATATGAGGGGTCCAATTTATCTGTTTTAAAGACGAAGAAATTTCTTTGTAGTTTCCTTAAAAATCCTTCTGGTTTTTTGGTGTCGACTACCAATTAAAGTGTATTTTACCACGTTCCTTACTCTAAGTAAGGAATTGCATGTCTTTGTAGGTAAAATGAATATAAAATAATTATTTTGTATGAGCTTCATTCCTAGGAAAGAACACAGGACCTGGAGTGCTACTGTGACCAAGTTTCTTTACCTTTCAGGAAAAAATATCATTGAAGATAAAATGAATCATTTAGGCTCTAAAGCCTTAAATAACGTGTTGATTTTAGAAGTATTTATTTCCCTCCTGCGCCCTCTGCTGGGTGGTTGGCTTTATGCTTTGCTCTTACAATGAATATGGTGTGTAGCTGTTGGATTTTGTTTTTCTCCTTTTGAAAATCCCCAAACTTATATTGGATTATAATTAGACTCAAGAGAAACCCTTCAGCCCAGTTGTTTCCATCGTTAAGCTGCACACTGGAATCTCTGGGGCCTTGATGTTACAGGCTAAGAATATAATTTAGGCTTTTACTGTGCTCAGGGTTTTTTGTCCTGGAGGATGACATTTGGTCACAGTGTTCTCAAATATGAGAAATCAGAAGCCATGATTCTTTGTATTTTTAATGTAAGGACCATTACCTTAAATAGTCGTGGATATTTTAAAGAATGGATCAAAGTTCTGGACTGGCTCAGGGTATGGACAGTCATGTCTGACTTAATCCTTCAAGCAAGTCTATTTGGAACTTGACTTCAAGGTCCTGCCCAGCTCTTCTAAGACTATGTGACTGAGTTGCTGCCCTACCCTTCTTCCATTGCTGTTTTACTTCAAAGTCTCCGTGTAATTTCTGGCTTTTGTGACTCTTGTAGCTGACACTCTTGAAAAATGGGCCCACGGGACCAGCTGCCCGTGGCCTCCATAGCATAGTCACCACTAAAGCCCCATAGAAGTGCAGAGAGTGAAATAGTAGTGAGATCATGATTTTAAAATCTCTTTTCCCTGAAGTGCTCCTTTATTAGGACACTTGTTTTAAAAAGAAAAAGCTAATTTTTAAAATGTTTATGTATCATATGGAGCAGCATTGCCTAAATGACAAAAAAAATACCTTAAAATCCCAGCCTCTACTTTCATTGGTCAGAGAAATTCAGAGGATGCCCTGGGGAAAATTGTGAGGCCCGAGGATTTACGTCCTGTAACCCCAGCCTTTAATCACTGTGTCCATCGGTCAAGAAGGGAAGCCTTCCCACAACTTCCTACCTTCAGGCTGTCTTGTATATCTTTGTCAATTGCTGATGGACTCATTATATTCAGGTTGAACTGATGAAATTGCCTTATTTTGCGTCAAGCAAGTGGCATATTTGCAATTCATATGGTTCAACCAATTTTGAATGAAATTGTTGGCTGGTATCTTATTTCATGTGAGGAATTAAGTTCTTTGTTCATTGTTAAAGGAATTGTGTTCAATTTGCTGTTGCAGAAGGTTGTATTTTAATTTTAATTTTTAGGGGGAGGGAAACTTGAGGGAGAGAAGTGAAAACATGGTGATTCTTTTTTGGTGGGTGTTCTTTGCTGCCATACATGTTATGCAAGCTGCTGAAATGAAAGTTGCTACCATGCCTTGGGCATGAATTGTGAATGTTTGGTAACCCCTCATGAGGATGTGTGGATAGTGATCCTTGTCCAACCTGAGAACCCTGATCAGAATGAGTTCCGGTCTAAGTTGCCTCTCTAGTCAGCAGGAGGCGCTCTTGCTCTTCATGTCTAATTAAGGCTACAGCCGTCCTCCCAGCACTCCTAGCCAAACCCAGGCTTGGTCAGCATTACCATTCTTCCTCCTCTGCTCAAATTGACATTTTGCAAAGAGCAGCATTACTTCTTGGTGAGCAACAATTGACCAGTCATCGTGAAAAGCATTTGGGAAACTATAATTTTTAAAGTAAAAAGCAAACTATGTCTTTTACCTTATTTTTAATTTTTGCTGTAAGCATGAATTACCAGGGGGAAAAGCAGATATTTTTCAATCTCTTAAATTATCACACTAGTTTCTAAACTATCCAGGTGTTCTTTAAATTAGCCATGTTGGTGTTTAATAGGGTGCAACGGGGTTAAAGGTCCTCTCAACTGTGGGAAAGGTATAATAAGTCTATTCCCTCTCCCTGGCAGAAATGTTGGCGTAGATGGGCTTCACTGTTCTTGCTTAATTTCAACTCATTTTTCTCCTGCTCTAATGTCTATAGACGGGGTTGGCAAATTGTTTTCTGTAAAGACCAGATGGTAAATATTCTAGGCTTTTGGACCAGACTCTGTTGCAACTGCTCGACTCTGCTGCCATAGTGCAAAGCGGCTGTAAACATGTCTATAGATATTAAAAAACCAGTTTATATCTTACATATGTCTTTTATTTCATATTGTTTATAAACTCAAACTCTAATTAGCTAAAAATAATCAAATCTGAATGTCCATCTTGGTTCCACTACTATTTGGATTCTGTGCTGCCTCTCGTGACATTCTGACAAGTGTCATTTCACTCTGCTTGGAAAGCTCAGGCTTTGTTTTCCCCATAAGAAAAGTGGTGCCCCAAAGAGCAAGAGTCGATGATAAAAGTCTTTAAGTAGATAACACATCAGTTTATACACCAGTGCTGCTGGAATAGTAAACTTTTAATTTTTTCATTCGTTGGATCATTTAATCCATATTTTAAAAGAAAGATGCCACAGTATAAAATAGCAGGCACTGACTGGCCTGAAATAGCCCAGGGAAATCTGGTTTAAGATTTTTCTAGGAGTTGATCCAAGAACATTTTTCGTCATGCCTTTTGATCTGTTGAAAGATACACAAGATTCTTGGATGCCTTGAAGACACAGATGCCAATATGGACATAAACTCTGATAAGTTGTCTTGGGAGCCAGCATGCAGAGAAGGGATAATTGTAAGGGCAGGGACTGGAACTTTTTTGTTTACTGCCTGACGTCAAACTCATCTTTGTACCTTTTCTGTGAGTGGATTCTGTTTACTCCAGTTTGGGTGGGTTTGGGGGAAACTGAGGCAACATGACTGCTGCCTGCAGTTTTAGTCTCTCTTCACTTTCTCTTAACTTCCCCGTCCCCTATCCTCTTCTGATAGCAAGAGGTTACATGTGCCTTTCCCTCTCCTCAAAGAAGCATTTAGCTGGGGCTGACTATGGAAGAGAGGAAATGAGACGTGACCAAGAGGAGGAGAAGCACTGGTGATTGATATTTATGTAACATCAAAGATGCTTTTATATCAATATATGAATGTCAAAGATAATTTGGAGGCATCAAAACAAAGCTGGGGGGCAGGAAGTGACTATCTGAGGGGCCCCCCAATGCTCCCCCTGCTGTAGGACTTAAACACAGGAGTGCCTTTCAGATTGCATTTGGATCCTTTAGGCATAGCAGAGACCATTTAGAAACTTTATTCCCAAAGAATTATGGGAATAGGCTCTGAATTCTCCCCCTTAGACACCTTGGGGAAAGGTGGGGCAAATTTGATTCCAAGCATTACCAGGAAGATACTGGAAAAGCGTATTTGTGTATCAAAGCATTGAACTCCTAGCCCCAGACTCCACCTCCTGCAAACACCCCACTGCAGGTTTTTGTGGGTCTCTCTCACCCAGCCTGCCCAGTGTCCAGACCTCTAGGTGGGTCTCTGGTTTGCCAGCTTCCTTCTACCAGCTGAAGACTTTTCAGGAGCATTTCTGGAGGCTGTGGTTTTAACCCTTTGCCTGCAATAAAAATAGTTAGCAGGCCTGTGCTTGTCCTTGGAGCGGGGGGGGGTGGGGACCTGTTCTTCCTTTTGCTTCCTGTGATGGGGTAAAAACTGACACTGTACATCTGCTATTGGAAGGTATCCACAGTGTGGTCTGCAACAGAAGTTGGTCCTGTTCACTCTGACCTCTGGTTGGCCCAGGAGCAGTGTGGCTGGGGTGGAAGAGGGAAAACTTGAGAGCTGTCATCTCTTCCCTTGGGACACAGTGTCCTTAAGTGCATCCACATTAGAGTGGGGGCAGAGGAGGAAGACAGATTATGTCTGTCTTCTGTAGAAAGGCTTCTTCCAGAAACTTCCAACCACCTAACATTGTAGAAGCAAGAAGAAGGGACGGAGTGAGAAGTGGAACCATCCATATCCCTGTAATAAGGTCTCTTACAGTGTTTCAGTCCCCTGTACATCAGGAATGATTAAAGATGCTACCTCCTTCTCCAGAGCTGCCAGCCCAGAGGTGTGTAAGCTTTCCTAACTCAGTACTGTAGCAAGTGTAGTTCATAAACTTTTAGATGACTATTATTCTTGTATGTATGTTAGACCTTTCTCTGAATAACTAAAAGATAAATATATTTAGATTTCCATGACTTTCCCAAATGAATTGATGAGTTTTCCTGGAATGCCCTTTTTTGGTCTGCCAGCTAATTGTTATTTTCAGAGGGCACTAATGACAACCCAGGCATGACATCTACAAAGCCCCACATTAAGATAGCTTACATCTCAAACCTGCCATTCAGGTAATGACTGCCGCCCTCTGGAAAAACAAGCTGGGGCCTCACTAGGGTAAGGCCATGTGGTAATGCCCGGATGCTTGAGAAGGGCGTGAGGCCAGCCAGAGGAGTTGACTTGGCGGAACTGGGCAAAAGGGTCATGAATGGCTTTATGAAGTTTTTGTTGAGGGTGGGAGAAAATTTCAAGAAGGTGGAAAGAGCTTTACTGAACAGACATGTTTTCTTTTTGTCTCTCAGCTCGAGTAAATTTCCTTATCATAATACCAGCAAAGGTAATAATTATTATGACTACTTACTGTGATTATGGGTGACAGGAATTGCAGTTGGGCAAGGGGACTGTTTTGTATATTTTAGTTTCCTTCTTTGGAGTTCTGACTTGATGAACTTCCTTATTTTGTCTCCCTAATAGTGACTGGGTTCATAGTAGACACATGTTAGGAGCTTAATAAATACTTCCTGATTGTTCTTAACTCCAACTCCTATATCAATTTCTTGAGAACAAAGAATAATAAGGTCAATAGCAATAATGAAAGCAACTAGTCCAAGCTGGTTTGATTTAGTGTGGAATAGGATCTAATTTCGCAGAGTTATTGTTGTTTTTCTTAAGACTTCAGCCATTGTTTGGTTCACTGAATAAAGAAATTGCCCTTAAAAAGAATTTGGGAAGAATTTTATAAGTGAGGACTCACATGTACCTAACGGCATACTTTTTAGTGCTGTGTTAGCTAACACTATAGACAATGTTGGACAGGTGATTTTCATTCCCTCCAGTGAGTCTGGTTGGTGAACTTTTCATGTCTTGTACTGATGCATTGAGGCCAGGAATAATTTGGGACAAGGTGATCAGTCTTCTTCCTTTCCAGACCTCATTTTGTTTTCCACTCTGGACCAGAACCGAGAAACACCTTGTTCCGAGGCCTTACTTCATCAGTGTCCTTGCAGGCTTCGCTGGCTAGGAGCAGGACAGTGCTAATGTGGCCCTAGTGATGCCACCTTTCCTGCTGTATTTCTCATCCAGTTCAATCTGTATGAAATCTGTTGAGAATGGCTTACAGATAAGACATTTGGTCTAGAGGATCCATCGAATGGCTAATGGCTTGACCTCATCTATAATGTTGCTACTCAAAGTGTGGACCATGGATCAGCAGCCTCAGCATCATCTGGGAGCTTGTTAGAAATGCAGAATTTTGGGCCCCCAACCCAGACCTACTAGAAACCCAGAACCTACATTTTTAGCAAGCTCCCCAGGTTACATGTATGCACATTAAGATTTGATATATATATATATATAATATATGACCTGGGATTAGATGTTGACACTGAATTACTGCTTCTTAGAGTGTTGGAAATGATAAATGGGAATTTTTATAATATGTTTTTGTGATGAGACTCTGGATAAAGTATTTCCAGAGTAACTATAACTGTGTAACTATAAAGTGTCTATCATTACCATCTTCTCTTTGTCCTTCTCTTTCCTTTCTTGTTCTCTAAGTGTATGGGAGAGATACTTTTCATAGTAATTAGGAGTGAGTGTAAGGTCTGCTGGACAGACTAAGGGATGAGGTCCTCTTATTTTGGAACTTGCTAAGCTGTTCCCTGGTGTTGACTGGTAAGAGTTTTAGACTAAGAGTGGAAAGTTGAGAGAACACCTCTGTGCACAGAGGATTGAATTCTTTGAGGTTTGGGTAATGGGTGGTAGCTCTTGGTCATCAGAGTCTGCCTCTCCCTAGTCCTAAGTGTATATTTCTGATTACTGTGTGTTATTCCATTACCATGTACATTCAGATTTCTCATCCTTGGACTCTTACTTTAGATAAAAGCCATTAGCAAGAGTTCATCAAAATGTGTTGCCTGTGTTTAGGAGTTACATATCTTTTTAGCAACCACTTTTGGCTTTGTGTGTCACAGTAGAAAGAGCAAGTACATTGGGTACAAATTCTGGTTCCATAATTTTTAGCTATATGATCACAGGTCAATTAATTCATTCTATTTGAGCCCCAGTTTCCTCAAATGTCAAATGAGGATAATAATACCTTGCAGGGTTGTGACAAATATTAAATGAGATAATGAATGCAAAGGTCATCCAGGAATAGTTGTTATTGTTAAAATTTCTTCTGGTATATATGTGCATGTGTATGTCACATATCTGAGTGTTATGTTGTGTATACATACTTTAAAAATGAGCATAAATTGGCTTTTAGTTTTTATTAGATGACTGATAATTTTATTAGATGTCTTCTAATTTAAATTTCAAAGAGAAGTTTTGGTGAGTAGGACAGTCCATATACTTATATGACTAACACACACATGCACACACATACACATGGGGTTCTTCGTAAAACTGTAAAACTCTAAAGTATGGTCAGGTCATCAGATCATGAAGTATGTCTTCTTTTCCTTTTTGCATGACCTCACTGCAAATATATTTGAGAAACTCTCTAATCCTCTTCAAAAAGATGGTGACATGTAGATGTTGTAATAGAATAAATGAGTTGGGGAATGAATCAGACACATGGGGATGACCTCAGGCATGTAGTAAGTCAGAGAAACTAACATATGATACACAAATAACCCACAAAACACTTCAGGGGATATACATAAACAACAAAAATCTTAAAAGTGTTTACTGATTAAAGGCCATATAAGAGTATAGCATTTAACATATAATATTGTAAAGAAACATGCCTAGAATGAATGGACATAGTTCAAGTGTCTTAATGACTTACGTCTTAAACATGTAACTAAGAGCTACCTGATATTCATGATCATCTTAATCTATAAAGGCTTTATAGTTTCTTGGTGAAGAACATTGCTTACCTACAGTGAAAACTGATCACCTTTCAGTGAAACTCTTGATCTCTGTGATACTTACTGTAAGCATAAATATTTGTAGAGAAGTTGTTAAGGTCCCTGGAATGAGGAACTTAAAGACGGAGTCAAAAGGAATTGAAACTCAAAGCTAAGGAGAAGAATTTATCTGGGCATCCTACCATGCTCTAGTGAAGAGCAGGAGATGGCTCTCCTCTCTGAGTTGGGGTTACACAATTTGACCTCCAATTGTGAAGAAGCAGAAAGGGGAGCTGTGAACATAAATGGGCATTTGCTTTATTCTCTGCCACCTTTGAAGAAGGAAGGGCTTGGCTTTTCTCTTGGAAGCTTTGGTGCTTCATCTGTGGTTATTGGATCAGGACTTCTGTAGACATCCATTTCAGTGTTAAAATGACTAAAATCCTGGTGAAATCACCTTAAATCAGCTAATGTCACTGAGCAAATAATAGGTTTTCCTATTTTAAATACTCCTTTTTTTTTTTTACTTATCTATTGCTACATGAAAAACTACCCCAAAAAGTACTGGCTTAGAACAACATTTCATATGTTCATGATTCTGTGGGTCAGAATTTTGGATTCAGATTATGGGGATGGCTTATCTCTGAAACGTGATGTTTGAGGCCTCAGCTGGATTGGCTTGAAAGGCTGGAAACCAGCTGGAATGGCTTGACTGGAGTCACGTCTGGAACTTCATTTGTGGCTGTTTGCTGGGATCCTTCATGCGGCGTCTCCATGAGGCTAGCTTAGACTTCTGCACAGCATGGCAGTTTCCAAGTAAATGAACGTATGTTAGGAGCTGGCTTTCTAGAGGAACCATTCCAAGAGGATAAGCCCCAGTGTGTAAGCATTTATTCAGCCTCTGCTTGTATTATGTTTGCTGATGTTCTCTTTGGCAAGTCAAGCCACATGGCCAAGCCCAGAGGAATGTGGGAGAGACTGTAGAAAGGTGGGAGTCCTGGTGGTGTGGCTTCTTTGGGGCCACCAATATTGTATAGTAAGAAAATAATGCCATTATTTAGTGCCCATTTTCTATTGTGAAAGAATAAATAGGTGTATATGTACCTATGGTACAATATTGCCTAATGTCCATAAAAGGTATTTTTGGAATTCTATTATTTTTATCCCAAAGAAATGGTATGCTGTATTATTTATCACAATGTAAACTTTAAAAAATCTCAATGTTACATACAGTCTGTATTAAATAATTTATTTAAGACCATCTGTAAAAAAAAAATATCCAACCCTCTAGTACCTATCTCAGGCTTCCTTTTTTTTTCAATTATTGACATTTTTACAGATTGGTTCCAGCTTAAGAGATGATACCTTGATTTTTTTTTTTTTTTGCATTTTAGTAGTTTATACATTTAGAGTGGTTATTTTTAATTTGCTATGAGTTTTAAAAATTATGTAATGCTTTCTTCAATTCTGATGCTTCCATAGGTCAGAGATGCTACATAATAGGCAGGAATGGGACCTGAGTCCTTGGAGGGCTTGGCTAACCTTCCTAGGCCTTAGCTTCCTCATTTCTTAAACAAGGTGGTTCAATCAGTTGATTGCTTTTTTTTTCTAATGCTAATTTTTTAAATTTAAACTTGTGTGTGATGCCTGATTAACTACTTGAGAAATACAAAATATGCATTTGGGAAGTACTGAACCTGATACTTCTTCAAGGAAAAATTTACTTAGGTGCTCCCCAGATTAGTCACTTGGCTTAGAGATGTTTTCTCTAGGAGTCTCATATCTGCATAGGTTACTATGTTACTTTGCTGTGAAAAAAATCTAAGCGGTAAAGGAAATGAAGAGGCTAAAACAACACAGCAGATTTTCATTGTAGAAACTCATTCTTTGCAGAAGTCTAACCCTTGGGAAAGCATTTGATTAGGCACCTGAAAGAGATTTTACTAGACCTAGGTAAGTCTAGTAAAAAGGAAATAAGTTAGCAGAGTTTTGTGAAATACTTTCATGTTTGTCTTGCTTCTAAGGTTTTATTCAGCTTCCTTCCTGAAAGCAGTTCTGTACAATTCAGTAAAATGAAACTCTATTTATGACCAGTTGGGAGTGAAATGAAGGAGGTTCTTATTTTTATATTAGCTGTCATTAATTCTCACAGGAGTAATAGAAAATCAGTAGTATGGGGAATATAGAAACAAATAAAAATGCACCCACCTGAAGCTGCTAAAGCAGTAGGTTCTCAAACTTGGCTGTACATGGTAATTACTTGGGAGTCTTTAAAATATATTGCTGCTTGGGTCTCAACCTTCAGAAATCTTGATTTAATTGACTGTAATGTGGCCTGGGCACACAGGTAATACTGAGATGCAGCCAATTTTGAGAACTCTTGTGCTAAAGAAACTGTCTTGGATCCCTTTCTCTTACTGCCTTTTCCTACTAAAATTTGAGTCCTTGCTTCCTTCTCAGCTTTAGGGCCTCTTCCTGTAACATAGAATTGCTGCATTTCTTAATAATGAATTTTTATAAAGTTTAGTTCCCAGTTTCACACATCACCAACAGGGTAGGTGTATAAAAACATTAATGGAAAAGTGAACATTTAGTAAAGGCATGCATTTGATTGGATTGAAAAATATTAAATGAATCTACTTAATAATTTATGGTACTGTCAGAAAATATGTTGGCATAAATATTAAATTCTAAATGAGTACTTTTTACCTGTCTGGATTAGCCAACTATTTGTTTAATTGGATTTTGGGTAATGGAATACCTGCTATTTACTCAAAGCGTTTCTATAAAGAAGACAGTAGAACTTATGACTAACTCCTTTAGAGGATTGTGTGTGTGTTGGTCAAAACCAAATACAAATGAAAACTTTGGTTGGTAACTCACCTGAACAGACAGGCACTAAAAGATTAGTAATGGATATTTTGAAAGATTTTTGGGCCAATTTAGTTGGGGGAGAGAGGTTATTCTTTGTTGTCTAGAGCCTAAACTGACTCAGTTGTCTCTTTTTTCAGGCAAATAGTTTGATTGCTCTGTACTTGTACTTTAGTGAAATAGAGATGCTATGGTCTGAAAAATTCATATGTTGAAGTCCTAACTCTCAAAGGTGATGGTTTTAAGAGGTGAGGCCTTTGAGAGGTGCTTAGGTCATGAGGGTGGAGCCCTCATGAAGGAGATTGATGCTGTCATAAAAGAGACCTCACAGAGTCCCCTAATCCCTTCCATCATGCAAAGACACAGGCTATGAACCAGGGAGAGGGCCTTTACCAGAGAGCTACCATGCTAGTGCTCTGATCTAGGACTTCCTAGCCTCTAGAACCCTAAGAAATAAAATTCTGTTGTGTGCAAGCCACGAGTCTGTGGTACTCTGTTATAGCAGCCCAAATGGACTAAGAGAAGAGTAATTCTTTTTTGATGGGGTGACTGACCATCCTGGTTTACATGGGACTGAGTTTCCTGGGAAAACTGGGATGAGTTAATCACCTAAATTGAGACAGTGAAAACTAATAAGACTTTAAAGATATTTTAGCTCCTTGAATGAAAAATTATTCATGTGTTATGATTTACTATTGCCAAATCATATGTAAACTGTGATGGTAAATGGAAGGTTAGTGATTATTTTCTGGGTGTAGTATTATAAATTTCCCTTCAGCTTGTCATACTTTTTTTTTAATATTCTTTCAAAGATTTTGCTAGCAGTGCTCAAACTTCACCTTGAAAAAATATGTATATTTTATGCATAGTTTTCCAATTTCAAAAAAAGAGATTATGGTGTCTAAAATAGCAGTGAATTGGTGATAAAATAGAGAAAAAGTTTATTTTTAGGTCTTCTTTGAGACTGTATAGTACCTGTTAACATAAAGAAGTTCTTACAGTAAAATGAAGTAGAATGAGGACTAGAATCTAATATAGATCCATTCTTGGCCCCAAAATTTCAGAAGTCCCCACAAATGCTGCTCTAAGGACACTCATTGAAAATGTTTGTGTATTTGTCATTTTTGAGACTCTTTGAAGTAATCCCACAGTAAAGAAAAATTTATGATTTCACCCCAGATAATCTATTTCAGCTAAACCAGTAACACATTTTTGCAATGATAGGATTGTCCTGGGGTCCTTTCACCTAATTTCCAGATTGTTAGTTAGGGCTGGTTTTCTATTCTTTCATAATTAAGAATCAGAAACACCAATTATTGCCTTAAGGGAAGACTAATCTAGTTTTAACAGGTGCTTAGTCCAGAAAATATCAAAAGCTGTCCTTTCCAAAGAGTACTGAACAGAGACAAAAATACATTGCCAATGTGTTAGATGACAATGGAACTCAATTACACCACTTTTAGTTTGACAACTGTTAATGGAGTCAAGAGGGCTGCATCTAGACCCAGCTCTAACAATCCAGTGAATGAGTGGGTAAATGCCTTCATTACTCTGGGCCTCCATTGATTTGTAAAATGAGTGTTTGACTAGCTTGTGCCTATGGTTCCTTAAATTGTTAAAATCCTATGTTCCATGTACAACGTACTGATGATGTCTTAGTGGATATGTGGATACTATCTTCCTCTTCTCCAGCGTTGCTCCTCTGTGCCAGCCTTGGGACAATGGCTCACACTGCTACAGTTTGAGAAAATGGCATCTTCTTCAGAGGACAGAGGTGCACAATCCTGTGCCTTAGCCCCTACTATACCTCAACATAATACTGGATCCTAGTGTTTGCAGTTTGGATCTTGGACAAGTCACTTCCCATTTAGGGTCTTAATATCTATCTGTAATGAGGATTTTTTCTTAATTTCCTTTTCTAGCTTTAACTCTCTTCTAGGATCTTAAGGTTTGCTTGTTTTTATGTGAGACAGCACAGTTTTTGGTCATCTCACATTCTCAGTGAGACTAGCTAGGTCTTCCTTTCTCTGTTTTCCCCCTTCCTGCTGGCAGGAGTTTGGAGAAACGCATGAGCTGCATCTTGTCCCTTGGTTGCATGGCTGCACAATAGCAGTTCTGCCCAGTATTTTCCTGCTGTGTGCATGTTCAAAGCTCTCTCATGGACAATCCCCTGAGAATCCCTCAGTAGGATAAGACCTTGAGGTCTTATCTTGACTTACAATAAAAAAAAAACAGACATGATGCAACTGGTGTGGAGTTTTATTGGTTACAAAACAGATACATAATGATGGAAATCTGAAGGTTAGAGTAGGAAAGTAGAACTTTTAGCTCATTAACTCATACTTTAATTAAAAAAGTGAAGCAGTATATTAAGATCACTATGGAATATCTGGTGAGACAGTTACAGAGAAAAAAATGAAAGTTTCTGAGTTTGGTGACTCCCAGGATACCTCTTAGGACTCACCCTGTTTTGTCTGGGCAAGGACTTTCCATTGGGGAAAACAGTTTTCACAACAGGCAGAAACTTCTGTTGGCCTCATGCCAACTTTTGGATCTCATTCACTTGAGAAAGAATTACTTTTCCATTGATGCTCTCCTGTGTGATGGCCTTGATCTTTGGAGCCACAGATGCTGAAGGAAAGAGCGATGGAAAGGTCACTGCCACATGCCTCCACCATCTGAGTTGTCCCCACTGTCCGTTCCCTGCTGTCAGCATCTGAAGACTGTCTATACCTTACAAAGTGACCACTAAACAATATGGTGGGCTCTGCTGGAGTGAAAAGGGATCTCACCCAGGAAGATTTGTCCTCCCACCCTCCAAGAAATGAGGGTGTCCAAACTATGTCATCTTTTAGGTAGTCAAGACCTTCTAGAGGTCAAGACCCTCATCCTTGGCATGCTTGATACAGAATCTAGTCTCTGACAGTAAGCACTGGAGGAGTCCTTTCTGCTAACCTGGTCTTTGTAGCACTTGTACCACAGATTCTGTGGGTTCACAGAGCACTAAATGCCATTCTGGGAACCTCATTTTAAGGTCTATAAAGCATGCTCATGAGGATGGGTGAGAAGCTAGGAGTGTTTATCATAGTCACTGTTTCCAAATATAAG
The DNA here is from genome assembly GCA_032199065.1 of Smutsia gigantea. NCBI lineage: Eukaryota > Metazoa > Chordata > Mammalia > Pholidota > Manidae > Smutsia > Smutsia gigantea. The sequence continues at coordinate 37,758 of JAVSCE010005219.1, forward strand.
ATTTATTTGAATAAAGTGCTTCGCTGACACATCAGTAAACTGAGTTTAGACCAGAGGGAAGAAATGAAGCCACTAATAGAGATACACAGAGAACTTTGTTAAAATTAAACTTTTCCAATAGTAGATTGAGCCACCCCATCAAGCAATGGGTTCCCTATCATTGAACATGGGTAAGGAGAGGCTGAAGGACTGTCTGTTGGGATCTTGCAGAGGGGTAGCAGTTAGACCAGCTGTTGTGTGATGTTTACTTGAACTCCAATTCTCTGAATCTCTAATGCCTTAGAACATGTTTACCACTGATGAGAAAGTGCCACATGTCTTAGGCTGTTGTTTCTTAGAACTTTTCTGTGAGATATTAGAGATAATCTGAGAAAATAGAGTCCGCAGGTCAGAGATATTTGGAAACACTGGTTTAAACAAAGTAAAGCTTTTGTGTTTTTTTCTCTTCCTTGTTCCTTTTCTTCCTGATTGCAGTACTTTTTCTGTCTTTAGCATACTGAAATGCAACATGGCTCTTCATGAAGAGGATAATGGTACATAGTATTCCCAACTGTTTCTGGCTATAGAACACATCTTTCATAATACATGAATAAAATCTCATGGAACATTAGTGTTCAATAGAATATAGTTTGGGAAACTGTGAAATCATTTCCTCTTAATTTCCTAGGAGTTTAGTAAACAGACTCCATAACTTAATACAGAGATAATAATATTAATGATCATTTTATTTACTTGAATGCTTGTAAAGAGCCTTCATATATATATATATTGGTGAGGACAATATTGAGAGCTTACTTTGTTCTGTATTATGTAATTTGTTAATTCAAAATTCCTGACCATTTGGGAGTAAAATAAAATTAAACACAGGACACTGGGAGTACGGTAAGGATTATGAGTATTACAGAATGGCTAAACATGCTGATTGATTTAAAAAGAGTGGATTCAAACAATGAAAGAATTTTTTTTTACCTTTCACACTTGACTTAGATTCCTCCATTGTCCTATAAAAGTGATAAAGAGAAAAGCTCATTTTAGTATTAGCAACATCAAAAAAGTTTCTCAAGATGAACTAACTTCCTTTGCCTGCTTATAAATTCATAGTTCTTTAATGAGGATAATTGTCCGAGCTCTGTAGTCGCAAGGTCATGAGTTCCTGGGAGAACCATCCTGGATTCAGAGGGCAATGAGTACTGCCTCCCACTGACCCTGGGGTCAAGGGAAGTGTACCAAACCACCACCATCCTCTCAGCTGGCTGTGGGCTTTGTATCCACTGGGATCCTTTCTAGGGTCTAGGATCCCTGGGCTTTTCAGGCTGTTCAAAGCTTGGTCTATTAACATTTTATTTATATACTTAAAAAAAAAACCTTCTCTTTCTCTTCAGTTATAGAGTGTATGTACCCTTTTTGTGGACAGCTGTTGTCATTTCCCAAGGTGGCCAGAAATACCAGGTTGGAAATTTAGACATCTTAATCTTTATGAAACTTTTCCTGCTGTCGGGCTAAAATATTACCCCCAACCTTCTATTTTTTTGAAGCCAAAGTTGTGTGTATTCCCACTGAGAAACACTACAGCCAAACCTCCTTAGTTATTTTTTTCTAGAGATTTTAATATGTTAATTTTAACTGATGACCTCAAGTCTTAGTGTCTTGGAAGTGATAGTGATCAATTAGTTACACACTTGCTACTTAGTGAAATACAACCTGATATAATACCTTGAGAAGAAATTCAACATAAAACCTTTCTTGCTCTAGAGTGATGGCTGCTAACATAGCCATCTGGTATGTGAGGACACACCCAAGAGCAGGATGCCCTTCCTGCCACTTCCTCCTCCCCGGCCAGCCTTTGCCTTACCCCTCACTCTCTCCCTCCAGGAGCTGGCGGTAGGTGGAGATTTCCTTCTCCAGGTGGGTTTTGATGCCCAGGAGGACCTTGTATTCACTGTTCTGACGCTCCAGGTCATGGCGTAGCTGCGTGAGTTCCTCCTCATAGTGGGCAATGATCTGTTGCATGTCCTCGAGCTGGCAGGAGTATCTAGACTGGGTCTCCAATAACATGTTTTCTAAAGCAGATTTCTGAAAAAGGACATATTTCTCTTATGAACCGGCTGATGGCTTGATTGATTCATTAACATGCTCTTGTTGAGTAGTTAGAGCAGGCTGACCACTCTGCTAGGTATCTTGGTGGCTGCTGGGGGTGTAAAGGTGAGAGAAGGCTGGTTTAGGGGTTTGGGGCTTGGGCAGTGAGGAAACTCAGCAGGGTCAGCATTTTTGAAGTCCATTCTCTGGGCATAAAACCTGTGTCAGGGAGCGCTTGGTGACTTTGCTGCACTCCTGTAGTGTTTATTATAATTTACCTTACTCATTCAGGATTGGGCATATGCTATGCCTTGCCCTGATCTGTTCCTTACCTCCTTATCCTTACATTTGTCTCTGGCCAGATTGAGAACTCCTGGAGGGAAACAGCAAGTGGGACTGCTGTCTTTTTGTATTTTCAGAGAAGGATCTCACATAGGGCACCTAGTTAAATTTAGATTTCAGACAGGCAATGAATAATTTTTTTTAGGTACGAGTATATCCCAACTGTTGCTCCAGTATTGCATGGCACATACTTATACTATAAAAAACTTTGTTGTTTATCTGAAATTCAAAATTAACTGTGTATCCTATATTTTAATTTGGTTAAGCTTGCTAGTCCCAAGCAATGTGATCTGTCTGTGCCCTGGGCATTTCAACAAATGCTCACCTTGCATCATTCATATTTTCCTCTCTACTAGATTATTCCCATTAGCTTTCAAATAGAATGATTTGTCCCACCTTAAAATTTTTCTTTCAAACCCCTGTCTACCTTCAACTATCACCCAGTTTCTCTGCTCCCCATCACCTACAGCAAAGCCCCTCAAAGAGCTGTCTATACCTTCTGTTTCAGGTTTCTCTTGACCTCCCTCCAAGGGTCAAGGTTACACAGTCTGGCTCCACTGTTACCTCATGGCCTACCCTCACCTTCCCTTCTCTTCCCTTCCCTCCTCTCTCTCCTGTCCTCTCCCCTCCCCTTCTTTCCTCTCCTCTCCTCTCCTCTCTTCTTCCCTCTTCCCCTCTCCTCCCCTCTCCCCTCCCTTCCTCTCCTCTCCTCTCCTTTCCTCTCTTTTCTTCTTCCCTTTGTTCACTCACTACAGCCACATTGGCTTCCCTGCTGTTCCTCCAATGCTTTGGACACACCTTTGCCTCATAGCTTTTGCAGTAGCTGTTCCCTCCCGCTAAGGTCCCCCTCCCTATAGACACATAATGCTCCTCCTTACCATTTTTAGGTTTTTGCTTACCTGTCACCTTAACACTACCACCTGCCACCTTTTAAAAATGGCAGCTCTTCACCCTGGGCATGCCTTACCTCCCACTCCCCCCAATGCTTTATTTCTTTGTAGCATGTATTCTACATCTAACTTATTTTGATGTTTTGTGCATTTATTGTCTGTCATTCCCAGTAGAATATAAATTCATTTATTACTGTAGCTTAAAGTAGTCTTTTAGTCCTTAGTACTTAAAATAGTGTCAGATAATAATAATGCCTGAAAACAGATATAAATGTTCTGCTGACCTCATAGGGTTATTGTGAAACACTGTATGTCAAAATGTTCTGAAAGCTATAAAACACTAATTATTTCCGTGCTCACTGTCATCACCTTGACAGTGTGCATTTTAAGGGTCTGCTTACCATTACTGATTCCTAAAATGTAACAGTAATTTACCACAAGCACCTGCAACGAAATGGGCTGGTTATTTCCTCCCCCAGAATGAAGGCAGAGTAGCGCTCAGGACTGATACTGATGAATGATTAGAAGATGCAGATAGGCTACAAAGAGAACCAAATGATAGATTTTATTTAATGAATTTTGAGTGCTATGATATGCATACAAAGCATTTTATCAAAAACCATGGAGATTATAGAAATGACTTACACATTAGTTATAGGGTGAACTTATAGTGCATAGTGGGACAGACATGTACATAATGAATGGAGCAGTGCTTTAGAGTCAGCCCCTGGGTTTGCCACCAGATCATGCTGTTCCCAGAATTTCTCTTTATTGTGGTTTGGTGGGCAGCTCGGTGGTAAGTAGGGACAGCACTAATAGAGATTATGGGCCTCTAGAGCACCCCCAAAATCCCAGCTGGCTTCACCACTGCTGCTTACTGGCCATGTGACCTTGGCCAACTTACTTAGGCGTTTGGAGCTTTGGTTTCTTCATCTCTAAAATGGGGACCCTAAGCCCTATCTGGGAAGGTTAATGTGAGGATTGATGACATTTAATATAAAGAGCTCCCCAGCATACCATGTGGCACATGTGGACAGCTTGTTAAGTGGTAGCTCTTATTATCATTCATACCATGAACAATTTGGATGGAAAGTGGGGAGTGAGAGATGCCCCAGGGAATCGGGGAGATGGGCCTGAGAGGAGGTCAAGGAAGGCTTTGTAGAGGAGGTGGTGCCTGACCCAGGATATTCCCAGCTCATACTCACACTGCTGCACTGTGCCTGCAGGTCAATCTCCAGGGCCTGGAAAGTGCGCTTCAGCTCATGGATGTCACTTTGGCTGCTCTGTACAGCTACTGGAATGGCAGCCCCCTGAGCGATGGTCGCTGACTATGAGACCAAGCAAAGGGCAGAGGCATTAGCATTAGGACCACATGGAAATGGAACCTTTGAGAAGTTGGGGTATCTTTCTTTTACCTGCTCTTTATACCACGCATCCAAGTCTTGATGCTTCTTTTTTATTATACTCTCGTATTCCTGCCTCATATCCTCCAGGACCTTAATCAGATCTTCTCCCGGGGTTGTATCCACCTTCACATTGACCTTGAGTTCATTTGGCACATGACGTTCCTCCATTTCCTGTTTAAAGATGGAGAAAGGAAATGAATCTGCTGTGACAGACCAGAAGTGTTGGTTGGCAGCATTTAACAGACCTTTAAAAAATTCAGCTTCTGTGGTTACTACTCTTTCACTGGTTTGGTTTGGTTTTTCAGTTATTATTTGTTAATGATAAAACATTATGTGCTTTCTTTTTCTCTTATAATTTTATAAAATGAAGAATAGTACCAGACAGGTAATCAAATGGCCTGTGTGATTACCGACAATTTCTGGTTGAAGGTGTTTCACAAAGAATTACACTTACAAAGTGTGCAAAGCACTGTTCAGCAAATGTTCACGGGTGAAGAGATGACACAGACAGTTAAACATTTCAGGGAATCGACCAAAGCTTTTGGGAAGCAATTCAGGAACCCAAAGCCAAAAGGTGTAGAGACTTCAAAAATTTTGTCAATGCGTTATGACTATGTGGGCTGATGCCCACAGGATATCATGAAAACCAAGAATCCACAGGAAAGGTTTAATTAACAGTCATTGGCGAACCAGCTGTTCAGAAGCTGAGGCTCTTTGATGTTCATAAGCAATTTTGTTTGCCTAAAATGGGGATTTTTTTTCTGTCATTTTATTGGAGTCTCAGGGACTTTGGATGGATGGTAACTTTTTAAAAGTTAGTCAAATGCTTCTGGAAATTAGGATTCTTCATTTTTACCACTAGTAACTATTTACTTTTGTCAGTGGCAGATTCTTTTTATTTATTTGATCCCCTGTTTGCTGCACATCAGGTCAATGAAGGAAGTTCAGTCTCATACATTTATTCTTATGGTATCATTAACAAACAAGTCTAGGTAAGCATTGTATATTAACAAAATTGTTGACTGATTCATTGTTGATTGTGGTTATATTTTGGCTGTTGTATGTGACATCTGAGTAGATAATCTTGAGGTTGGAAAAATTAGGTATTTATATGCTTCCTTATGGTTATTTAGATTGAAGGACAGTAGGACTGGCATTCAGATGGTGGTTTCTTCTGTAGCTATCGAATCACCTGAGATGTGCAGGTTAAGAGCTGTGCTGGTTCCTGGGAGCTCCTGGGAAGTCCTACCTGCTCATGGCGCTTCTTCATGAGGATGAGCTCTTTCCTCAACCCCTCTACCTCCTGTTCCAGGTCTGTTGTGACAATGGTCAGATCATCCAAGGTCTTTCGGAGTCCCTCAACTTCCATTTCCAAATCTTTCTTGAAGGAGTGTTCATTTTCATACCTTGGTTAGAAGGGAGAGAAGAGAACCTCTGTTGTTGGAAGTCCATAGTCTTGTAAGGATTCATCTTAGTTTTGAGGTGAATCTCTCACTTTTTAGGTTTAATAGGAGCAGGTGAATACATGCTGTGCATCTTTTGCATGTCTTTTTCATGTAGGTTTTTCTATTATGGAAATTCAATGCTATTTTTTTAAATTAGCGAGAATGAAATAATAAATAGCCATATACACATTACTTAGATATAGCACCCATTAACATTTTGTCTTATTTGCTTCATCTGTGTCCTATTTTGTATTTTAAAGTAAATTATACACATTAATATGACATTTTGCTCCTAAATTCAGAAGGCATTTTTTAAGACAAAGATAGTTTTTTAAATAAGCATAATAATATTATTGCCCCTAAAAATTTAATAGTAACACTTTGATTCTGATTCTTGGTTCATATTCAGATTTTGCCATACCAAAAAGTGTGTTTTATATCTAAATTTGTTTAAACTATGGTCCCGGGGAGTATTTGTTCTTATTACGCCTTTTAATTATGTTTTAGTAAGACTTATTTATTTAATAAAATAAGATTATATGTGTGGGTAATGGTGAGTAACTTTTCCTGCTGCAAAACAAAAACAAGAGCAAGCCAAAAAACAAAACAAAAACACCAAACAGCCCCCCCACCCCAAAACTGTCAAGAAGGAATTTACTTGAGGCTGAAGTCATCCATTGCCATCCTGGCATTGTCAATGAGGAGAATGACCCGAGCATTGGTCAGCTTGCCATCCGCTATCTGTAAAACACACACCAAAAGTCATTTGGGTCCAACATGCTCACACAGGAGAGCCGTATTTCTGCCTTCTAGCTCCTGGGTTTATGACTTGGTAGCATAGATAACTTCTTTTTATGGCAGTGGAACAATGTAAATTCAAGGCAGTAAATACTGAGCACTTACTAGGTGCTAAGCATATGGTCAGGATATGGTCTGCAGCCAGCTTTACTGTCTTCTTTCACACTGAACTTTGACAGGCTAGGAGTGATGCCACTGCTGGAAAAATGGCATAGGACAGGGAGAGGGAGTGATTGTTCAAGACACTTCTAACTTTCTAGTCCTGTGAACATATCTTAGTGTTTGGCTTAAGCTCATCCACACCTGCAGATGTCAAAGGAGGTGTAAGTTCTGACCATATTCTAATTGTGCATATTAGTGTGGCTCCCTTAAAGTACAGTGATTATTTTAGATGAACATAATTCTTCTTTGTGATGGCATTCATTTTCTGATTAACTAAAATAGTCAGATACTGAACAAAATAGCACTGGTATAAAGTATCACTGGTATTAGTTTGGCAAACTAATTTTAGAAGTATTTTAGAACAGTCATCACATACCACGATTATTTTTTGTCCAAAGTGACAGCAGCCATACACATAACTTGTAGACATGTATATATGTGTTTATAAATTATTCCGTGATGAGAATGCCCCAATTGTAGCTATTAAAGTATTAGCTGAGATAATTCTTTATCATCTAATGTGGCAGCTTAAGGAACTTTAACTGTGTTAAAGCGTCCAGTTAAAGGCTTTTACTAGATGTTTATATACCTTTTTACTTTAAAATAAAAATATTGTTTAAGTTCTACCTGAGCAGTTGTGTATACATCTATGATTCGTAAACAAGTTTAAGTAGTTGAAATCAGAGAAATAGTGCACATTTGATATATGTCAGTCTTCGGAAAAATTGGGTGGAAGATCTCTCAATGTCAAAACTGTAATACTACTTCTGTACCAATTATAATGAAGTAGGAACTGGGAGATTTTCTTTTCACTTCATGTTACTGACCATCAGCATGAACTTGGGCCACTCTGTTCCCCAAGCTTCAGTTTCATCATCTGTTAAATTAGGAGTTTGTACTAAAAACAGGTAACCTTAGAGATTCTAGCTCTAAACTTTTAAAATTTGGGTCCAGAGAATTCTGTGATATTCCCATTGTATTAATACAGATTATTCCTTTATTTAGAAAGGATTTTCTTAGGACAAAGTTATACCTTGATACAAAGGCACCTTTCAAAAATATGGTCCTATTTAAAGCTCCACTGATTACTTGGAATTTGGTATCATGAATGCACAATAGCAGGATTCAGAGGTGGTAATAACAGTCTGGAATTCAAAGAGCAGGGTCTGGGGTGCTACTCTAGCACCCACAAGATGGGCGAGCTTGCTAAATCTCAGTTTCTTCATGCACAAAGTGGCAGTAATAATAACAGCCACTTGGTCAAAGAGTTACAAGAATTAGAAGAGATTAAATAAAATAATGTAAAATACTTGGCGTATTCTGAGCATGCTGTAGACACTGAAAAATTAGTTGAAGCTAAATTAATTCAGAAAAATCTTGTGTTTAATTTTCTCTTCTAAAATTGAGCCCTTTTGTAGTTAGAGCCAGTGTTTGCACTGGATAGAGCCCAGGTTTTATGTGTTGAGATGCATCCTCTCACTTTTGATGTTTGTGACTTTCTTCCCTTGGTGACTTGCAGATGGCCCTGTGACTACTTTCTTTGCTGTAAAAAAAGACTCTGTAGATATTTCCTCATCTTTATTCCACAGTGCTGCCTAGGGACTCAGGCTCTTTATTCTCTGTGTCATTTAAGCTCATGAGAAATGAAAAAGAGCTCCATCCAAAGAGCTCTGGGGACCCTGCAGTTAGCCTTACTTGTGTGCTGAGATGTTGGTTAATATCCGGGGAAACCACACATTATGTATTCCACAGAACCAGAAAATCAGAAATACCATTTGTGGGCTCATTTGGCTTTTCTGAGTTAAATTGGTAATGTATCCATTGCATAGCTCACATTGAAAATCTGATTCTCCCAGCCAGGCCTCTCATAGTAAAATGAGTTTTGAGTTCTGAAATACAGTTGATATGGAGCACATTTAAAAACCAAAACTATTTCCCTTGTTTGGGCTTACTTGATACAATATTATGATACAGCCACTATTTCTGAGACATCCTTCACGGTAATGAATGGATGAGGATGGATTGAGAAATTATGTATGAGGCATAGGTTTTGCACTGTGTGTTGTAATTAATCACCTGGATTCTCCCCAAGGCCCTGAGTTCATTCTTTTAAAAGAATCCAGTTGGTGCATTAGTGAAGCATTGATGCTTCAGGGTGTGTAATCTCATACCAGGGAGAGGAAAATAGAATTTTTGGCTATAGTCAAAAGTGTCAAATTGGCACTAAGGTACAAAATATAGCACTATTGAGAACCATTCCAAATTCATATGACTATGTCCAACTCTCTTTTAAAAGGATTGGATTAATTTTTTAGCTCAATTTCTTATAGACTTTTTGAGTAACATTTAATATCCCTAAGGTGGGGGCAGGAGAGTGCTGTATCTACTTAGAGCATTTTGTCAAGTCCCAGGAAAGGCCAGCCCTGGGTTCCTGTGGCACCTCTCTGTGCCTGTTTCTCACCTGCAACCAGGAGACGTCAGACTAGATAGACAACCTCATCTTCAAAAAGTTGTTTTCTTCAAACACAGAGAAAATACAACTCAAGTAAGAAATCCAGAAAACAATGGAATCCAAAGCTGTAGAAGCTTCCTATTTAATGCCAGAATCCAGAATTTGGGGCCACCTGGAGAGTGGGCAAGCCGCCTCCTCTTTTGTCTTTGCGCTCACACGAATTTCTCAATTCTGTTCCAAAGAATTTATAGACAACCACTTGGTCTCAGTCTCCTTATCTGTAAATTGGGGGTTAAAATCCTTGCTTCACAGAATGAGGTCATGTGTATGAAATGTGTGCTATATGATTAGCAATGCAAAGGTGATGCCTTATCTTTATTCATAAACAGTATCATTTTTATATGAGGTAGGCCAGTTGGTGCTATGCTGTGTGTAAATTATAAGGCCTTTAGAAACAGACCTGGGTTAGAATCCCACTTCTGCCTCTTGCTGGTGGTTTTGGATGGCTACTTCACTTTTCTGAGCTTCGGTCTCTTTATAATGTTGCTGTGAGAATTAAATCAGATGATACAAAACATTTCTCTGGTTGCAGAAAGCTTTTGGACAGTGCTGGTATGGGTATGAATTACCCAACCTGATGGCTGGCATACAATAAATGCTCAATAACTGTTTTCCCTTTCTACCCTTTTCCCTCTGCTGCGAGGTAGTGAATTACCTGATCAGGTCTAACCTCACATTTCCTTTGGGAGTGATGTTCTCAGCAGTCCGTTTGCAAAAATCACCTATTCTCTCCATTTTAAAACCAAAGCAACTTAAAATTAATGAAAAAGTATGGTGATGTTTGTTGAGTCACCTTTTTTTTCTATTATAAAGACAACCGTGTACTATGTAGTTAAGGTAATTTATACAGTCAGTTATTAGGTTGATTATTCAATAATTAGGATTCATTATGAGGACAGATCTATGTTATCTTGATTGGTCCTTCCTACATTCAAGCAAAGATGGCTGAGTGTTGAGAAATGGTACCACATCAGTTTTGGAAACCTGTGATGCCCTTTCTAGGAGAGGTTAAATTATGATCTTACAAGGAATTTTTTGGGAATTTTTATGTGAGAGGAAGTTATGGAGCTTGAAAAAAATAACCTATAACAAGACTGGATTCTCTCTACTTCTAGCCAATGTTATCTGATGTCCCAGAAGTATAAGTTTAGTTTTTCTAAGGTTTGGTTAAAAAAGTTACTTTTTGAGACATCTCGATAACACACCTTAACTCTAAGATTCCAAAAATTATGTTCATTTATTATTTTTTTCTAGCAATATGCCATTTTCGGAATTGTGAGCAGCTAGAACTCAGAACTTCTGGCAGCCCCAAGAGGAGATATCCAGGGATGTCACAATGATGCATCTGCTAGTGGAGTGACAGCTTTTAGGTGTGATCTCCAATCTAGTATAACTGCGCCTTTCTTTGATGGATAATCACACTGCTGCCAGGATTTTCAGGTGGAGCAGAACTGATGTAATGAGAAAGTAAATGCTTTCTTTTGCCTTGTGCATTGAGTGTGAGGAAGAAATATCAGCCTGTATCCTTACTATTATATCACTGGATCATAAATGATACTGGACAGCACTGGTTGCCTTACATTTTTTACATTTTCCACATAATTTATGTATAGGAGATTGAGTATACAAAACAGACTTTCCCAAGTACAAATTTAAGGTATAATAAGAAAATATCCTCAAATACCTTTGTTCACAGTTACTTTAAGCTCTTTTGCCATTTTCCTGGAAATTGTCTTTTGTACCGATTTCTCCTCCTCTGGGTCCCCTGGAAATGCAGCACCCCTCAAGTTCTAGAGTCACCCAGGATCTTACCAATCTTACCTCCTCCTGTAAGTGGCTGATGTTTTCCTCATATTGGGAGTAATCTTTCCTATTGCCAGGATCTTTCTGCTGATGCCACTTCAGGATGTGATTTTCAAGCTTCGTGTTGGCCTCCTCCAGGGCATGCACCTTTTCTAGGTAGGAGGCCAGGCGGTCATTGAGGTTCTGCATCATCTCCTTCCCATTTCCACCTAGGAGGGAACTGCCTCTTCTAAACCCCCACGACCCTCCAGGGGACAGGCAGCTTGGCGAGGTGAAGGAAAGGGAGATGCGGACACCTCCTGCTCCCCCATGGACGCTGGGAGCCCTGGGGAAGCTCCCCGGCATGCCCCGGCTGCCTCCTGCGCCATGGAGGGAGCCCGAGCGGGTCTGGCAGAAGCTGTGCCTGGAGGTCATGGTCCCATCTGTGGGGCACAGCTGGGCACTGCTTCACTCCCTGGCACTGCAGAACTGAGCTGCCCCACACTGTCTTGGATGATTTTATGCCTTTCGTTGTGGGAGTTCCCTTCTCTGACAACTGTACCAACAAGATTGTATTATTGTGCAACATGTGCTTCCTCTTGGTCAATCCTGAAGTGCCCCTGGGCCTTCACATACATTGTTGTTTAGAGTCACATCAATATACCAGTTTGCTTCTCCCTTCCAGTTGTAACCCAGAGGTGTGGCTTGTGACATTCATTAGGTGGGTATTAGTCTCAGGTGTCTTTCTAGTCTTTCTGTGGAATTTTTCCATTGTCCATTTATCTGAAAAGGGTAGATTAAAGTCCATAAAAAGCTTATTTGGTATAGTACAGGTTTCCTTTTAAGAAGTCGTCATTAAACAAACAGACCCCCACCATCCCCTGGTAATCCCCAATAAGTAAATCCCAGCTCCAAAGTGAGGGTGGGAGAGACTCCTAAGGGAATACTGAGATCAGAACAGAATCTCAGGTCCTAGAATAAAAATATTCATGCTGAGGAAATGAAGGATGTTCTGACTATCTGATGCCTTTGTGGCAGTCACTGTTTGATGGAAATTAATTTCAAAGGAATCATTCTTAAGAACAAACCCTCAATTATAATTAATTAATGAATGAGCCTTCCACTTTCAGGGTGCCTTTCATCCCCAGCACACCTCAAAACCAAACAACCTGGTCTGCGCTCAGGACTTCCCTGGGCCTCTGGTAGGAATGCAGCCTTTGTTAACTGGCCAGCAGCCCTGTCCCAGCCGAACCCTGGAAAGGTTGGGTTCTGTGTGTCTGTGACCTGCAGAGGGGATGGAGGAAAACAGGAAACATGCCACGGGTTGTCTAATGTGCTTGATGAATGTTATGCTTTGTTTGCCAAGGTAAAGGTTAGGAATGAATAAAGAAATACTCTGGGGGTGGGGAGCTTTGTGCTGGTTACTGGCAATTAGATTTAAAGGGGACTTAGAAATAAGATGGCAGCATCAAAAGAAAATTTAGCATTCCTTGGTCCAAGTCACTAATTTTTCAGATGAGGAAAACTGAAGGGGGTTATGGCAGAGGACAGATTGTGGATTGGTGATTCTTTCTGCCACGTGGCACTTTATTTGAATTGACTCTTGATGGAACTTGTACAGCACTTCTCTTTTATAATGGTGATAATGGGACTTCCCAGTTTGCATAGCCTTTAATATTTTTAAATTTAATTTGCACAACACTTGGTGTAGCCAGGCAAGGGTTATTGTCTCCATTCTACAGATAAAGAAGCGGGCTCATGGAGGTGAATGAGTCAGAGCTGATTTTCATGTGCAGTACAATTCAACCAGTGAATTTGCAGGTGTCACGGTCTTGGTCTATGCTTTTTCTGCTGCTTGCAAAGTCTGCTCGTGCTGCCCCTGCCTGTTCCTCTGCCTTCAAGACATCATTCACGGGTTACCTCCTTCACCAATTGTTGTCTGAATTTTCCCAAATGAGCTGGGTGCCTTTTCTATGAGGACACTGCCTCTTTCAGGTCCCAAGATCCTCCGAGGGGGGGGGCATACAGTTTGGTATCCCCACCCCACCATGGAAGCTGGGAGCCCCCCAGCTAGGCACAGCCACCTCCTGGACCTGAGTCCATCCCTATTCTTTCACTTAGTACTTTATACTGCCTTTGTTAGTTTCATCTGGGACTGTAGGCGTCTTGAAAGCAGGGGTTCCCTGTCTTCCATCTTTCAGGCACCAAAGTCTGGCCTACGTAGGTACTTCATAAATCTGTGTTGGCTCAGTGAACCTTTTAGAATCAGGATTTTAACTCAGGTCCTCTGTCACCATACCCTTCCTGCCCCCTTTAGGAGTGTGAGTTGTAAAACCAGAGTATGAAAAAGCCTCTCCCAGTATGAACTAGCCAGCTACAAATGCAAAATTATTCCTAAATACAGACAAAATCACCTAAGCCCACTAGCTCTGCTTGTCAGTCCTGGCAACAAAACATGGCAAAAGTGCTCTGGAGTTTCCTCATCTCACTGTGTGCAAGATGGAAAGATTTAGTTGAGACTAAAGGAAGAAGCCACATGGGTGGGTGCTTTAGGGAGTGCCCTTTTGAAATGTCCTACTGTCACTTACATCTCTGAACATGAGAAAAAGACAAAAAGAAACAAGGTAAAAATAAAGCAAATGAAGGAAACAGATTTGTTTAGATGTGTGGTGGCAAGCAGTGTTCTGATGGATGCAGATGTTCCTAATCATTTGTTTTGACTCAAGGTTAGGATCAATTCTGTTTTTGTTCACACGACCCCAGCCTCACACATGAGAACATCCATCTGTGGGACATGAAAGGTCTGGCTGCTCTCCGCTTTCGTGAACTCTCTCACAGTAATCTGCAAAGAATTGATCATTTCCCTGTGCGTTTCAGGCATGTTTGAGTGGCAGTGACTTATTATCCCCATGAATTTGGCCCATGAATCATTTTACACCAGTATGTGGGAGTTTGGATTTATAGGAGTTGGCCTTGAGCAAAATATTTCTTGTATTAGAACTGGACCAGGGTAGGAGAAAATTGGTGGTGATATTTGAGAGAACTGGGGAGTAGTGACTTCTTTCAGAACTGTCGTATAGTGATTTTCCTTGTAACTTTCAATGTGTGGAGTTCCACTGGATTTTAAAATTAATGGTGAGTTTTTGTTTTTGGTAAGAAAGATACATGCTTATTATAAAAAAATACAAACAATGCATGAAATTATAAGGAAAAAGATTTAAAAAATTCCTAATTCCACCATGAAGACAACCATTGGTAAAATTTGGTGAACATTATTTCAGATACTCTTTATTTGTATATATTGGTAGACATATGGATGGTTAGAATAATTTTAGAAAAAGGAGCTCATACACTTTATTTCTGAAGAATTAAGTTAATTAAACATTTTATTGACAAGAAACTAAAATGAATTCACTTCAGTTACATTTTCTGTAGGATTTTAAACTTTCATCACGTTCTTTTAATTTCACAATTTTTATTGAGAATAAAATGACCTGCCAGGGCCAGCATTTGTGGAACCACAGAACTGGAAAGAAGGCCAGCTGGAAAGAAGCTGCCATTAGTGGCAGCTTTTTGCTTTTAGGTAGGTCAGCTGCCAATTGCTGAGCTTATTTTAAAACTATTTTTAAGTAACTCAAATGATAAAGTCTCAACATTTGCTCATCCTTCTGGTCGGTGAGCATTCATCTCTGATACAGTTTCATTGATTTTTTTGTGTGTGTTTGTATGGAGTTCAAATTGCTCAGAATCTAAATTATTCTTTTTTTGCATGATGTCAGCCAGAAGCTTAGTAAGTTTCACATTTGATTCATCTTTCTGATAAACTGAGGTGTTGTCATTAAAAGGGAATGGGAATGGGTATTTTGCAGGAGAGGTTGGGTGGTGAGTGAATGGGGTTACATGTGGGTATAAGAGGTCAGAAGGGTGCCCTGTCAACAGTTGTTTGTCATTAACTTGGAGCACAGTGTGTTTGTTCCTTTTAAAGATGGTTGTTCCGTCACTGAAGGTACCCCCTTCTTTATAGTGAGAGAAGAATGGCCCAAACAATCCCCAGATAGATTTTTATAATGTATGACGTTGCAGGACAGATGAGTAGTAGATCTTCTGGCAAAATTGCTATGCTATTATCCTATGATTTGGAGGTTACATTAAGAGATTAGACATTTATAAAAATGAAACCCAGCTTTTGCCAGTTGAGACATTTTATAAGTGCCTAAGTGTGTCAAACTATGGCCAAATAAAAATAAAATGTTCTCACATTTAATTTTTCCAGGAAAAAGGACCCAAGAGATAGAAGGTTTAAGATAAGAAATACTCAATATAGTATTTCCGACCTGGAGGGCAAGAGCTAGTCAACTTAAAGTTGCTTCCAGATAGTATCTGTATATATTGACTGATAACACAAGGACAAATAATTAAAAAAAATACACATGCAAAAAGAGTTTTAAGATCACAGAGGGAAGTTTTCTCAGATGGTAGGTAATGAGACATTTGTGTGGGAAACCGTTCTTAATCTGACTTTTCAAAGCAGGAAAGAGTTCGACAGAAGGAAGAGGTAGACAGAGCCTTCTAAGTGACCACAAGTAAATAGCACTGGTGGCCTTAAGAGAAGAGTTAGGAAATTTGAAGAAGAGAAGATATCAGAATAAATAGAAAGCAGACTTCAAGTAAGTAAGGTCTGTATCGACAGGTCTAAGGTCCTAATCTGTATTGGCATACTTAGGAGCAATTGGGAACATAAAAAGTGAAAGGCATGTTTGCTGAGAGAACTGCATGTCAAGCAACTGCCTAGTCATCACAGCACTTAGTCGCCAGGAAGCTAAAGGCCCAGGCTATGGCTACTTGTTTTGACTCCACGATTCTTCTGGCTCATAGAGGGCTGTGGCAGGCCCTCCACAAATGTTTGTTGGCCTTGGTCTTGGGAAGAATATAAAGAATATAAATGCGTGGAATAGCTAAGTTATATGGAAATGAGAAGAAAAAAGAGAGATGATTGTGGGCAAGTGTAGTTAAAAAAGGTAAGCTCTCCAGTGGAGTGGGTATTTAGGGGCTTTCATGGTTGGGAAGGAGGAAGAGGTCCCAGGAAATAAAATCAGAAAGAATGGCTGGAAAGGAAAGACACATTCTCTAGAATTTCCCAGATTCTGGGTTTTGCTAACTGCACTGTTTTACATGTTTCTCCCATCCTTGTATTTCTTGTAAGGTCGTAGTTAGATGTAAAGGGTTTATTAGATTCAGGTTTGACATTTTTGGCAAGAATACTTCATAGGGTGTGTTTGTACTTTCTATCTTTCATGTTTAACAAAGTGTCTTCTATCAGCCTTACTTACCTGATCATAGATGCTTAAGCTCCTGTAGCTTTTTTATCCTTTGGGAAAATTTCTCAACTGAAGAAACAAGACAGTGTTTCAATGTAAGCTGAATTTTTAATTTTGTAATTCAGTGGATTGACTTCAGCAAGTTAGTAAGATCTCTAAAACTGGAGGCAAAATGTTCTCTGTTCATATGTTCACTCTTCTGAGGGGAGGTTATAGCTTTCATTAATTTTTGAAGGAGTATACAGTAGTCCTGCCTTACCCCTGGTTTCACTGTCTGTGGTTTCTATTATCTGAGGTCTGGAAGCAGTCGATCCTTCTGATGTATGGTCAGAAGGTCAGTAGTAGCCTAACACTATGTCACAATGCCTATGTCATTCATTTCATTTCATCTAATCATGTAGGCATTTTGTCATCTCACATCATCACATGAAGAAAGGTGAGTACAGTGCAATAAGATATTTTGAGAGAGAGACCATATTCCCATAACTTTTATTACAGTATATTGTAATTGTTCTATTTATTAGTTATTGTTGTTAATCTCTTTCTGTGCTTATCAATTAAACTTTATCATAGGTGTGTATCTATAGAAAAAAAACATAGTATATATAGGGTTCAGTGTTACCTGTGGTTAGCGGCA
Organism: Smutsia gigantea; assembly: GCA_032199065.1. Classification (NCBI taxonomy): domain Eukaryota; kingdom Metazoa; phylum Chordata; class Mammalia; order Pholidota; family Manidae; genus Smutsia; species Smutsia gigantea. The sequence continues at coordinate 55,126 of JAVSCE010005219.1, forward strand.
TCCACTGGGGCTCTTGCAACATATCTCCGAGCATAAGGGGGGGGCCACTGTGTGCAGAACTGCCTGTTTCATTGTGTTTTGCTTTATTGCGCTTTGCAGATACTGCGTTTTTTTTACAAATTGAAGGTGTGTGTCCCACTCTATCAGTGCCATTTTTCCAACAGTTCACTTCATGTCTCTGTGCCACATTTTGGTAATTCTCACAGTATTTCAAACTTTCATTATTATTATATTTGTTATGGTGATCTGTGATCAGTGATTTTTTTATGACTTGCTGAAAGCTCAGATGATGATTAGCATTTTTGGCAACAAAGTATTTTTAAATTAAGGCATGTACATTGTTTTTTAGACATAATGCTTTTGCACACTTAATAACCTAGTATAAACATAACTTTTATATGCACTAGGAAACAAAAAATTCATTTGACTTGCTTTATTGTGGTGGTCTGGAACTAAACCTGCAGTATCTCCAAGATGCCTGTAAACAGAAAAAGTTAGGACCCAGTGATGTAAAACTTTAAAGGTTCCTTCTCTCTGTTGGCCTCTAGTTACTAATAAATGTTTATATAGGAACATAATAATTGGACTTTGAAATGAACCATATTTATTATCTGTCTCATACCCATCATTTTACAGACAGGAAATGAAAGAAGGGAAGTACTTCCTGCAAGGGTCTGGGGTCAGTTAATAGCAGAGCTAGGATTGGTAGCAGGAATCTATGATACTGTTGTGGAACAGCTTATTCTCTCTACTTTGCTATTATTATTATTATTATTTTTATTTTTTTGACTCTCACCAGAAATTTATTGAAAGGATGAATCAAAGAATAATGAAACCATTCTTTCCAAGTCCTGATCCCTTTCTTTACTATCTTTTTTTCCCCTTTTATTGAGAAGTAATTGACATCATACCACTGTATAAGTTTAAGGTATACAAAATGATGGTTTGACTTACATATACTGTGAAATTATTACCACAGTACATTTAGTTAACATCCATATACTCATATAGATACAATAAAAACAACAAAAAGAATTTCTCCTTGTGATGAGAATCTTACTCTTAACAACTGTTCTGTATGTTATGCAGCAGTGTTAACTGTAGTCATCATGTTGTACCTTCTATCCCTAGTACTTATTTATCTTATAACTGGAAGTTTGTACCTTTTTTTAATATAATTTATTTTATTATCATTAATCTACAATTACATGTGCAATATTATGGTTATTAAACTACCCCTTCATCAGGTCCCCCCCACCACCCCATTACAGTCACTGTCCATTAGCGTAGTGAGATACTATAGAATCACTACTTGTCTTCTCTGAGTTGTACAGCCCTCCCCGTGCCCCCCCCAACATTACATCTGCTAATCATAATGCCCCTTTTTCCCTCTTGTCCCTCCCTTCCCACCCATCTTCCCCAGTCCCTTTCCCTTTGGTAACTATTAGTCCGTTCTGGGTTCTGTGAGTCTGCTGCTGTTTTGTTCCTTCAGTTTTTTTCTTGTTCTTATACTCCACATATGAGTGAAATCATTTGATACTTGTCTTTTTCGGCTTGGCTTATTTCACTGAGCATAATACCTCTAGCTCCATCCATGTTGTTGCAAATGGTAGGATTTGTTTTCTTCTTATGGCTGAATAATATTCCATTGTGTATATGTACCACATCTTCTTTATCCATTCATCTACTGATGGACACTTAGGTTGCTTCCATTTCTTGGCTATTGTAAATAGTGCTGCGATAAACATAGGGGTGCATCTGTCTTTTTCAAATTGGGCTGCTGCATTCTTAGGGTAAATTCCTAGGAGTGGAATTCCTGGGTCAAATGGTATTTCTATTTTGAGTTTTTTGAGGAACCTCCATACTGCTTTTACTTTGCTATTATTATTATTTTTTTACATATAGAGATGATGCTTTAGGTTTACTGAAATGTTTACAGTTGTGGGCTGTTCATTTACAAATGGCCAGCTATGTTTAAAACATTTCTATTACTTTTCTTTCCAACCCTGAATTATACATTTTGAGTCTGATTCTATTGTTGGTTAAAGTCCACAACCAAAAATAATTAAGAGTTACAGTCCTCTAATTTAATTCACTTAGTTATTTTTTTTTATTGACACTTCTTTAGAGGTGCTCTGATTCTGTGACTAGAGACTAATGACATCTCTCCTGCCTTCTCAAGGATCCTTCAGTCTACAGATATGGGTGTTTTGTTTTGTTTTTTTGCAAATACAGTGCTCTGCAAGTAACACAACTGTTGTGTGAGGGTCTGTTCTGGGGTGCTGAGGAGCAGTTACCATGGACCTTTACCCATTAATACCTTAATTTAGAGTTGCCAGTTTTCAGGGAGACACAGGAATTTAGTATCACCAGCAGCAGAGAAAACTTCATTTTCTTGGTTGTCAGGATCTTTTCACCTGGTACCCATGAAGTCATCATCATTTGAATGACACATCTGCCATTCAGTACCTTAGTGTGAAGTTTAGAGAAGAATGGATTGGCCTATCCTATGATACTGGGAGTTGAATCTCATTTATCACTCTCACCTTTAAAAAAAGAGGCCTATCTCCTCCCTTTTTCCAGCTTCCTTTTCCAACTGACACCAAACCTCTCTGAGAAGGTAAGAGGTGTGCCATCCAGATAACTTCTTTGAAAGGAGTGCCAGGGCGGTGTGGCATAAGCCTGGTCTTAGAAAGATCCTTAAGTCCTTTTGCTTTACCTTGGCATGCTACCAGATCTGTTGGGGTGATTTTGTTCATTTAAGGCTACAAAAGAAAAACAGATCCCACTAGTGGGTGGGGAGTGCTAGCACAAGACTGAAATTATTTCACTCTTCTTTTCTCTCCTTTTTATCATCTTAATCCAAGGAATATGATAGACAAATCAAATGAATCCCTAGACAAAGGCTGTTGCCACTGATAATCCTTGAAGTAACCGGCACTTTGGCCTTAGGGCTCACTGGGTGTTACTTACTTCTGCCATTTAAGGAGACATTTTGAGTAACTGTGGTGTCGATTTGCTGAGACATCAACGCATACAATTTACTGCAATCTTGTCCTGGTAAGTTTTACCTTTAGCCCAGTGTGGTTCATGTTGTGGCAGCATCAGTGTATGGAGGGCTCTGGGAAGGGCCTTGCACCCCAGAATTTTTCCCCACTTGACAGTTGTTGGTGCCTGAAATTCAACCATTTATTTGTTTGGTTCACCAGAATATTGCTTCCTATTAAAAAAAACGTAATGTATTGTTCACCTTTTCATGCATGCATCCATTCACCCATCCAACAAATACTTATTGAATACCTAATCTCAGTGACAGGAACATGGAGAGCAAGTGAAGGAGGAGGAGGAGATGAAGCTAGTGATGCACATAGGTGTTGGGACATTCCAGGCTTTCTCAACTCTCAGTATTTTGGTCTTCAACATAAGAGCCACGGAAAACCACAGAATGTTTTTAAACAGGGGAGTGCTGTGTGGTGATCATATTTGCGTTTTAAAAAGATGACCTGGCTGCTTTGTGGAGAGTGGATGAGAGCAAGAGTAAATTCGTGGGAATCAGCTGGGAGGCTGTTGCACCTGTCCAGTAGAGAGATGATGGTGGCTTATTTATTGTTTTTTTAGGAGAATGATTTAGTGAAATGCGCAGGGATATTGGAGAGGTAGCACAGCATTAATTAGTTTTCTGCTATGAGACAGAAACATGGTGATAAAATATAATTTATTATCGATTCTTATGACATTTACAGTATGTATATGTTGCATTCATCTTTTCTACAGGATTATGTAATGAACACAGTGTTTATTATTCTATCTTGAACTGTTCATGCTTGACACATAACCTAATCAGGATGCTTTTAGACAGGGAGTAGAGTAATCAAATATTTTGTTAAGGTATCCTTTTGTTCAAGACTCTTAACTTGTTTATGGATAAGTAACTACTGTGTTGAACTCTGTTGTATAGATGAAAGAATTAAAGTAGTGGAAGGAGAAAGACTTGTCTAAGGTTGTTAAGTGAGTCAGTGGCAGAGGTGCCATGGAACCCAACCCCTACATAACCACTGGTTTCATATTTCATCCATGTGTTTATGGCAACTTCATGTGTGTTTACAGTATTTTTGCAGATTTATTTATAGGTTGCTCCTTTCTCTGTTTTTGGGTGATCTTCTCATTACCTGTTTCCCTGCTTAGTAGTGTTCATGGTTTGACTTCTGGTTTGGAGAAATTAGATTTATTCTTGTCCCATTCTCCTTTCTTTTGGTTAAGAATGATTGCTTTTTCCATGCTTCCAGTTTTAAAGAATTTCTCACCCCTCTTAAAAAACCACCCTGATGGTACTGTACCTTTTCCATATCTTTGTTACCATGTGAATTAGCAGAAAGGACTTTGGCCTTGGGGGTAAAGTCCCTGCTATACTTACTGTTAACCTACTGGGTGATTTTAACCTTCTGGTCTCAATTTTCTTAACACTGAAATGGGACTAATAATAATCTTCCTTGTAATTAATAGGGCTGTTGTGGGGAGTGAGCAAGTTAATATACATATGTGAGCTATGTAATCAGTATATAATGTACATACATGAGCTATGTAATCAGTATGTTGTATATACACATGAACTATATAATTTGTATGTCATGTACATAGTGAGCTGTGTAATTAGTATGTGCTATACACACATGAGCTTTGTCATCTGTAAACCGCAATGTGCAAATGAGGGCAGAGGGTGGTGATGATCGTAAGCATCCCTTGTCTGTGCTGAAGCCATGATCCCATAGGTCTGGAGAAAGAGGAGACCAGTGAAGTTGTCAGGAGGTCACAAGGGTTAGATAAAAAATCTTAGCCTAACAGGCCTACTTTGTCTCCAGATGAATTCAGAAATAAACATTAATTGTAAGAGTTACATTTTATAAATAGAGTCCATGTAAAGGTCAGTCTAAATTTACACTGATGAATGTTCTGGTTACCAGCTTTAAGTTCAAATTTTGATTCTGTCGTCTGCTGCCCAACCCCTCAGGCTTCAATTTTACAAATGGAACTGAGGTTAATACCCTGATTGACAAGGTTATTTGTGGGAATTAAATTAGATAATAATCCATGCATTGCACATAAGAAGTGCTCAGTGATGCCATTATTAAAATATTTGTGTGTGTTAGAATATTTTATTTTGGTCAGGTAAAATAATCCTGTATCACTCTATTTTCTGGCTTTGGATACAGTTTATTGGGAAGTTATGTATTTTTTATAGAATGCTTTAAACTTACAGAATTCATTTCAATATCTTTGGTGCCTTTTAAATTCCCAGTTTTCTGTATAAATTACATCCCAAATACAATTCCCAATTTGTTTGGTATATTTTTACTCCTACTACATTATGTTTAAAGTTGTTGGTATCTTAGGGTGGACACTGTTTCCACTCTGAATAAGTTACCAGAATGTTTTATATGTTATGTTGTGTTATATAACTGGGGTTTAAGGTAGGGTGGAACACATGACCAGAATTATAGTTCTCTTGTAGTAAGGCTTGAATTTGTCCTGTGTCTTTTGAGCAGGTGAAAGCCATTCCTCAGTGCCTTTGTTAGATCCTGTTCCCATCCTTTCCTCCTGTCTCTCTTCCTCGTTTTCCCCATAGGCTATGACTCTTTTTTTTCTCCCACTTTATTTTCTCCTTTCTCTCCCAAAGTTAGAGGAGAGTGGCCATATTGGTTGGAGGGACAGAATCATTCTAGCTAGTTGTCCTTTTTTTTTTTAACACCGAGATCATAAATCAATTAGGGAGTAAATTCTTGCAAGGAGTCTATTGGTTAAAAAAGGAAGAGGCAGTTTTGCATGATAAGTAAAAATGTAGGGTGTGGAGTCACACGACCTGGGTTTGAATCCTGGCTCTGACACTGACTGTCCATGTGATTCTGGTAAGTCATAAATACCTCATGCCTCAGGCTCCTCATCTGTAGAATGAGTAGTAGTGCAGATAATGCACATCGAGAACACTGAACACGTCATCTGGCACATTGGAGGAACTCAGTAAATGTTAATTGTTGTTATTATTGCTGTAAAAAGATTAGTCCCAGAAGGTTATGGAGTATGTTTACATCTTCATACTATTAGTTAATGTACGAGCCTACATATATACTGTCTTTACATCAGTTGTGTTCCCTGAAGCTTGAAGTTCAACATGGAAACTTGATTAGTTGGTGGATTTAAACACTCATGACTTTGTTACTGTATGTATCAACCTCGTTTTGGTCCAGGTGTTTTATAAAGATAATACATGAGACCTCTGTTTCTGGTTTTCATTTGGTTTAATTGTAGGCAAGAATAACAGGCACAATAGTGACTCCCCAAGGATGTCCATCTTCTAATACCTAGAACCTGTGAATAGCTATGTTCCATAGCAAAGGGAAATTAAGGTTGCAGAAAGAGTCAAGGTTGCAAACAAGCTGGCCTTCAAATAGGGAGATTATCTTGAATTGTTCAGGTGAACCTGTGTAATCACAAGTCTTTGAAAGTGGAAGAATCAGTCAGGGTCGGAAAAGGAGATGTGGTAAAAGGGGCATTTGGAATGATGAGATTGCTCGTTTTGAGGATGGAAAGGGGACACAAGCTAAGGAATGTGGGAAGCGGGAAAAGTCAAGCAAATGGATTCTCCTCTAGGACCACCAGGAAGGGACACAGTTCTGCCAACACCTTGATTTTAGCCCAGGAAGACCTTGACAGACTTGTGAAATAGAGAACTATAAGATAAGAAGCTAATGTTGTTTTGAGCCACTAAGTTTGTGCTAATTCATTACAGCAGCAATAGAAAATTAACACACTAAAAGTGTGTGTGTGTGTGTGTGTGTGAGAGAGAGAGAGAGAGAGAGAGAGAGGGAGAGGGAGGGAGAGACATACAATAGGAATGCCACTGTTTGATTTTTGCTGAAGATTTTAGCATGTGCTGATATGAGTGTTCAGTATCACTCTTTCCTGGATTGGACTGGATACCCTGATGAGATGGTTTAAGGCTCAGAGTCTTCAGAACTTACGACAAACACATTATTCCTTTAACTATTTGTGTTTCTGATTGGGCTACGTATATTATATTGTCAAATTTGAGTGATTAAGACCTGGGTATTTGGAGGCTAGAAGACATGAATTTGTTCAGATTTTAACTTGACTGTTCACTGATCGTGTGATGTTGAGCAGGTCAGTTAACTTCTGTCAGCTTTGGTTCACTTATTACTAAAGCAGGAATAATAATGGCATTTTAAGGTTTCTGTGAGGATTGAGTGAGATAGCTCATGTAAAGCACTTAGCACAGTGTCTGAGGCATAATATTCAGTTGACTTTTAATTGACGAGAAAAAGCATTACATTACTCCTTCTACTTGTTGGCCATAGGAGGTCCTGTGGCTTCTGCACAAATCTAATCGCTTTATGTATTGGCTATATACTATGTTGACTCTGAGACTTTTGTGGGAGACCTCCTGCTGCTTTCTCTACGAGCCCATAACCCGACTCCAGGAAACATCGGGGCCACAGTGTTTTATCTGAATGCCACTCCTATCTGAACTGCCTTGTCATTTCCATTCTCCACAAAAGGGATCCTAGTTACAGAGCTGGCTGGGTTCACACTGTTTCCCCTCCCTCTCTTGGGCCATCTTTTTTCCTGTTGTCTGTCAGAGTATGAAGGTTGGTATATTATGGGGAACAGTTCTTTTCCAACTGACTTCCATAACATTCTGGAAAATAGAAGAGTTGGATCTACATATGGTAAAAATTTCACCATGTATATGTGTATCAAAACAATTTAAATCTGTACAATTTTTATTTAAAAAAAGTAAAATAAAAAAGGAAAGTTATCATCCTTCGTCTAGTACTTTCAGCAGTTATCAGGATGGCTTTGGGCATGATAATGCCATTGTCAGCGTGAGTGAAATACTTTATTAGCTCGAGTATGATCATTTTGCTAATTGAGTGTGAACTTCTGAGTAACACTCACAGTGTTACTGGGTGATGTGTGCTCTTAAGAGCTTTGCGTGCATTAACTGATGTCATTATCTCAACTCTTATCAGGTGGATGCTATTAATAGTCCCATTTTAGTGATGAGGAAGTGGAGAGTTGTTAAATAACTTGCCTAAAATCTTACAGTAGGTGGCAGGGCAGGGAATCAGATCTAGCTGGTCTAGCTTCAAGCATCTGTTTATCAGCATGTGATTCTGCTGCTTGACCAGAGATGGCCAACATTCTCTTCTGGCATCTTCTACTTTAGTAGGGGCCACTTGCTCTGAATTTTCATCCTGGTCTCCTTTTCTCCCTCAAGTTACAGAGTTCTCTTAAATGGGCTGTAATTTTTATTTGCCTTCCACTGAGAGACTTCTCTCTGCATCTGCAAAGGCTCTGCTTGGGGATGGGGAGGTAGATAGTCTTTTGGACAGTGGGAGTGACGGAGGAGAACGTAGTTACTTTTTTCTGATGAGTCAGAGAACAAACACTTACTCCTCACTGAGGTGCAGAGAAAAGGCCTTTCTACTCTAATAGATAAGCTAGGCAGTTCTCTATAGTCAACTACATAGATTTGGAGGAAATACAGCCCAAGTGTGTCTCTCTCTAGGTCTGCTGGCTCAGTAGAGTTAAGCTGTTTCTCCAAGAGCCACAGATGTCAAGTGGGCAAGTACAGTCCTCCCTTCCCAGGGTAACTCTCAAGCACCTGCCGGGTTCACTGAGCCACCATGAAGAGCTATAATATCAGAGATTTTTACCCCTGGCTTAGAAGAAAGGCTTTCTTTATTTGTTTGTTGTTCTTTAGAGAAGGATGCAGAGGAGGGAGCCCCAAACCTGCTCTGTTTCTAGGAAATAGTTAGATAGATGTTAGCTTTGGATATTTTCTCCAGATACCACCAGTATGTCCACCTTGGTTATGTTCCAGATAGAGAGGGAGGAGAGAGAGAGAGAGGAAGAAGAGGAGAGAAGGAGGGAGAGAGGGGAAGAGTGGGGGGAACAAAAAGACACTCACTATTGGCAACACCTTCATTAGGATATTTAGAAATATTGGCATATTCCATATTTTATTATGTGCATGTAAATGATGGTCTGGGGCTTTAAAGTATCACCTAACGAAACCCTCCAAATATAATGCTTAACCTGAAATGATAATTCGGTTACATAAACCTCTTCATTGTTGACAAATAGGGTTGTTCCCATTAGAACTGGGTGCATGGGTTGTGCCCGTGAAGCTTGTGAATCATGCATGATCACACTGACCAGATATTTCCAGCCAGACCAATAGCTGAAAGATTCATTTCCTATAAGAAGCATTTTATTGCAGTGTTGGAACAATGCATTCCAGGCTTGCTTGCTTTGATGCGAACCCACGGCACTGTGTCATGGATGCTGGTTGCCTCAGCCTACATTCTTCCTGGCATGGATGGCGCTCTTCCTTCTCTTCTGGGATACTTTTCCCTTTCCTCTAAACTTTAATCGCCTTTTCCCTCCCTCTCATTTGTAGAGGGCATTTGCTGTAACTCCCTCCTGTGGCTATGTAGGATACTGATTTAGTTTCCTGGTAAAAATGCAGACTTCTTATTGCCTTGCAAACATTTGACTACTCATATACAAGGTCCTGCAGATGGTTTTATATTCCTTTGTACAGAGAAGACACTTAAAAAAATCTCTAAGCTTTTAAGTGGTCAAACCCTGTCTTTACCATGCAGCTTATAATAACTTGCTTTTGTCATGGAAGGCATGTGAGATACTTGGCTCTGAGTGGGAGGAAGAGATCCCATTTCTGGGATAAACTGAGAATGGCATTGTTGCATCAGCCTGAGGTTAGCCTGAGTCCAGTGAGGTTCCTGAACCCTGAATCTTGTTGGAATTGAGACACAGAGCAGACTGAGCAGCTCTGGCCTCTCACCAGTTGGTTTTCCAATTAGCTTTGATGGTCTGTATGGGGTCCACTGGGGACCATTACTACACCAGCCACAAGAAAAGGTAGGGAAGGAAATGACATATGCCTAGTTTTCAATTTAGGGGGAAAAACATTCCCTTCTACCTAGCATTTTACAGTTTACAAGACTCTTTCACCATCATTATTCCATTTAATCCTTCCAGCATGGCAGGCAGGGCCTATATTATTATGTCCTTTTGCTCAAGGTCACACACAGGCTGGATTGAGATTCTTTCCCAGGGTTTCTGAGTCCAAGCACCATGCCCTTTCTGCATGTCCATCCTTCAGCTGAGATAGTATGCAATCAAGTGCTGACCAGGGGTAATCAGGATGTTCATTCAGACAAGAGATAAATTATTGATAGAGAAGAGGTCAGTCTGGGAGAGCTGCATTCTACTCGCTTAGTGTAGTTACTATGGGTCTGGAGGAAGTGGATTGCTGAGCTATGAGCTAAACCACACTTTTGTCTTTGATGTGGTCATCAGCCATCAACTGATATCTGATGCATACCCTGAAACTTCAAAAATGCTTTATTGAATAGAATTGTGAGCTTGATCATAGGAGATCTTGTTCTGTTCTTTTTTTCCCCACCAAACCAAGCACTATTAAAACTTCAAAATCATGGCTGGATAACTATATTCATGGAGAAAGAATTTTAATATGGGATAATAAATGGCATAATTAGGTTGAAGACTGTAGCTAAAAGCAAAGCTTATATAAAAATAACATTTGCATAGTGCTTTTCAGTGTACAAAGCAGCATAAACAATTTCATTTGATCTTCACAATAACCCTGTCAAGTAGTCATGATACTTGTTTAACAAATAAGGAAATTAAGTTTGATGAAGGCTAAGTGTTTTGCACAGGGTCACAGTTTGTAAGTGACAAAGTTAGGGCTTCAGGTCTTTTGACTTCACATTCTGTGTTTAGTTTGCAATTATTTACTGAAACCTCTGGAAAATAATTTTTGTAGGGAATGATTAAAACACTCTTTCACCCTACTACAAGAAGCTTTGATAATGGTTGGTATGTAAACGACACCTTCTCACACTGGGACTGCATCATGTTTATAAGTAGTGATTATTCATGATGACTCTTCTGCTAAGTCTGTGGATATCAATTCTGTCATTCTCTGATGGATAGATTGAAGCAGGAATCTAAGCTATTATTTTCATGGTCACCAGTTGCAGGGTGGGTTATGTCTTGAGAATTCCAGTTACATGTGCCTTGTCAAATACTCTGAACCAACTCCCATTACCTAAAGAACAGAAAGGGAAATAGCAAACATTTAATGAAAGGATCCATGCTATTTCTTCAGAATTCTCTAGATTGACTCCTCACAACTATTCTTGACTCTTGAAAATATTTGGAGAGCCTAAAGACTCACAAAGTTTTGAAGAACATGGACTTATTTAAAAATATCTTCATAAAGATACAGTATGAGAGAATGGATAAACAGCAGGATTCAGAGTCATGACTGTCTATTCAAGGAAATGAAATATTAAAGTTCTTTCCCTCTATTCATGCTGTTCCCATATAAGCTTTTTCAATATCCAAAGAAGGAGTTTAGAGAGGAAGGTTGTAGCTTTTCACCTGCATGTGCCATGGCCAAAAACAATCCCAGAACTTGTCTGACTGGCTCTTATGAGGAACATAAGTAAACAAGGCCTGAGTAAACAAAAGAGAAACCTTCCCATACTAGCGAGTCAAGTAATGTAGGTCACCTTTCTGGGCACTTACAAGTCAGTGTCTGTCCCTCAGATAAATGGGAAATGTGCTTTCAGAGAAATGTCAGTTATTATCACATTGGCAGCAGTGATTTAGGGAAGGATCAGAATAAAAGATATTCTATCTAGCAATGGGGACCCCTTGTAGTAGTAAGAAACTAAGTACCTTAAGGGATGGGGGAGTTTTTAAGACTTTCTGGCAGGAACAAGTACTGGCCTCTCTTTCATGAATGAGGGTCACGCTCATCACCTTGGGATGTTAGACTTGGGCAGCTCTGGTGATGAAGCAAGGCTGCACGTGCTCGTGAGAAGAAATGACTTTCCCATCCTTAATCTCCTTGGTGATGGTGCAGATTTTAACCAGTATTCGAGGCAGGGCTCTGCAGACATTGCAAGGCTTGTGTATCCCACAGGGGGCTGAAGATGATATGTCAACTGGGGCTGTGAATTCCATGGCCCTGGCTTTACTGGATGGGCACACAGAAGGCTCACATTTGGTGGTGCATTGGTTACAGGGAAGCCTAGAAGAAAACAGAATTTTACCTGTGATTGAGCAAAGGCAACAATGGCAATGGAGAAAAAATGGCAGTAGTTAGTTTTTCAACACACATCACTCAGAACAAGTACTTGCAAATGCTTATCTATTCATTTTGTACTGTTTTTAGTGGAAGAAAAAGGATCAGATCAGATCCATGGAAAAGCAGCATTCTAGGTTTTAGAAGCGTTAGATTATGTAAGCTGCCATTGTAGTGACAGCATTGTGGGAGAGCGTCGTGCAAGGGTCAGATTGGGGCGGAGCTCCACTGCGTCATTCACTCGCTGGTGATCTCAGGTCAGTTAACCCTCCTGAGTTTTAGTTTTTCATTCATAGAATAGACAGAATGGGGACAAAACTCATAGGACCAACAGTGATAAGGGACAAGTCTAGGGGCTTTTTTTATCTGAGGAAAGAAAGTTAATCAGATATTTTTCTTATTAGAGAATTAGTCACAATACTACTGGTGGCCTGAACCCCATCTGCAGAAGAGTCCTCTGTGCTTCATTGGGAAGTTCCAAAGTGCTTTCTGGGTGTCTATAAATAAATAATCTAGAGAATTAGAATTAGAAGCAGTTTAGAGTAAGAACTCTTTTAAGAAAGCATCACCTTCCTTTGTTGGTTCAGGGCAGTTTTGTGTATTGTAGCTCCTCAAGGTGACAGCAGTGATTAACATTGTGCTAGTATAATGTGTTAAAAGAATGCTGTGAATAGAGTTTATGGATTATTTTGGGGAGGGAGTTGTAACTGAATTTGGGATGTTAGTTTGGACTAAGTTGCTTTAAAAGCTCGTGCTCTAGATTCAATATGGTGGCGTGAGAGGTGAGAGAGAGAACTCCTTCCAAAACCATGGATAGTGTGAAAATATAGTTAATACAACTAACCCTAAAACAGCAACAGGAAAGAAGGCTGCACCAGACTGCATACAGACTTCAGGAACAGAGCAGACCTCACAAAACAGGGTAACGTACAAAAGCCTTGATCCAGCAGGACCCAAGCCCTTCCCCCACCCCAGCTCACCAGCAGGAGGAAGAGAAACGGAGTGGGGGAGGGGGTGGAAGCCTGGGACTGCTTAACACCTGGCCCTGGAGATCTGCTTTGCAAGCAGAAACCTACATTGTGTGGTGCTCTGGAGAATGGGGAGCTGGGACAGGCAGAGTGCTTGAGAGACTGATATTCTGGCCATTTAATGGACGGGGATCCACATCTGGCTGCTCTGGGACAAAGGAAAGGCAGGCAGTCTGAGAGGCTTCCTAGCAGTAGGGGGCTGTTGAAAGGTGGGGTTTGCACGGAGCTTGCTGTGCAGGAGAAGGGAGAGCTGGACAAGCTTGCCTGCGTGCACTCTGCCCAGCAGGTTGGGAACTTTGAGGAGACTCAGGTGCTCAATCCCCCTGCCTGCCGACGCAGCTCTGAGGCCCCCACTGTAACACGCAGCCTGCTGCACCTTCCTCCTGGCCTGCAGGCACCTGCTTGCAAACCGGCAGTCACTGAGCTGGTGTCAGCCAGCCAGAGGGAGGCCCCGCCTATAACAGCTAGAGACACCGAGCACAGAGGCTTACACCTGTGTACTCGGCCTACTGGCTCTGATACGGAAGACAGGCAGGGCAGACGGGAATCAGGAAACAGATGTTTCCTCCCCCCCAGGCACCAACGCTGCTCCCCTACGACCCCCAATCTCACTCTAGGGGCTGAGCAGTTCCAGAGACTGGAGCTTCTGGGCAATAGAGGGTACCACACAGAAAAATGAAATGTCAAAAGAACATGGTTCAGACCAAAATCTCACAAACTCCAGAAAAAGGGCCAAATGAAACTGAACTCACCAATCTTCCCGAAAGAGAGTTCAAAATAAAAATCATAAGCATGCTTATGGAGGTACAGAAAAATATTCAAGAACTCGGGAATGAAGATGGAGATTCAATCATTAAGAAATTCCATATCTGAAATGAAACATACAATGGAGGGATTTAAAAGCAGATTAGATGTAGTAGAAGAGATGGTAAATGGAATTAGAGAAGAGGAATACAAAGAAGCAGGCACAGAGAGAAAAAAGGATCTCTAAGAATGAAAGAATATTGAGGGAACTGTGTGATCAATCCAAATGGAGCAAATTTGCATAATAGGGGTACCAGAAGAAGAAGAGAGAAAAGGGGATAGAAAGTGTCATTGAGGAGGAAATTGCTGAAAACTTCCCCAATCTGGGGAAGGAGATAGTCTCTCAAGCCATCAAGATGCACAGATCTCCCAACACAAGGGACCCAAGGAAGACAACATCAAGACATATAATAATTAAAATGGCAAAGATCAAGGATAAAGACAGACTTTTAAAAGCAGCTAGAGAGAGAAAAAAAGATCACACACAAAGGAAAACCCATCAGGCTATCATCAGATTTCTCAACAGAAACCTCACAGGCCAGAAGGGAGTGGCATGATATATTTAATGCAACGAAGCAGAAGGGCCTTGAACCAAGAATACTCTACCCAGCAAGGTTATCATTTAAATTTGAAGGAGGGATTAAACAATTTTCAGATAAGCAAAAGCTGAGAGAATTTACCTCCCACAAACCACCTATACAGTGCATTTTGGAGGGACTCCTATAGATGGAAGTATTCCTAAGGCTAAAGATTAATATTGTCAAAATGGCCATCCTGCCTAAAGCAATCTACAGATTCAATTCAATTCCTATCAAAATACCAACACCATTCTTCAATGAACTAGAGCAGATAGTTCCAAAATTCCTATGGAACCACAAAAGACCCCGAATAGCCAAAGCAATCTTGAGAAGGAAGAATAAAGTGGGGGAATTATGCTCCCTGACTTCAAGCTCTACTACAAAGCCACAGTAATCAAAACAATTTGGTACTTGCACAAGAACAGACCCATAGACCAATGGAACAGACTAGAAAGCCCAGATAAAAACCCAAGCATATATGGTCAATTAATATACGATAAAGGAGCCATGGATATACAATGGGGAAATGACAGCCTCTTCAACAGCTGGTGTTAGCGAAACTGGACAGCTACATGTAAGAGAATGAAACTGGATTATTGTCTAACCCCAAACACAAAGGTAAACTCAAGGTGGATCAAAGACCTGAATGTAAGTTATGAAACCATAAAACTCTTAGAAAAAAACATAGGCAAAAATCTCTTGGACATAAATATGAGCAATTTCTTCATGTACATATCTCCCCGGGCAAGGGAAACAAAAGCAAAAATTAACAAGTGGGACTATATCAAACTAAAAAGCTTCTGTACAGCAAAGGACACCATCAATAGAACAAAAAGACATCCTACGGTATGGGAGAATATTTTCATAAATGACGTATCCGTTAAGGGGTTGACATCCAAATTATATAAAGAGCTCACCCACCTCAACAAAGAAAAAGCAAATAAGCCAATTAAAAAATGGGCAGAGGATCTGAGCAGACACTTCTCCAAAGAAGAAATTCAGATGGCCATCAGGCACATGAAAAGATGCTCCACATTGCTAATCATCAGGGAAATGCAGATTAAAACTACAATGAGATATCACCTCACACCAGTTAGGATGGCCAACATCCAAAACACAAACAACAACAAATGTTGGCAAGGATGTAGAGAAAGGGGAACCCTTCTACACTGCTGGTGGGAATGTAAATTAGTTCTACCATTGTGGAAAGCAGTATGGAGGTTCCTCAAAAAAATCAAAATAGAAATACCATTTGACCCAGAAATTCCACTCCTAGGAATTTACTAAGAATGCAGCAGCCCAGTTTCAAAAAGACATATACACCCCTATGTTTATCACCACACTATTTACAATAGCAGAGAAATGGAAGCAACCTAAGTGTCCATCAGTAGATGAATAGATAAAGAAGATGTGGTACATATACCCAGTAGAATATTATTTAGCCATAAGAAGAAAACAAACCCTACCATTTGCAACAACATGGATGGAGCTAGAGGGTATTATGCTCACTGAAATAAGCCAGGCAGAGAAAGACAAGTATCAAATGATTTCACTCATCTGTGGAGTATAAGAACAAAGGAAAACTAAAGGAACAAAACAGCAGCAGATTCACAGAGCCCAAGAATGGACTAACAGTTACCAAAGGGAAAGGGACTGGGGAGTATGGGTGGGAAGGGAGGGATAAGGGGGAAGAAGGGGTATTACAATTAGCACACATAATGTAGCGTGGGGGGGCGTGCAGGGGATACGGGGAAGGCAGTATAGCACAGAGAAGACAAGTAGTGATTCTATAGCATCTTACTACGCTGATGGACAGTGACGGTAAGGGGGTGTGTGGTGGGGACTTGATAATAAATGGAGTCTAGTAACCATAATATTGCTCATGTAATTGTACATTAATAATAGCAAAAAAACACACGCTCATGCTCTAGGTCATTTCCTTATGGGTTGCTGAGCTTCTTATCACTTTAAAACATTACAACTTGTGTGAAAAAATGATGCGGAAGCACACGTATCTCCATGCTGCTTTGGCATCACGACAAGTGGCTGAACAGTGTTAGGAGCTTCAGCCTGAGCAGAATATTCCTCCAAAGGGAGCAGGCTTGTCCTATTCGATATCATGAAATTCAGATGTTCTTCCCAGTAAGGGAAAATCAGTAAGTCACTGGGAATGTTTGAATGTTTGGGAAAACCGTTTTTTCCCTAGTAACTTTTAGAACTGTAAGGAGCTAACCAACCCAAAAGGAATTAACCTGGTGTATTGGCTCTTCAAAACCACTCTGCTCAGCTAACACCTCAAATTTGGATGAGGTTATGGTGTGGGTCTACAAACAGCACAGCTTGAGAGAGTATGTGGAATATACCTAGAGACCCCAGCACTGGCAAGAAGATCAAAGCATGTGCCCCCTGTTGCCAGTTGCAGTACATACATGTGTATCTTTCTCATAGAAGCTGTTTTTTTTTTTTTTACGTACTCAGCATCCAAGCTCTCCAGGAGGCTGCGGTATGTGGCAATCTCACACTGCAGCCGGGTCTTGATGTCCAGCAGAATCTCGTATTCTTTGTTCTGTCTTTCCAGGGCACACCGGATCTCTGTGAGCTGAGCCTCCAGGTTGTCAATCAGACACTGGATCTGGGCCAGCAAGGCCGTGTAGCGGGCCTCCGTCTTCACCAGGATGCATTCCTGGGAATCTCTCTACCATGGAGGAAGAATGTAGGATTTATAATGATGACTCCTTTGAGCCCAGGTCACTTGTGATCTGTATCATTTTAAACAATGGTTTCTTTGTGACAGGTACTAATGAATCGCCAAGCCCTCTTTTTACCTTCTAAATAAATAAATCCAAGAACAAAATTATCAACTATGAGAAAGAGTAGTTCCCTTTACCCTCTTTATTTTTTTTGCCTCCCTTTAAGTTTTTACTTCTCTTTCTGTTTCTTAATCACCTGTTAATCTCCTACCACAATCTCCTACTTATGAGAGAAAAAAAAATCCAACTTATTTCATACCAGGCATTTTAGAGAGTGGCACCTCATTCTATGAATGTTTGTACCTTAAAAAGGAAGAGCAACATGTAGCCATAAACAATTCCTTCACTAGATCAATTCCTGTGTAAGTAAAATAGGAGAGTTGAAGCTTTTATGATTAAAGTTCTTTCCTGATCTGTTGTTCTGTAAGCTTATAGATAATGAAATTTTAGGTTTCATAACCTGTTCCTTGCATGGTTTTCCCAATTTTTATAGAAAACTGAGGCTCAAGAGGTTAAAGAGATGCCCATAGTCACATGATTAGCTGGTGACAAAACCAGCTTGTGGGCAAGGTCTTCCTAACACCCTTTATACCAGAGCCCTTAAATAATTTCCTACTTCAGAGAGGTAATACACTGAAGCAGAAGTGATTCCAGCTTCAGAACCTGAATTCTGGCTCAGGCTCATTTTTTTCTGTGACTTTTGACAAGTTACTTAATGCCTCAGGATCTCAGTTTCTCCATCTATAAAATAGGCGAGGTGAAACTTACCTTGGAATTGGCTTGGGAAAATCACCTTAGCTCTTTGAGCCCCATGTGTGAAATTGGCTTAATAATTATGCCACCTCCCTCATAAGATTATTTTATAAATTTGATCATTTGTAAAAGTATTTTGCATATAATAAAATGCCCTCTTAGTGTTTCCCAGAGTGTATCCCATGGATCATTATTGCCTTGAGATGCTCTTAAAAAAAGGGGTCCATAGTCAAATAAGTTTTGGAATACTGAACACCATATATTCCCTTCTTGGAGATTCATGGTGTATATCAGATTATTAAAGGCCTGCAGGAAGGTACCCTATTTAACCTTTCTTTAATCCAGCATATCTCAGGCTTATTTGACCATAAAGTCCTTTTTTGGCCATAGCCCCTTTATAGCAAACAGAGGAGCTGTTGTTCTGAGGGACACAATTTGGGAAACATTGCAACACACAGGTGTCAGAGACTGTTGCCATCATTGTCCTAGGCTTGGCCAGCTTGACAGGTACCATTCGGTGCTGGGCCTGCAGTTCAATCTCCAGACTGTTCATGGTGCGTCTCAGCTCGATGATTTCTTTCTGGCAGCACTGCTGCTGTTGAGAGCTGGTCACCACCTGCTGGTTCAGCGCCTCCATCTGAAACATTGTCGAAGACCATGAATATAATGAAGGAAAATGCGACGAACCAAAGGGCCCTTGGAAATGCAATGTCAGCTTTGTGTTTTTGACTTTCCTATCCTCCCCACCTGTGTACTGAACCACTGCTCCACTTCTCTGCGGTTTGTCTCTGTGATGGACTCATATTGGCATCTCATTTCTTGTAGAACCCGGTTTAGATCAACAGAAGGGGCAGTGGTCACTTCAATGCTGAGTCTGTCCCCAAGCTGGCTCTGTAAGGAATTGATTTCCTTTGGAAAAAGAAAGAATGTGAAGTCACTTGGTGAACAGATGACCCCCTAGAGTTCTTGTTTCAGTCTGACAGTAGTATTTAGCTTAATTGCATCTGAAATATAGCCCACAATAAAGGAAAACATGATTTATAGGGAATATTGAGATGCTGTAAAATGACTTAAGGGTATTGCCAATATAACTATGTGTACAATCTGACATATATGTGCAACACTGAGAGGTATTGACTAGCAAGATCAGGATTTTAAAGAATTTAGATAATTTCCAGGGATGGACAATAAAATTTACAATGAGAAGTAGAATTTATAATGAGAGGTCATAGTGTGTATCGTGCCAATATATGCTTATGTTAATACTGATTTATACCAGTAGTGGCAGGCAGAAGTCTGTACAAGGATGCCTATAAAAAGATGTGAAACCTGTGAGGACAAGAAAATTGGGTAGCTACCTTTTCTTGGAAGAGCTGGAGAGGGCAGTGGAGGCTTCTTCACATATGGTGTTATAGACCATGGATTTGAAACACACTGAACCCATGGTGGCAGCAGTAGTTACTATCAGGGCTAAAATACAGAGTAGTATTTGTGGGGACATCCTTTGTCAAGTTCTACTCAAAGGAATTCACCTATTTCTAGAAGCTTAACTTGTAATGACTCTCTTGGTCCTTCTCTAACCTCTTCATGGTTGTTTCTGAGGCAAAGGAGCCCCTCCTTTAGAGACTGGACTTGGGCTTCCAGGTCAGCCTTGGCCAGGCTCAGTGCATTCAGGATCTGCTGTAGGCCGTTGGCATCTGCCTCCACTAGCTGGCGCAGAGACACCTCAGCTTCGTACCTGTAAAAATGAGACGTGAAAAGAAAGGCGTAAGACGTAGGTGGTGTAAATCAAGCCAGGCAGAGCTCCCTTGTGCATTTTCCTCCAGGCATCTCATTTATTGTATTTCCATTGTGGGTTTTATTCCTTTTAGAGGTGAAGCCATCTGATGAACATCACCACCTAATCATTAATCCTAAATTCCTTTGCCACCATGATGCCACGCTGCTGTTCTTGAGATGAGGGAATTTATCCCCCTTCTGCCCTAGAGGAAATGCTGTGGAAGTGGAAAGAGCCCTGGATTAGGACTTAGAAAACTTGTGTCCAAGTTTTAGCTGTCTTTTGTACTGTGGTATGTCTTTGGATAAGTAACCAAAGCCCATTAAACCAGTTTCCTCGCCCTACATAAGGTAACAATATATTAGCCCTACCTATCATGCAGATGGGTTCAAAGGTTAGAAACTATAGGTAATATATACATGTGAGTGGTTATTAACCATTTATTGAATTTGAAGGTCTTTTCTGGGCTAGTGCCAACATGGTATGGGGGTGAATGGGTAGTAGATTTGGGGATGATCTTGTTAGAGGGGTGCTTAGCGTCAGACGCAGGGTGAATCCTGTCACGCATGACAGTGTTGGGTGGGCTTACTTGGCTCTCAAGTCATCAGCAGCCAGTTTGGTGTTGTCAATTTGTGAGACCAGTCTGGAATTCTCAGCCTTGGTACACAAGATCTAGAATTAAGAAATTGCACACACAAATGAGACAAACACCAGGATCTCCTTTGAAAGCAAAGGGTGTGTGTGTGTTTCAGCCAATGGGAGGGCTGGTTAGGCTTTCACAGCTGTGCTCAGGAAGCTGGAGAAACTTTTGGAAAGCCAGAGTTTTTGTTCTTTTCCTAAACGACCAGCAAAAATTACTTCAATAAAACCTTTTTTGTTTTACTGCTAAAATTCAAAATCCATCCTAAGTTTGCATAACATACCACGATCCTTTAGAATGTAAACACTACGAGGGCAGGGAGTTTTTAGTTCGCCAAGGTTGTTCCAGAGCCTAAATAATGTCTGGTGCCTTGTTGGCACTCAGTAAACATTGTTGAACAAATAAAACTGAGTAAATCCTGCATGTGTAATAGCAGCATATCACTCTGAATAAGAAACTTAGGTTTGGTGTTCGAAGAAACTATTTAAACAGTTTAGAAATGATGAATTGAAATTAAACAAGTAGAGATGGTGAAATGAGCATAAAAGGGGAAAGCAGTGGTGATGCTTGCAAATTGGATAAAAACCAAATTGTTCAGGAACTTTTCATAACAAAACTCAGTTTCCAGGATCCCTGTTCCCTTATTTTTTTTTTTAAAGAAATGGCAGCAATGGGTTGTTAGTACATCGTGGTCTAGAGCAATCTGGTTATGACAGGTAAATAAACTCTAAATTAAAAACTCTAAATATTGCCTCAAGATGACAGTTTCATTCAAGAGATTTTCTTATTCTACAAAATAGTTGTTTTTAATAGGCATTTAAGTTGTTTTAATAGGCATTAAAGGAACTAAAAATATTAAAGTCTAGCAAATGATTATTGCTTGGAGAGCCCTGGTTCACACCTATCAAGCTGTGAACAGGTTCATCAGAATCTTACCTTCTGCTGGAGCTTCTCAATGATAGCATAGTAGGATGGGTAATCAGGACAAATGACAGGGAGCTCTTTGCTACACTCTGCCTGGATTTTACACTCCAGTTCAGTGTTTTCTTGTTCCAGCATTCGCACTTCTTCCAGGTATTTAGCAAGGTGTGTGTTCAAGACTTGCATGGTCTCTTTCTCATGACTGTTGATGCCTTCACCACACCAGCCACAACCATCCGGAGAGAGGCAGGTGTCGAAATTATTTATTAAGCAGATGGGCATGAGACAGAAGCAAGAAGTGGGTTGGCAGCCCGGGGACTGGGGATTTCTTAGAACATGGCCAGTTGGTTGGCAGCAGTTGGCTTCAAGACCATTATTCTGGCAGCTGGTGTTGGAAGAGATGGTCCTAAAATTTGTAATCCTGGAGCAGCTTTGGCATGCTGTGGAAGAAATAGTTGTTACACAGCCATTGGTATCCATAGTGTGTGCCCAGCTTTGGTTTATTTCAAAGTCTGTGGTCCTCTGGACTGAAAGCTCAAGCAGCCACTACTCAGTCAGTTCCAAGCCTCCTGGCTTTTTCCTCTTGGAAGTGCTTTTATAGCCTTTCCTCTTGGGGGTGTCACAGCAGACAGGATGTTTTGCTTTCTAATATTTATATCAAATTCCATAGGAACATCTCATTAATCTGCTTTTTACTTGCCTGAGAAGAGTCACTTGTCTCATAAAAATGTGCATTTAGGCTGTTACTAAGTTATGACCCATCCTAACTACTACTTGTCATTGGATCCAGAGCTTCATATTATGTCTTCAAAAGGAACTGTCGTCACAGTTTTAACAGCATCCATTTTTAAGGAGGTGTGAGTATATTAAGTTCATTAAGTCCTTGCTGACCTCTCCACTTGGCATTGTGCTTGATTAGGAATGAGTCCATCCTTCTTTTCCTTTCTTCCCCAGAAAAGGGAAACTATTCATATCTAATAATTATTGGTAAACTTAGAAATCATGTTTTATTTTGTTCTAACCAGCTGATTTTCCCATTTTCATTGTTCAGACATTGTTTTCAGTGTTTGAAATCTTGCTTCTTATGTATAATTTATTCTTAGTTAAACCATCATCATTATCAATTAATTTGTTGTGGGTTGTTTGGTTAGCTATATAGTACACAGTAATCTAGATTTGTATCAATGATAATTTTGGTCTATCCTTTTGCAGTAACTGGAGTTAAAAAGCATATATTCATTGTTATGCAAATGTAAATTTACTACACTACTGCGAAGTAGACATGTATCTGATGTCCTTAAGATTTTAGAAGTATTGATCATTGTCAGAAGGTGTGAAGGAAAGACCATTTGGCAAGTCCAAGTGCACTATTGTTACAAAAGCTTGAGCCTTCCCACCCTCACACCTTTTAGAGCAGGGCAGCTAACCCAAGAAGGGGGTCAGATCTAGACTTAACCTATGTCTTAAACTGTAAAAACAGCTATGAAAGGCTAAAAATAACATAAAAGCCCCCGAAGTGGCCACGCTATCTTAAAGATTTTTCCTACTTTAGTTCCAGTTCGATTTTGCATAAACCCAGGCTGAAAATATTTTAAATTCCTAAAATACAAATGTACTAATTAGTGCATGCAAAATGTTATATATCATGGAAGGTAGTCATATGTACTTTTCTGAGAGGGAATTGCATATATAGTTCATTCGAAATTACTAAAGATGCTGAGGAAACTGTTAAATAAAAACATTTTTTTTCTTTTGCCACAGTCTTAACCAAGGCGGAAAGAAACTACTGGAAAGGCAGAGAACAGGTAGACAATAGAAGAGACAGTCTGAGATTTATATGGTAGCAACTTTCTAGGTGGCTGAGATTTGTGATTGTATGACACTACAGTATTAAATTTCTTCAGTTTCATTATTAGAGGAGTAATGGGGTTTGAACAATATTTCATGGGTTTATCTTGAAAATATTTTGAGTATTTTCACTACTTTTTATTGTTAAATCAGGAAAGTGCCATGTAAACACAACTAGAATAAAATTTGAGGACTTGACTTTTCTTTAAAACTCTCCTGTATTAAATATTATTGTTATTATGTTTTATTTCTGGGTACTCAAAAAAACAGAAATAGAAAAGTAAAGAGGAGAAGTTTTCTCCATTTTCCACTGTGTGTTTTTTGAACACAGTTTTAAATTTTGAAACAATTATAGAATCATAAGAAATTGTGAAAATAGTACAGAGAGGTCCTACATATCCTAGTTTTCTCCAATGATTATATTTTTCTCAATAGAACAGTTGTAAAATCAGGAATTGACATTGATACAATGTGTATGCTTAGTCCTATATAATTTTTTTCACATGTGTAAATTCATGTAACTACCACTGCAACCAAGATATGTAACTATTCAGTCACCACTAAGCAATCCTTCCTACTGTGCCTAATTCGTTCTCTATCTCTGTAATTTTGTTATTTCAAGAATGTCATATAAATGGAATCATACAGCATGTGACTCTTTGAGACTGCCTTTTTTCACTCAGCAGAGTGGTCTTGAGATCATGACAACATTCTAGTTGTTTGCAGTTTTTGGTTATTACAAATAAATTGCTATGAATAATTGTGTATTTTTTTCAATCCCTTTACTTTTAACCTACTTATATAATTATATTTGAAGTGAGCCTTCTTGTAGAAAGATATAGTTTGGACATGCTTTTTTATGTCCAATCTCTGTCCTTTAATCAGTGTATTTAGACCATTTCCATTTGCTATAATTATTGATATGATGGGATTGAAATCTGCATTTTGTTTTTTGTTTTCTATTTGTTCTTTCTGTTTTTCCACTTCTCTATTCTCTTTTCCTGCCTTCCTTTGGGCTCCTTGAATATGTTTTAGAATTCCATTTTGATTTATCAACAGCATTTTTAAGTGTATTTCATAGCTTTTTAAGTAGTTGTGCTAGGTATAACATTCAATGTACGTAACTTATCATAGACTACCGATGTTGACATGTTTTCACTTCAAGTGAAGTACAGAAACCTTACCCCCATTTATGTTCCTTTATTCTCTTCTTGGAGCTTTTCTTCCCCCTGTCTGCCCCTGCTGGTGTTCCTGGGTTGTTGGTTTCTCCAGCTCCCTCTATGCGATATATGAGGCAGAAAGAAAACACAGGGAGCTCACAACTACATTGTTTCTTGTATATTAGAGAACTCTTATCAGTTTGGCTTCTGCCACCTTTCAGAGTCTACTTATGTTTGTTTTATATCTTATTTCCAGGGATTTTAGCTATACTTAGGAGAAAGAATGGGGAAATGTACAGCTACTTTATCTTTTTGGAAGTGGAAGTTCTCTATTTTGTTAAATGTGTGAGAATAATTATACCCTAAATATCTAGTAACAAACCAATGTTCCTTTGGTATTTTATACAGCCACTGAAATAATGGTCACAAGACAATCTTACATGTTTATTAGGATTGAAAATGCTTAGATGACATAGTGAAAAAAGTTAGGTTAACAACTGTATGGATGTATAACTATGATACTACTAAATGGAAAGCCTATTGTAAGAAAGAAATCTGGAAATTCCCAAAATACTGACAATGGCATTTGAGGCATGGAATTATGACTGATTTTTTTCCCGCTTTCATGTGCTAAATTAAAAAGAAGGCCTTGTACTTTTATAATTAAAAATAAATACAGTTCATTACATTTTATTCCTAAATTTCATCTCAGAAAGATACACCAAGCTATCTTCCATGATATGTGACATTTTGCATGGATTAGTTAATCTATTTCTATTTAAGGAGTTAAAAATATCTTTAGCTTGTATTTATGCAAAATCAAACTGTCAGTGTGGTTTTAGACAATTACCTTCATACCAAATGGTTATTATATCAATAAGCCAAAGGCTGTATTTACCATGCTAAAGGAATGAAACACATTTATTTGGAGATTAACAAGAAAGTTTTATAGACTCCTAGAATATTATAAATAAGCAGGCAAGAGAGGAAATGATGAGGCAGAAATGTACTGAGGAAGTTCAGAGGATAATTTTAGGATAGGAAAGCCTTCTTCACTTGAGTTTCAGTTTTGATGAAACTGATTGGAGTGCCACCTTCTTTCCAGGATCCTGCTGGTTTCAGTCCTCCATCTGCTGTGCTGGGTGCTTAGCATTCATGCACAGCAGTTTTCAACTGTGCAAATTACATAGGCTGTGCATGGCTCACAAGTATTGCTTGGTGTGCTCGTTGTACAACATGGGTTACAGGGAAGCCTGTGGAAAATCCATTTTGAGCTAAACTTAACAAGGGAAAGCTGGATAAAATAGCAAATAGAAAAAAATTATGCCAAAATTGCCCTG
Organism: Smutsia gigantea; assembly: GCA_032199065.1. NCBI lineage: Eukaryota > Metazoa > Chordata > Mammalia > Pholidota > Manidae > Smutsia > Smutsia gigantea. Next base: position 80,942 of record JAVSCE010005219.1, read on the forward strand.
CAAATTATGTTCTGTAGGACACTCTTTGCAGAATAACAGTGGACCCAAGCTTTTGTCGCTCCAGGACCCAGCATCGAACTTTCACGTTCACTGCAGCATTGGCAGGTGAATAAAATTTTATGTATTTTCTTCACTTGGACAATGCCATCTTTTGTCCATGCCTGATTTCCCTTTAATGGAAAATAGGAGCGAGGGAAGACCCCCCCCCAGTGTGAAATGCTATGTATGATATTTATTCTGCTTTAGAACTTTGGTATATATATATATTTTTAACATTTCTGTTGTCATGTGATTAGCCTCAGTTGCTTTTCATTACTCTTTAAGAAGACCCTTTGACATATTAGGGAGATTTTACCCTGGCCAGATCTAGCTTCTTTGTGACTCGGGGTATTTTGAGAGTAATTGTGTAGAACTTGCCTGTAGTCCTCACATTCTAGGAGACTCTGGTACGTGGTGATCTCACCCTCCAGCCGGGCCTTTGTGTCCAGCAGCACCTGGTACTCATGGTTCTGCCGTTCCTGGTCGCAGCGGATCTCAGCCAGGTGGTTCTCCAAGTTATCGATCAGACACTGCATCTGGGCCAACTGGGTGCTGTATTGGGCCTTGGTTTCTGCCACAGTGCATTCCAGAGATTCTGTCTATAGAAAGAAAAGAGTGAAAAGGGCCCTGTAGCATAGTCCCTGGGGCCAGTAGGTCTGTTTTCAAATCCTTAGTCTCCCCTTTTCTAGCAATGTGACTTTGGAAAAATTACTTAGCTTCTCTGAGCCTCTGTCTTATTCAGTAAGAAGTGGTCAAGTAAAGTGGCTATCTCATAGGATGGTGGTGATGGTTAAATGAGTTAATATGAGTAAAGCACTTAGAGTAGTGCATGGAAAAATATTAGGGGCTATATAAGTGTTAGTTATTACTACCAGTACTGGACCACTTGTGTATTTAAGAGAAAGTGTTAAGTATGGGCTTGTGACATGGAATTGAGCGGTGTGGTGGTATAGTGTGGTTAGAAGAGGCTTTGCCACACTTCCGGGAAGATGGCGGTGTCAGCAGGGCGGCAGAAATCTCCTCCCAACACTAAATTTATCTACGAAAACACAGAAAATACATCTATTCCTAAAAGAGAGACGAGAATACACAGGAAAGCGCACAGCGTGCAGCTACACCCGAGAGGACTCGGCACCCCAAGAGGCGGGTAAGATACGGAGCCGCGACCCGGCGGGACCCGAGCCCTCCCCCACCCCAGCGCACCGGCAGGAGGAGAGGATTCAGAGCCGGGAGGGAGTGGAAGTACACCCCGCGAAGTAGCCAGCCCCGGTGATCTGCGCGGGGAGCGCTGACCCACATTGCGCAGTGCAGCGGAGATTGGAGAGACAGAGGGGCAGGATCTGAGCGGGGAACGCGCCAGGGGGCTTGCAGCCGGCTCCCGGGAAGGAAAAAAAAAAGCGCGCGCTTTCCTCAGCGGTCTTAAAGAGACAGGAGCCCAGCGGAGGAGCCGGATCGCCCCAGCACACTCAGCCCAGCAGGCTGGGAGTCCTGGGGAGTTTCAGACGCCTTAGCTGGCGACTGAGGAAGCGTAGCCATACTTAACACTTCTCACTGAGATCAACAGCCTCCTATTCGTTCCCACCCCTGCCAGAGCGATAAAGGGCCCTGCAGAGCGGCACAGTCACAGCTGTGGAATAGTGGGGCAATAGCGCCACCTAGAGCATTCCCACAGAATCTACGTCCGGTGGGCATTTTTTTTGTTTGTTTGTTTTTGTTTTTTTTGTTTTGTTTTTGTTTTTTCTTTTCTTTCTTTTTTCTTTTTTTCTTTCTTTCTTTTTTTGTTTTTTTCTCTTTTTTTTTTCTTCTCTTTTTAAAGTCTTAAAGAGCCCAGCTGACATACGTGGCAACTATCAGTGACCAAATTATACAGCCATGAAAAGACAGAGGAATATGGTTCAGACCAAAATCAACCAGACAACCCCAGAGAGGGAGTCTGAAGGGATGGAAATGCACAGCCTGCCTGAAAAAGAATTTAGAATAAAAGTCATAACCATGCTGATGGACCTACAGAGAAATGTGCAAGAGCTGAGGGAGGAAGTGAGGGAACTGAGGAAAGACAATACAGAAATCAGACAAGCGATCGACGGGCTTAACAGCAGAATGGATGAGATGCAAGAGACTGTTAATGGAATAGAAAACAGAGAACAGGAGTACAGAGCAGCTGAGGCAGAGAGAGATAAAAGGATTTCTAGGAATGAAAGAATATTAAGAGAACTGTGTGACCAATCCAAACGGAACAATATTCGCATTATAGGAGTACCAGAGGAAGAAGAGAGAGAAAAAGGGATAGAAAGTGTCTTTGAAGAAATAATTGCTGAAAACTTTCCCTCGCTGGGGAAGGAAGTAGTCTCGCACTCCACTGAAGCTCATAGATCTCCCAACACAAGGGACCCAAGGAAGACAACACCAAGACACATAATAATTAAGATGGCAAAGATCAAAGATAAAGACAGGGTATTAAAGGCAGCTCGAGAGAAAAAAGATCACCTACAAAGGAAAACCCATCAGACTATCATCAGACTTCTCAACAGAAACCTTACAGGCCAGAAGAGGAATGTGGCATGATATATTTAACGTAATGAAACAGAAGGGCCTCGAACCAAGAATATTGTATCCAGCACGATTATCATTTAAATATGATGGAGGGATTAAACAATTTCCAGATAAACGAAAGTTAAGAGAGTTTGCCTCTCATAAACCACCACTACAGGATATCTTAAATGGACTGCTCTAGATGGAAGCACACCTAAGGCTAAAAGATGTCACCAGAGAAAAAAAAATCATAGCAAAGAAAGCAGACCATCCAAATACTATGGGCAAAGATAAAAGCACCTATTATGAAAGAATGGAGGAGGAGGAATAAGAAGGGAGAGAAATAAAGAAACAACAGACTGTGTTTACAATAACTTAACAAGAAAGTTAAGTTAGATTGTTAGATAGTAAAGAAGCAACCCTTGAACCCTTGGTAACCAGGAATCTAAAACCAGCAATGGCAATAAGTACATATCTATCAATAATCACCCTAAATGTAAATGGATTGAATGCACCAATCAAAAGACACAGAGTAACAGAATGGATAAAAAAGCAAGACCCATCTATATGCTGCCTACCAGAAACTCACCTCAAATCCAAAAGATATACACAGACTAAAAGTGAAGGGATGGAAAAAGATATTTCATGCAAACAACAAAGAGAAAAAAGCAGGTGTTGCAGTACTTGTATCAGACAAA
>JAVSCE010005220.1:0-84205 GCA_032199065.1 Smutsia gigantea
GCTATATATGACAAACCCACAGCTAACATCATACTTAACGGCGAGACGCTGAAAGCTTTTCATCTAAGATCGGAACAAGACAAGGATGCCCACTCTCTCCACTGTTATTCAACATAGTACTGGAGGTCCTAGCCACAGCAATCAGACAAAACAAAGACATACAAAGCCTCCAGATTGGTAAAGAAGAAGTCAAATTGTCACTATTTGCAGATGACATGATACTGTACATAAAAAACCCTAAAGACTCCATTCCAAAACTACTAGAACTAATATCTGAATTCAGCAAAGTTGCAGGATACAAAATAAACACACAGAAATCTGTTGCTTTCCTATACACTAATGATGAACTAACAGAAAGAGAAATCAGAAAAACAATTCCATTCACAATTGCATCAAAAAGAATAAAATACCTAGGGATAAACCTAACGAAGGAAGTGAAAGACCTGTACTCTGAAAACTACAAGACACTCCTAAGAGAAATTAAAGAGGACACTAACAAATGGAAATGCATCCCATGCTCTTGGCTAGGAAGAATAAATATTGTCAAAATGACTATACTACCTAAAGCAATCTACAGATTCAATGCAATCCCTATCAAGCTACCAACAGCTTTCTTCAATGAACTGGAACAAATAATTCTAAAATTCATATGGAACCACAAAAGACCCCGAATAGCCAAATCAATCCTGAGAAGGAGGAATAAAACAGGGGGAATTACACTCTCTGACTTCAAGCTCTACTACAAAGCCACAGTAATCAAGACAATTTGGTATTGGCACAAAAACAGACCACAGACCAGTGGAACAGAATAGAAAATCCAAACATTAACCCAAACATATACAGTCAATTAATATTTGATAAAAGTGCCTTGGATATACAATGGGAGATGACAGCCTCTTCAGCAGCTGGTGTTGGAAAAACTGGACAGCTACATGTAAGAGAATGAAACTGGACTACTGTCTAACCCCACACACAAAAGTAAACTCAAGGTGGATCAAAGACCTGAATGTAAGTCATGAAACCATAAAACTCTTGGAAAAAAATATAGGCAAAAATCTCTTGGACATAAACATGAGCGACTTCTTCATGAACATATCTCCCGGGCAAGGGAAACAAAAGCAAAAATGAACAAGTGGGACTATATCAAGCTGAAAAGCTTCTGTACAGCAAAGGACACCATCAGTAGAACAAAAAGACTTCCTACAGTATGGGAGAATATATTCATAAATGACGTATCCAATAAGGGGTTGACATCCAAAATATATAAAGAACTCACGCACCTCAACAAACAAAAAGCAAATAGTCCAGTTAAGAAATGGGCAGAGGACATGAATAGACACTTCTCCAAAGAAGAAATTCAGATGGCCAACAGGCACATGAAAAGATGCTCCACATCGCTAATCATCAGAAATGCAGATTAAAACCACAATGAGATATCACCTCACACCAGTGAGGATGGCCAACATCCAAAACACAAACAACAACAAATGTTGGCGAGGATGTGGAGAAAAGGGAACCCTCCTACACTGCTGGTGGGACTGCAAATTAGTTCAACCATTGAGGAAAGCAGTATGGAGGTTCCTCAAAAAACTCAAAATAGAAATACCATTTGACCCAGGAATTCCACTCCTAGGAATTTACCCTAAGAATGCAGCAGCCCAATTTGAAAAGGACAGATGCACCCCTATGTTTATTGCAGCACTATTTACAATAGCCAAGAAATGGAAGCAACCTAAGTGTCCATCAGTAGATGAATGGATAAAGAAGATGTGGTACATATACACAATGGAATATTATTCAGCCATAAGAAGAAAACAAATCCTACCATTTGCAACAACATGGATGGAGCTAGAGGGTATTATGCTCAGTGAAATAAGCCAAGCCGAAAAGACAAGTATCAAATGATTTCACTCATATGTGGAGTATAAGAACAAAGAAAAAATACTGAAGGAACAAAACAGCAGCAGACTCACAGAACCCAAGAACGGACTAATAGTTACCAAAGGGAAAGGGACTGGGGAAAATGGGTGGGAAGGGAGGGATAAGAGGGAAAAAGGGGCATTACGATTAGCAGATGTAATGTTGGGGGGGCACGGGGAGGGCAGTACAACTCAGAGAAGACAAGTAGTGATTCTATAGCATCTCACTACGCTGATGGACAGTGACTGTAATGGGGTTGGTGGGGGGGACCTGATGAAGGGGTAGTTTAATAATCGTAATATTGCACATGTAATTGTAAATTAATGATAATAAAATAAATTATATTAAAAAAATGTACAGGGACACTTTTCCAGGTCAAAAGATTTATTTTTCTCTCAGAAATAATTGAAAAACAGTCTGAGGTCAGCTTATGTCCAGTATAGCTGTGATTGCCACTTTGAGTATTTAGTGAAAATTTTACCTTATTATAAAACCACAGGCTGGGGCATGCCAACTATACTGACACAAATCATGTTGTGATAAACGTAAGTTCTTTCATATATTTATTTGCTTCCTTAGGATAAATCCCCAGAAGTATAATTTCTAGGGCAAAAAGCTATGAACAATTTTAAGGAAGTTAATTAATATTTCTAAATTGTTTCCCAGCAGATTTTTATAACTTACTTATTAACTTATTCCCCAGTTTCCTATGTACAGGTCAATCTTGAAATTTAGGGGTTAATAACTTAATGGATTGTTTGATTAGGAAGTTCTGTGGATGTGCAATGGCACTGGAATGCATTAAGCATCGAGCTGGGCTCTTTGCTGTAGCTGTGTGTAGACTGTCATCCCCACGATATTTTAGAACTATTTAAGCAGGGGTGCTTAATAGATGATAAATAGCTTGCATCATATCCTTTGATTAAACATAAAACATTTATTATAACTCCTGAAGGTATTGGAAAAATCAGCAAAGCATATGAAAATACTTAATCTGGCTAGTTAAACATTTATAATGTAAGAGGTACTTTTCATGTGTTTATTAAAGTGGAATCAGATGGCAGAAATCTCAATAATTTAAATGAAATGTTCCCATGGAAGGCACCATATGCTACCATCTGAATTTTGTATGTTTTATTAATTCAGGGTGGGGGGGATATCTTAAGAGAAACAGGCAAAGCATAGTCAAGCTTAGCTGAAGCACTGATTTTTTTGAATCACTCAAGGGATATGTCCTCATGGGTAGAAAATAAATATTATTGAATTAAAAATTTAAATCTACAAAGGACCCAAAAGAGCAAGACCCATTTTCAAAATTGGGAAAGGAATGCAAAGAGAATTCACTCTCTTTACAAAAAAAAAGATTCTGTAGGGATATGATTACCTGGAAGAAGTTTTTTGTTTTGTTTTGATGTGATGTGTGCTATAGACTGGTCCATTTGTCAAAATACCTCCTGACTAAAATGACCAACCAGACAACTGGTTGCTACCTATCACGTAGGAAGTATGTGATTTTCTTCCTATAACTATCACATAGGAAATCCCTACTGTATCTGAGGCAGCAAAGAAATACTTCCTTCTTTCCACTAACAGTTTCTGGGAGTTGTAGTCTAATGTAGGGAGTCTCATTTGGTTAAATACTGGATTTGAAACACTTATCACATATCCAACCATTGGGTTAACTAGTAGACTGAATCTTAGTAAATGTGCCTTACTAGATTTTAAGGGTCTTAAGTATATATACTTCATTGGAAAACTGGGTTCTCATCATTATTTTATAATAAAAGTGGAGTGGTCATGGGTACATAAAACTTCTAGAGCTGTACCAGTGTATCGCAAATTCACAACAAATGTTAGCTCTTTTTATTTAAAAGTAATAGCACTGGTTGTTAATGTTCCTATGGATGTTTTATCATTATTGTTATTATCATTACAACCAGGAAAATAGAGTCAACTTCTCTCTTTTACCTCTTCAGAGAACTGCTGACTGATACACTCCTGCACATCAGGAAACTTCTCCAGATGAGGGCAGGGAGAAGTATCTGTTGAGCATTACTCCAGGAAATTTCATTATGTTGAGATCTACAGCAATGAGCCTCTTCTGCTATCTCACTGTTCAAAATGAAACAACACAAACACAACAACACAACTGTCTTAAATGCTGATTCATGTATTGGCCATTGGAAACATGGCTGATACTTCTCAGGATGATGTGACTGAGAGAGATCAGGGACCCACCCTTTCCCTGTCACTATTCCCTCCTGACAAGATAAAGTCAGGCTCACCAAGATAAGAAAGAGAGGCCATATAACACAGGTGTACTGCATTGTTTCTAAAAGCTGTTCAAATGTCCACATTCTTTTCCAACTTTTAAATTATATATAATAAGGAATGTTCAGTCTTTAACACACATCTGTTAGGGTTGTTTTTCTCTTTAAAGGGCAAAACCATCTTTGGTACAAGTTGACATTCAGAATGAATGCTAAAAGGACGTCTATGTAATTGTCTCTCCATTAATATCCTCTCTTCTCCATGAGATTACCATGTGGCTATTTCAACGTGTGAGGAAAATCTAAGTTCCTATGGACAGGATCCTCACCTGAACCTAAACTACGTGATGATGTAACTGGCCTACTGCTAGGCTACTGCTTCCACACTTGTAGGTAATAAGCTATTATTGACTGAGTCATCATGTAAAGAGCTCTGTCCAGTGCTCAGCATGGAGGCAGAGACAGAGGAGGATTATGGAATCTGCAGACTGCTGGATGCAGACGTGATTCTAGTGTTCAGCCTACTACCTTGAGAATAAAACCGGCTAATAAACCCTTTTACCCCAAGAACGTTCCATTCATTCTGTTCCATTATAATTCCTCAGTCTCACAGAATCTATTGTGAACTTGCCTGGGGCTGAAACCCTCAGGCAAGACACAGGGGCTGTCAGTTTCTCACATAACCCTGTTCTCCAGGCCAAATTTCTTAATATTTGGAGAGAGATGATCTGCAGTGGGAGAGAAGGAATTCCATATGAGAAAGACACAAAGAGAAGAGAGGAAAGAGAGAGTGGAGAAGGGAAGGGGGAAGAGAGAGAGAGAAAGAGAGAAGAGGGAGAGGGAGAAGGAGAGTGAGAGAAAGGCATCCATCACTGTTCCTTGCCCTAGCTGTTCCTGAGGACCAAATACATTCCTGACCTTCCAGCTTCTTGATGATTCAACTTTAACTTGGATTCCTTGAGCCAAGCAACTTCCCTTTCAGCTGGCTTGGGTTTGCCTTGAGTTTCTAATACTATGTCAAAACAAGTCCTGACTTCTCACTGTCACAGTCCTCTCTAACTTCTTGTCATTCACATTCAGGCTCTTGAGAGACTCAGAATGGCCCATCAGATGGGCTGTGCTTATTCTGCCGAGCATTAGACCCCACAGTCTCAGTCTGAGCATCATTTCATTACAACATGAGATGGATATTACTGATCAGCTCAGCCCTTGATGCTGGCAGAGTTAAGTGCCTCAATTCAAACAGCATTTCTTATCCAAAAGAGAAGCCACATTCTAGTCTGTATTTCAAAAGCTCAAAAGCTGCATGTTCTAGCAAATGATCATATGTGAGGTATGCACTTCTCATTTCTGCCAGTTCTCCCACTACTTTCTTCCATTTGTCACGTGGCAATAACACTAAGCAGTTTTTCTCTTTTTAAGGCAATTACTATTTTCATAAGTTAGACAGCAAATTGTCTTTCAAATTAAATTTAAAACCCATAGACAAGATATTGATGTTTGGACACATCTGAAGTATGTCTGCTAGAGATGTTGTAATTACTTTGGGTTTGCAATCCTTTAACACACTAACATTATATATTTTTTATAGTCCTAAGTCATAGGCACTCCATCTGTTTTGCTAATATAATCATTATGCAGGAGAGAGTCATGAATTCAGTTAGAGATTCATTGTGCTATGTGTCTATTTTTTTGGCTTATTGTCTGAATAACAGCTTTCCTGATTCTCTTAACTTGACCTGTGTCTTGCCAATGGGTTTCAGCTCCTGGCAAGTTCACTATGGATTCAATATGACCAAAGAAGTGACAGTAAAACATTCTTGGAGTGAAAGGGTTATACCCAACTTTATTTCCACGGTGGCAGGTCAATCATTAAAACCCCATTCACTCAGGGCGAGTCTGCATGCAGCAAGCCTGTCTCTGCCTCTGGGCCTCTGTCCTCGGCGCTGCCACCGCTCCAGCCTCTGCTCTGCTCTCCTGCAGCCTCACAGTCATGCAGCAGCCGTGCCACCGAGTCGCCCAGAGCACTGGGAGGAGCCCTTTATATAGAGTCAATAGCAATGTATTGCCCACACGCGTGTAGTGAGCTAGCCAACCAGGGCAGGTGAGAATCCTGGCCACAGGAACCTTCATTTTTATCCACAACCTGTATTATAAATAAATCAGGCACTGAAGTCAAAATTGTTGTATTTGTTGACATGCAGAGCCAGGACTAAAGTATGGTGTGCAGGGTAAAGAGGGTGAAAAATCTGAGACAATCGGTCTCAGGATTGCCAGCGGTTCCCTCTTACCTCACTCTTCTGGCCCTGATGAAAGGTTATCAGCTAGTCTAAGAGATGTTCGTATGTATCAAATTAGGAAATCATACAGCACAGTATATGTACCCATTGTGGGATTAAGAAAAAGCCAGAAAAAAAGAAAAAAATAACTGATTCTTTAGCAGAACAGCAGGGCTGACAGATTCACTGTCTTTCTTTCTTTCCTCCATCAGGAAAGGTATTGGCCACAGCTCTCAGGCATGGGTCTGTCCTAGGGAGCATCACAGGATGTGAGGAAGTTCACCTGGGACTCAAGCTCATATTCTTGAGTGAGTTACTCTTGATTGTGGAAAATCAAAACAGACAGATGGACTCTAAGGTCCTTTTCAGCCAGGTGGTTTGGGTGTAAGACATTCTCTCATTGATGATTACTCAGTAGGTTCTTGATTAGATGAAAGACAGACTAGAAAGCTTGCCCTGGGCAACTAGAACAATTAGTGAGGTCTGTTTTCAGCCACTCTATCTTCTTTGCCTCCCTTTTTCTTGTTGATGGTTCCTTTTTTAGTTCTTTCAAGCTCCAGCTGCCCTCAGGGGATCCTTCATTCTCTTACTCAGGGTGGGAACTGAATCCTGTTTTCACCAGTGTGGAAATGACTAATGACAATTTGAAACAGTATTCCTCTACAGGAAATGTGCTCCTGGGAAGGTACAAGTATGACTGGAGTCATCAGTAAATGGGCAGAGAGGAGGGTGGATTGGATACGGATTTAGGACAGGAGAGCCAGGGCAGATAAACTCCAAGTTCAGTTCAAAAGGATGATAAACCTTTGATGCAAGGACAAAGACCATGACCCCTCTGCCCCTACCCCCAGCGTTAGCAAAGGGGGCTAAGAGTGAGAGAGGCAATGCTTACCATAAGTTGCTATGGGGAAAATGGAAGTTCCTATGGCCAGGATCCTTGCCTGACCCTGAACTACTTGATGATGTAATTACCCTACTTCTAGGTGAATGCTTCCAAACCCGCCGCTAGTAATGAGCTATTATTAATTGAGTCACTATATAAAGAGCTCTACCCAGTGCTCTAGGAAGACGTAGAGATGGAAGTGGATTACAGACCTGCAGACTGCTGGATGCAGACATGATTCTAGTGCTCGACCTACTGATGTGAGAATAAAACCAGGTATAAACCCTTTTACACCAAGAACATTCAGTTGTTATTTCTGGTCTCAGGGAATGCATAGTGAACTTGCCTGGGGCTGAAACCCTCAGGCAAGACAGTCAGTCCAGTATGTAGCAACTTACTGGGATAGAGCCACTAAAATCACCCCTAATTATTTCATCCTTTAGCAACATCCTATTCAATTTTAGCTCTTTTTTATGTACTTAAACTTGTTTCCTCTAATGAATATTATAAGCAAATTGAGGTCTTGTATCTCCCATTTCACTTGGCATAATGGTAGGAAAGTAGCAGGTGGTCAATATTTGTTCACTTTAATTAAATTTCATCCCATGTGGGGTCCATTTGTCTCACATACACTTGAAGTCCTCCTGTCATATACTATTAATGTTGTTCCTGCTTATAAAGATCATAATATCATTGTTTTAACACTTATTTTTCTTTGAAGGAAGTTATATTTGAATCTCTTTTTTCCCCCACTAACTGTATTAAAGGAATTCTCCCAGCTCTTAAGGCCTACGTGGTTTAATTCAATAATCAAGAGACTTCATTCTCCATTTTGAAATACTCCTACTGTCTTTTCTAGCCTATTCTACCTGCATTAGCTGATACTTTTTTTTTCTTTTAATAGCTGAGTTCTTCAGAAGCTCTGCTTGGGTCCAACTTCACACATCACCAGAGGTTGACAGTTCAGTTATCAGTAGGGTGGTAAATCCCCCAGCCGAACCCCTCCCTTGCCAAAACAAATAAAAACCAAATAGAACTCAATAAAAGCATCTTCTAACTTAGGGCTTTGGTAATTTATAAAGTACCACGTGCAGATGATACAACCACATGACCAAATGTTCCCTCCAGTAAAGTGCTTGCAGCAGAATTGAGTTCTGCCTGTTTGTTTTAACCATGCAGTGCATATGCCATCTGGCATCTTTTGCATAAAAATGAAACTGCTTTCATGGCTGAGTAGATGCCAAAATGGAATTATATAAGAGTAATAAGGTCTTTTCTGGTTTATGAATATACCTTAGGTGCTCTTTCAAGCATGAAACTATAAATGATGCTAAAATAGTGACTTTTTCCCTTCAGAGATAAAGAATATACTAAGAAAAGAGTGAAGTCACTCAGTGCTCTGAGTTTAGATCCTAGCCATGATTTTTAATGTGGAGAAAAACAGTTGTAAATTCCTTGTCTATAATTTTTGAAATGTAATTCAAGGCTTTAATTTAACTCTGGGTTTATTCCTCTCCAAAATAGCTGGGTAGTGGGAGAAATGAAATATTCAGACTAGAGACTGGAGTTTTTGCCTTCATAATGCAAAAAAAAAAAAGTTCCTGGATGTCTAGAGGTTTGATATTGCAGGATTTGATATCAAATACATAGATGATTGACACAATTTCCTCCTTCTTTTCTATTAATGTCATGCTGCCAAATCCCAAGCCATTTCTCCTTTCCCACCTTCCCCAAACATGCTCTACACCTTAAGAAAATGAATCTTATCCATGCCAACCTCCAGGATGCTGATGTAGGCTCAAGGAACTTAGAACGGTGTGTCAATTCCAGTGGAACATATCACATTGGTTGAGGAGATGCCAGGAATAAAAATAATCCCTCATGGTCAAAGGTATTTGGAGAAGAGCTGTGCATCTCTGCCATGTTGTACAATCTGACAGTATATTCTCCTCTGTCTACAATCATTTATTTTCTGGCAAAGTTGGGACTCAACATTTGTCATGCTTGATATTCAGCTTTACACAGAAGTGCTCTCTTAATACAGCTCTATGCATCTCATACATATTTGTATTTCTTTCCAGCCTAATTTTAAAGTTTAGTAATAAAACTTTCCTTATGTTATCAGGCCCAATATCTACAGCATCTAAGGAATTTTCAAATCTTTCATGTAATTTATCCCAAGAACTTGCTGCAGTTTAAGCAAAGTGTAATCAGAAATAGGGCATGCATCTAATTTTCTGGTCAACTTATCTTCAATGTATACTTGTCTCTTTGCATGCAGTTATGGTGTCATCAATATCTCTAATGGCACATTTTTATAACATATGATGGAACTTCACATCGTACAGCTATGAGAGATGCTTGGAAACTTGTGCTTATAAACTGGGATTCTTATTTGCTTCATAATCTTGGAAACTTGTGCTTGCAAACTGGGATTCTTATTTGCTTCATAATCTAATCCTGGGAAGCTGGTTGAGAGATTGCCCCATAACCCCTATATCTCTTTCAAGAGGGGGTATTTCACCTTCCACCTGCCAGGCACTTTGATATCTGTTGCTGAAGAAAGCTCCATATGTTGGTTCTCTCTAGCACTTGTCCAACAGGGTTTGTGACTGTAACTGTTATTAAAAATGTCTCTGAGGGAGAGAGGATTAAAGTTGGCGGTGTGAGAGGTAAGAGAGAGGCTTCCTCCTAAAACCGCATATAATATGAAAATATAACTAATACAACTACTCTTGAAAGAGCAACAGGAAAGAGGACTGCAACAAACTGCATACACCTGGAGACAAGAGCAGACCTCACGGAAAAGGGTAACGTACTAAAGCTGTGGTCCTGCGGGATCCAAACCCTTCCCCACACCAGCTCACCAACGGGAGGAAGAAGAACGGAGCAGAGAGGAAGTGGAGATCAGGGACTGCTGAATACCTAACTCTGGAGATCTGCTCTGGGAGCACAAACTTACATTTCATGGCGCTTGCATGATACTCTCGTAATTAGGGGGTTGGAAAGCTAAAACAGGCAGAATTCCTGGAGAGACAAAAACTCCAGCTGCTTGTGGAAAGCAGGAATCCATATCCAGCTGCTCTGGGACAAAAGCAAGGCAGGCAGTCTGAGAGACTTGCTAACAAAGAAGCCCTTAGCAAGAGGGCTGCTAAAGGGGTAAGGATTGCACAGAGCTTTCTCCTCAGGAGAAAGGACAGGTAGATAAAATTGTCTGGGTGCACTCTGCCCAGCAGATTGGGAGCTTTCACGATCTTCAGGTGCTGCAGCTTCCTGGCTGCCTACACAGCTCCAAGAACCACTTCCATGACAGGGAGACAACTGCGCCTTTCTCCTGGCCAGCCCCACTAGGCTTGCAAACCAGGAAACCCTACCCTGGTGTTAGGCCAGCCAGAGGGAAGATCTGTCTTCAGCAACTAAAAACGCAAAGCACAGAGGCTTATACCTGTGGGCTCGGCCCACTGGTTCAGGCAGTGGAGACAGGCACAGCAGCCGGGAAGCAGAAAAAAGCACTTTCCTCCCCCCAGGCACCAATACCACTCCCCTGCAACCCCTGACATTGCTTCAGGGGCTGAGCAGCTCCAGAGAGTAGAGCTTCTGGGCACTAGAGGGGGCCATACACAAATACGAAATGCCAAAGGAACCTGGTCCAGAGTAAAATAATTAATACAACTCCTGAGAAAGATGTAAATGATATTGACCTCATGAATCTCCCTGAAAGGGAGTTCAAAATAAAAATCAGTAACATGCTCATGGAGGTACGGAAAGATATTCAAGAACTCAGGAATGAATTACGGTCGGAGATCCAATCATTGAAGAGCATAATGGACGGTATTAAAAGCAGATTGGATATGGTGGAGGAGACGATAAATGAAATAGAAACTAGAGAAGAGGAATACAAAGAAGCTGAGGCACAGAGAGAAAAAAGGATCTCTAAGAATGAAAAATATTGAGAGAACTGTGTGACCAATCCAAACGGAATAAAATTCGCATAATAGGAGTACCAGAAGAAGAAGAGAGAGAAAAGGGGATATAAAGTGTTATTGAAGAGGTAATTGCTGAAAAATTCCCCAATCTGGGGAAGGAGATAGTCTCTCAGGCCATGGAGGTTCACAGAGCTCCCAATACAAGGGACCCAAGGAAGAAAACACCAAGATATATACTAATTAAAATGGCAAAGATCAAGGATAAGGACAGACTATTAAAAGCAGCCAGAGAGAGAAATAAGATCACATATAAAGGAAAACCCATCAGGCTATAATCAGACTTCTCAGCAGAAACCTTACAGGCCAGAACTGAGTGGCATGATGTATTTAATGCAATGAAACAGAAGGACCTTGAACCAAGATTACTTTATTCTGCAAGATTATCATTTAAATTTGAAGGAGGGATTAAACAATTCCCAGATAAGCATAAGCTGAGAGAATTTACCTCCCACAAGCCATCTCTACACTGTATTTTGGAGGGACTGCTATAGATGGACTGCTACAGATGGATATGATACCTAATATATAAAGAAGGGGGGAGGAAGAAAAAGGAGAAAAAAAAAGAACCTTTAGATTGTGTTTGTAATAGCATATTAAGTGAGTTAAGTTAGACTCTTAGATAGAAAGGAAGTTAACCTTGAACCTTTGGTAACCACAAATGTGAAGCCTGCAATGCCAATAAGTACATACCTATCCATAATCACCCTAAATGTAAATGGAGTGAATGCACCAATCAAAAGACATAAAGTCACTGAATACATAAAAAAACAAGACCCATCTATATGCTGCCTTCAAGAGACTCACTTTAAACCCAAAGACATACACAGACTAAAAGTGAAGGGATGGAAAAAGATATTTTATGCAACAAATAGGGAGAAAAAAAGCAGGAGTTGCAGTACTTGTATCAGACAAAACATTTCAAAACAAAGAAATTCACAAGAAACGAAGGACATTACATAATGATAAAAGGGTCAATCCAACAAGAAGATATAGCCATTATAAATATCTATGCACCCAATACAGAGCTCTTACATATGTGAAACAAATACTAACAGAATTAAAGGGGGAAATAGAATGCAATGCATTCATTCTAGGAGACTTCAACACACCACTCACTCTGAAGGACAGATCAGTCAGACAGAAAATAAGTAAGGAGATAGAGGCACTGAACAACACATTATAACAGATGGACCTAACAGACATCTACAGAACTTTACACCCAAAAACAGCAGAATACACATTCTTCTCAAGTGCACATGGAACATTTTCAAGAATAGATCATATACTAGGCCATAAAAAGAGCCTCGGTAAATTGAAAAAGATTGAAATTGTACCAACCAGCTTCTCGGACCACAAAGGAATGAAACTAGAAATGAATTAAGCAAAGAAAATGAAAAATCCCATAAACACATGGAGGCTTAATAACATGCTCCTAAATAATCAAAGGATCAATGACCAAATAAAAACAGATGAAGCAATATATGGAGACAAATGACAACAATAAATCAACAACGCAAAATCTGTGGGATGCAGTGAAGGCCGTGCTAAGAGGAAAGTATATTGCAATGCAGGCCTGCCTCAAGAAAAAAGAACATTCCCATATGAGCAGTCTAAACTCACAATTAACGAAACTAGAAAAAGAAGAACAAATGAGACCCAAAGTCAGTAGAAGGAGGGACATAATAAAGATTATAGCAGAAATAAATAAAATCGAGAAGAATAAAACAATAGAAAGGATCAACAAAAGCAAGAGCTGGTTCTTTGAGAAAATAAACAAAATAGATAAACCCCTAATGAGGCTTATCAAGAAAAAAAGAGAGTCTACTCACATAAACAGAATCAGAAATGAGAAAGGAAAAATCACTACGGACAGCACAGAAATACAAAGAACTATTAGGGAATACTATGAAAAATTATATGCTAACAAACTGGATAACCTAGAAGAAATGGAAAACTTTCTAGAGAAATACAACCTTCCAAGGCTAACCAGAAGAAACAGAAAATCTCAACCGACAAATTACCAGCAACAAAATTGAACTGGTAATCAAAAACCTACCTAAGAACAAAACGCGTGGGCCAGATGGCTTCAGCACTGAATTTTACCAAACATTTAGTGAAGACTTAATACCCATCCTCCTTGAAGTTTTTCAAGGAGTAGAAGAAGAGGGAATACTTCCAAACTCATTCTATGAGGCCAGCATCACTGTAATACCAAAACCGGGCAAAGACCTCACCAAAAAAGAAAACTACAGACCAATATCCCTGATGATCATAGATACAAAAATACTCAACAAAATATTAGCAAACCGAATTCAAAAATACATCAAAAGGATCATCCATGATGATCAAGCAGGATTTATTCCAGGGATGCAAGAATGGTTAAACATTCGAAAATCCATCAACATAATCCACCACATCAAAAAAAAGGACAAAACCACATGATCATCTCCATTGATGCTTAAAAAAGCATTTGACAAAATTCAACATCCATTCATGATAAAAATTCTCAACAAAATGGGTATAGAGGGCAAGTACTTCAACATAATAAAAATAAAGGCCATACATGACAAACCCACAGCCAACATGATACTTAACAGCGAGAAGCTGAAAGCTTTTCCCTTACGATCGGGAACAAGACAAGGATGCCCACTCTCCCCACTTCTATTCAACATAGTACTGGAGGTACTTGCCACGACCATCAGACAACACAAGAAATAAAAGGCATCCAGATTGGCAGGGAAGAAGTTAAACTGTCCCTGTTTGCAGATGACATGATATTGTACATAAAAAACCCTAAAGAATCTACTCCAAAACTACTAGATCTAATATCTGAATTCAGCAAAGTTGCGGGATACAAAATTAATATGCAGAAATCTGTGGCATTCCTATATACTAACAATGACCTAGCAGAGAGAGAAATTAGGAAAACAATTCCATTGACAATTGCATCAAAAAGAATAAAATACCTAGGAATAAACCTAACCATGGAACTGAAACACCTATACCCTGAAAAATACAAGACTCATGAGAGAAATTAAACAAGATACCAATAAATGGAAACACATCCTGTGTTCATGGATAAGAAGAATTAATATTGTCAAAATGGCCATCCTGCCTAAAGCAATCTACAGATTCAGTGCAATCCCTATCAAAATACCTACAGCATTTTTCAATGAACTAGAGAAAATCATTCTAAAATTCACATGGAACCACAAAAGACCCCGAATAGCCAAAGTAATCCTGAGAAGGAAGAATAAAGCTGAGGGATTATGCTCCCGAACTTCAAGCTTTACTACAAAGCCACAGTACTCAAGGCAATTTGGTACTGGCACAAGAACAGACCCATAGACCAGTGTAACAGACTAGAGAGCCCAACCATATATGGTCAATTAATATATGATAAAGAAGCCATGGACATACAATGGGGAAATGACAGTCTCTTCAACAGCTGGTGTTGGCAAAACTGGACAACTGTATGCAAGGAATGAAACTGGATTATTGTTTAACCCTATACACAAAAGTAAACTCAAAATGGATCAAGGACCTGAATGTAAGTCATGAAAGCATAAAACTCTTAGAAGACAACATAAACAAAAATCTCCTGAATACAAGCATGAGCAACTTTTTCCTTAACGTATCTTCTCAAGCAAGGGAAACAAAAGCAAAAATGAACTCATGGGACTGCATCAAACTAAAAAGTTTCTGTACAGCAAAGGACACCATCAACAGAACAAAAAGGCATCCTACAGTATGGGAGAATATATTTGTAAGTGACATATCCGACAAGAGGTAACATCCAAAATATAGAAAGAACTTACACGCCTCTACACCCAAAAAGCAAATAACCCAATTAAAAAATAGGCAGAGGATATGAAGACAGAGTTCTCCAAACAAGAAATTCAGATGGCCAACAGACACATGAAAAGATGCTCCACATCACTAGTCATCAGGGAAATGCAAATTAAAACCACAGTGACATATTACCTCACACCCATAAGGATGGCCAGCATCCAAAAGACTAAGAACAACAAATGCTGGTGAGGATGAGGAGAAAGGGGAACCCTCCTACACTGCTGGTGGGAATGTAAGCTGTTCAACCATTGTGGAAAGCAATATGGAGGTTCCTCAAAAAACTAAAAATACAAATACCATTTGACCTGGGAATCCCATTCCTTGGAATTTACCCAAAGAATACAAGTTATCAGAATCAAAAAGACATATGCACCCCTATGTTTATCACAGCACTTTTTACAATAGCCAAGATATGGAAGCAACCTAAGTGTCCATCAGTAGATGAATGGATAAAGAAGAGGTGGTACATATACACTATGGAATACTATTCAGCCATAAGAAGGAAAGAAATCCTGCCATTTGCAACAACATGGATGGAGATGGAGGATATTATGCTCAGTGAAATAAGCCAGGTGGAGAAAGACAAGTGCCAAATGATTTCCCTCATTTGTGGAGTATAACAATGAAGCAAAACTGAAGGAACAGAATAGTAGCAGACTTAGAGACTCCAAGAAGGAACTAGTGGTTACCAAAGGGGAGGGGTGTGGGTGGGTGGGTAGGGAGGGTGGGAGAAGGGGATTGTGGGTATTATGTTTAGTACACATGGTGTGGGGGATCACGGGGAAAACAGTGTAGCACAGAGAAGGCAAATAGTGAATCTGTGTCATCTTACTATACTGATGGACAGTGACTGAATTGGGGTATGAGTGGGGACTTGATAATATGGGAAATGTAGTAACCACGTTGTTTTTTCATGTGACACGTTCATAAGAGTGTATATCAATAATACCTTAAAAAATGTCTCTGAGCTGAATACAAATGTATGGAGGCTTCCCCTCACTTGCAATCAAATTTCAAACTATGTGAGGCTGTGGATGTGTGAGGGATTAGAATGTAGTGTATGTGCTGCAGGAGTTGGTTTCAATCTCAGAGGTTTTTGAAGAACTGTCACTTGGAGAGATCACTGTTTTTTCTTCCAAAATGTTCTATGCAGGAAACAAAGTATTCTTCTGCTTGTAGTACCCAGGAAAGAGTGAAACGTTGCATAGGCTTTTGGCATAGGGCTTTTATAACTGGGATGAACATTTATGGCAATATAATCTTTTAGTAATTTTGTTACAAGCTTGTCATTCATATGTGACTTCTGGTTATTTCTCTGAATTTTACAGCTCATTTAGGCTTTCAGGGTATAAAGACTATATAGCTGATTGGCAAAGCCTAGTCATGATCCTGTTTTGCTAAGCTTCCATCCATTTTAGAAAGTCTATTTCACTCCTGTGAACAAAAATGACCTTGTTTAAAAGGAGTAGCATCGAGACCCCAGTGAGACGTATGCACAGAGCTGTCATTTTGTTGCCTGCCATAACTTGTAGATGACCTTGTAGATGAAATGCCCAGTCTGAAGTCAATCCTATGGGGATGGTATTTTATCTGTGGTTTCGTAGATTGTCTTGTAGATAAAATGGCTGGACTTTCAGCTGATTTGTACTGATGGAATCACATCTGCCTGAGAGCCAGAAAATAGTCATTGTGGACAGAGAGAATACACACGAGATGTGCAGTGTGGCACACACTACAAGACATTTAGGTGTGAAAATTATTTACTTATGTGTTTCCCCTGCCACTTCCTCAACTGATATGCTGTGTTAAACATAAACTTGGGATAATCTGTGAGAACTGATGAAGAGTTTTGAAATTCTGAAGATTACATCAGTGCCCCGTTGTCTGGCATTTAAAGTTTAAAATTTAATATCTCAAAATGTGCGGAGAGAATGGGGGATGAAACACAGACTGTGGAGGTGGAGTGGGGTTTGGGTTTTGTGGGGACAACATCCAAATAAGAGGATGAGAAGAGAGAACCACTGTCAACCATCCAGTGAGGTACAGAGACCCACATCTCTCTTTAGATGGTAACACCTGGGCATTTGGCATTGGGCACAAAAAAATGTTTTCTAATGGGCTGAATTTGTCATCTTTTTCTCCAGATATTTTAGAGATGTATATTCCCAGAGGTAGACTAAAACCTTCAAATAGCACTGCAGGGTTTCTAGCAACGATTATTAAATACACCACTACTCATTCATTCATTCAGTTATCAAATATGGGATGAGCACTTACCAAGAACTATTTCAAATCCTGCAGATCCAGTAAGTTGCATGGCACCCTTCTCTTTTGAAGGTCACACTCCTCTGAACAGGAGGCTGCAGGAGAATTTCTGCCCTGAGGCCTCTCTCTGTATGATAAAGTGGGGATGAGATTCAGGGGTGGCTGCACTTGGGCTTGAATTCCTTAGTGTTTGCAGTGAGGCCCTGCTGGCAGATGTGTGTACTTGAGGTGAGGGCAGGATATGGTGCCGACTCCCCCATAGCTGGCGGAGCTGACTCTCATTTACTACAGTATGGTGGATTATCACCCTACTAAGGTGGCAGCAACTGCCTCCTACCAAGTCCTAGGCCAAGGAAAATGGAACTTAAAAAGCAGCAGTTTTGCACTGGATACACAAAGAATGAAGTACTGAAGTCATGTAGCACATGGCCAAAAAATAGTGAACTTTAATGAAAACTTAAAATTCATTGCCATCAAGAGTGAGTGTGCAAGTAGCATACTCCTTAGGATCAGTACAATTCTTCAGTTGAACTTAAAAGCCATCCAAGACCTTGTTTCACTTCTGATAGGACACTACAAATACATATCCTAGGCTGCTATGGTCCTTGGGGAAGAGTACTTCTTCCATACATTTCGTCCTGCTGACAAAAGTGCCCGTTTGGCTCTAAGTCTTGGCTGGTTGCTAGTTCTCTCCAGAATCAGAGATCACAGGGACTCCAATAGTTATATGAGATGTCCCATGATCTGCCAGGGTATTACCACCTGTTCCTTTCCTCGTTTTCTGGCCTTAAATCTGGGTTTCTGCTCCTCTTTCCATTTCTAGGTGGACCAATTCCAGTTTGTAACATTTTTTCTATAACTAAAAAGCTGCAACCATTCCTGGTTGATTTCTTACTTCCTTACGGCAGTATCTCAATCCAGGTCCCCAACCCAAATCTCTGCTTCCTGGTTTTTGGGCTATTGTTACATTTTGCCTTGGTCCTCTCTAATTTGAAAGTAAAAGTAAAAGATTAATTTAGAAGGAAAATATAAACAAAATTGGTCTTCTCATTAAATATTTTAAAATATAAGCATACTCTATTAAAATAGCATAACCTCATTAAAGATTGAAAACAAATAGAAAAAAGAAGGAAAAAAAATCACTCATAATCCAGCCACCCACTCACAGTTATGATATTATTTCATTTTGGTCTTTTTATACATGCTTAATTTTATTTTTCCCCACTGTATATATAATTATATTTTATATGCAATCCTGAATCCTGATTTCTTCAGTTATTATTTTTATGTCTTTAAAAACACCTTTGTATATTGTCTGTAATAGTACAGACTGTATATAGCTACACAGTATTCCAGTTAATGGATATACATTAGTTTCCTCAGGCATTTACCTACTATAAACAGCGGCATTGTTTCACAAGTCATATGTTCATCTAAGTGTTTATAGACCTATGACATAATCCATATCATGTGTTAATGTCAGATCCCACTTCTGGAAGATGAATCAATCCTTCAAAGCCTATTATTAGTTGAGGCCAGGGCTGGTTGTGAGATGTTTAAGGAACTCTGATCTGTGTGGATCACATCCTAGGAGGCAGGCCGAGGGTGGAGAGAGTTACATACATCGTGCTGGGTGTAGGCAGATATAAGCATATGCAGATTCAGAAAGGCCTTCCTCTATAGAAATCCATTTGGGGGATGTAATCTGCAGAATATGGTAGGGATCCATTCTTTGGAGCAAGGGAAACACATTTATATGTCACTAAGCAAAATTTTGCAGTTGAAGGAAATTCCAAAATACCACCTTGCTGGAATATTCGAATGGAAATAAAAATAAAAGTAATTTGGATTTCTTTCATATCTCTAATTAAAGATCCAAAGTGTTATGTTCAGATTGCAAACTACATGGGAAAGCAATATTTTAAAGTGACG
The DNA here is from genome assembly GCA_032199065.1 of Smutsia gigantea. Taxonomy (NCBI): domain Eukaryota; kingdom Metazoa; phylum Chordata; class Mammalia; order Pholidota; family Manidae; genus Smutsia; species Smutsia gigantea. The sequence continues at coordinate 19,388 of JAVSCE010005220.1, forward strand.
TTACTTGCACGTCAGGGATGTCATCGCTGCTTGGATGTTCATCAAAAAAAATCAAAGATTTGTGATTCCTAAAAATGTGAGATCAGATTTGGCACTGAGACTCCTTTATATGATACATATATTTCAGGGATTGAATTTTAGTTTGGAAGTAAACAGCTTCATGAGACATGCATTGTGAAAGTAAGATTAGATTATTTTAGGAATATTCTTAAGCCTGATTTTTTAAGCTAAATAATTTCAGCATTTCTCAATGAAAAATCAAGCTAAAAAAATAGAAAAATTAAATCTGTAGGGGGCAATAATCTGGTCTTGATGGAAAAAAGGAATACAGCTATGTTTTATGAAATATCTTAACTATACTGTCATGGAAGTGACATCATGTTCCTTTTAAAATATCCTTCCAGAGTACAATAAATGAAAACATACTTTCTCTGACTTCCTTCTAACTGCTCTTTACCCTGTCTTTGGTCTTTCTACTCTCATCTGCCGTTTCTTTTGTCCCTTCTTCACCTCTTAACCCTTTCACTTTGATCTGCATTTCCTTACAATTTCTACTCCATTCTTGAATTTGAAACTTCCTTCTTTACTTCACTAGTGTCTTTACTGTATTTGAATCCTTCTTTTGAATCAATTAGTTACATGATTGTGAAAAAGGAAAACAGTGTCAGATGTTGTCCTCTGATCATACATAGCAAAAAATACAGATATAACTATTAAAATGTTTTTTCTTTCCAAGAAAAGAGTTTTGATGGGTGTCTTTAATCTGTGTGGCTTTACCATAGACTATCTACTTTTGAAGAAGTAATATGATGATGCATAGTGCTGTCTGCACTTATTGATTGGTATTTTTATTCAAATAATTTCTCATCGAGTAAGTAAGCTTACAGAGATGACTGTTCCATTAAATTAAGGGTACAGACTGGTTAGGTTCAATCAGTCAAGGCTTCATGGAGGAAAGAGATGATACCTAAGATGGTCCCTTGAAAGTTAAATAACACCTTTTATCAGGGATGTCATTTATATGTCACTCATACTCCTACTCCTGTACATGACAGATATCACTAATCAACCACAGCACTCTTTTCTGCTGAAAATGGATGTGAACCCACACTCTTAAGCATTACAGATAGTCACTACAAGGTAACTAATGTATTACTTAAGCCGAAATCATGTTGCCCTTTTTGCTTTAGACCAGGTCACTGTACATGCCTAATGACCTTCCATCTCACAAATGGTAACATATATATATACAACCTATGAGGTAGGTATTATTTTAAAGATTTTACAGGAGGGAATTTTGTAACTCAGAAGGATTTAAGTAACTCACCAAAGTCACACAGCTGGTAATAGTAATAATTCAGTTCTTCTTATGGCAAGGTTAGCATTCTGTCCTTCGTTGCTGCTTAAAAAGCTAACTGTGGATGTATGCCTCAGAACTGGGTCCTAAAGAAACAGCCAGCAAATGCTAAAAGAAAATTTCAACTGTGCTGGGGGAAATTCTTGTTCCAGGTTCACAGAAAGGTTGGCACCAAGGGCTGACATTAAGTGTAAATAAAATAGGCTGCCATCTACTTGGGGTGAATAGTAAATATAAAAAATGGAACCTTCTATTCCTCTGAAACTCCATTCCCCACCAACACCTCCATCTCACACACACCTCACCTCCACAGTGCTTGGAATCTCAGGGATATTTCTTTAGATTTGGAGAGTCCTTTTTTTTTTTAAAGCTAAACACTGTTGAACCAACAAACCAATTAAATTTATAGTACTTAATGGAAAAAGGTATATCAGATAATTTATTGTTACATTGAAAATGCACAACAGGGCTTAAAGGAAAGGAAGGATCAGAGACAGGAAATTATTTTACAGCTTGGTGGGTTACTGAGGAGGGCAGGTTTAGATGTGGGTGATTCCCAAAAGGCCACTGAATGCATCTAAGAGGAACATAAACTTTTCAGTTTTAAAGGAGACATGTTACAGCAACCCGGGGAAGATGCCCCCTTGTGATCTCCTCTTCCAGATTCCAATCTCTTCCTGCCTTTTTCACACAGGTGAATGGCAGGATACTATTTTTCTCAAACAATTTGGGCAGAAATTTCTCCCCAGCATTTAGAAGATAAGATGTACAGCGTTTAAAATATTTTAACTGCTCTTTCATAGTTTTGTATTTTATGATGATAAAAATCACTCCTTAATTATTTTTCTTAACAAGTTGAAAAAACACCATACAAACACAAAGTGGAATCAGCAAGGGGCTAACACATATTACCAATCTGGTCTTCACTGTATGTTATCAAAATACTAGTCCAAAGCACTTTTCTTCTCCATTGTCACAAACCAAAACAACGGTCTTAGAATAAATATGATACTTCAAAAGGCATCTTATTTTTATGCTAGGACACATTTCCTTTCTCATGCTATTTTCTTAATATGAAATCTGGCTGGGAAGGAAGCACCTTATGCTCTAAGAGCTATGATCATGACCTACACTCCATCCTTCTAAAGCTCTGGGTATATGTTTACTGAATCAGGTAGTTACTTGATTCTACAGCGGTGTAAGGAACTTGTAGTTTTAAAAACATTTTATCTTGAAAAGAATAAAGCTTTTGTAGTAGTGCAAAATATCATACACACCATACCTTTTGCTAATGAGTCATTATTTCCACATAATTTTAAGGAATCTTTTCTCAAAGAATTATTTGTAGAAATGGGTTTAAAAATCAATTATGTGAAAGTTAAGGTCCTCTCTGCATCTCATTCTGCTAGATAGCAACAAATTTGAAAATATCTCTATTATTCATAATCTTCTTTTAAAGAGATGGAAACTGAAATTTAATTTTAGAAGATGAGATTTGGTAATTGATCTCTCTAGAGTGAACTATAGAGGAAATGAGAATATAAGTAGGTTTAAAAAAAAGACTTATGTCTTAATACAAATTTATGAAAATGCATATTATCCATGATTTGATTATATATTCTAAGAACTTACATTTCTTATTTCTGTGGCTTTTAAGCCTTCTTTTAAAGTAAAAATCATATTTATATCAACATTGTTTATTATTTGTTTGTTATGTGAACACTGGAATTAAATATTCTTTTGAAAATTAATACTTGGTAGTTTTTCCCAGATCCATAAATTCTGATATAAAGAAATAAAATCTAAGGCTTTGTATGCTCATCAGTTCATGTAAGTCTTCAATTTCTGAGAGATTGGACAATAGCGAGTGATATGCTGCAAGTGAGCAATGGTTAGTGTTTCCCTTCAGGGACGCTGGCTCAGGCGTCGGCATGCATTGCTCAGAATTAGAAACAGCTTCATCTTTTCCTTAGAGGAGCAGCTTCCAGTTCTTCAAGAGCAGAGGGGAGAGAAGTAAATATGCAACACCCTCAGAAAACTAAGAGCTACGTGACCATGTTTTGGTAGCAGATAAATAAGTAAATGTTTTTTTTGTTGTTGAAGAACAGATTGGCTTTCATATTTACTTTAGGTCCATTGGGAAGTAAACCAAAGCCCCCATATCCAAGCCACAGCTGCTGGGGTCTCTTCATTGCCTTGTACAAATTGAGAGTTTGTATCCTTGCTTTCAAGACTCTCTAGCTTTCTATTCTTATGTATCTCTTTGAGGATCTGTAAAGCAGATGTTCTGGTATAAATCCATGTGCCTCAAATTATTTTAGCCCCTCTCAGTAAATCATCCCTCTTCAATCCCTTTCCAAGAAGCGCCTGTTTTGGAAAAATGTGCATGTAGTTGCCTACTACACAATGGGGACCGGGATGGAGGGAACTCGCAGGAGGGCATTTGCCTCCAATCGCCAGTGCCCTCACTAGTATCACACACATCTTCCATCTTTGGAATGAACTAATCAAAAATAATATTTTATGTGAAAAAAAAAGTTAAGAAAAGCAAAGCCTCTAGATGCTTAGTGACTTGTCTAAGACACTTTGGGTCAGAGTCCACGAATGGTCAGTTTCGAGGTGAAGATTGCTGTGTCCTGCCTGCCCTCTTGGGACCTCCCAGGCACTTCGAGTCGAAGTGGCATGTGCTAACAGCTGCCATCGTTGCCTCTCACCTAGAGGGGCTGGTGAAGAAAGCATGTCTTACCCATTCCTTTTCTTGCACCACCAGCAGCCTCTCCATCCCTCTGCTCACACTACCACCCCCGTCCCATATAAGCCATGATTTTTAGATACATTTCTCACTCACTAGAAAACGGTCTGACTCTTAATTTCACTTTCACAGTGTGACTACTGCCACTGTCTGCTGGGTGCCCTGGAAAGCCTAATTAGATACAGGGAGTGACTATTTTACTTTCAGCCAAGAGGATATTCCTTCTGGATAAATCACTGTGGGATCATGAAAAATAATGGTGTTGACTGGCTTGATTTTAAAAACTGAATGAGCTCTCAGGTTGTTTGGCTTTATCTGATACTTTAACACAGGATAGAATCTATAGATATATGGTTGGGAAATCATTTTCTTTCTTCAGAAAAATTTTTATTTTAAGCAAGTGCTCTAAACAACAGGCTCTATTTGACCAAAATTAGAGTATAACCATGTATCCAGTCCCACTTTTCTGTAGTTCCCTTTACATAATGAGTGAAATAAAATTTCCCTCTTCCCTGCTTGTAAGACTGAATGTTTTGATGATACTGTCCTTTAGCAAGAGAGACTCAGAACACTTATTTGAAAAGCTAGCTTTTATCTTTATTTTCCCAAATCTTAATGTATATTCTTTTCATGAAAGTGGATACTTAGGGAGTGTTGTAGTTGTGGGGTGGCCACAGAAACTCTTTTAACTTGCTCTACTTGGAACCCACCTTTCTCTTGTGTGGTTACAGACAGATGCTATTTGCCAGTCCCTGAACTTACCAGCCTATAGCCCAACTGTGACAGAGACAGCTCCTTTGCCCAGGCTTGGCCCTCCCCAGTATCTGATCTGACGTTGAGAACAAAGAACACATGGGAGTCTTTTCTCCAGTAGTGAGTGAGCTCAAAGTTAGATATAATTAAGCAGTCTGACATTCAGTGTGTTTGAATAAGCTCACAGCTGTATTTGGTCTGGTCTAGGTTCTGGTTCAGTATATCAGTTCTACAGGAATTGGAAGGCTGGTTCAACCCTGGAGTGCTTTGATGGAACTCTCACCTTCTCAGATCCCTAAACATCATCTCCATTAGGAGCCTGGACTCTGTCCTCAGCATCACCTAGTCCAATCTCCATGAATTGATCTCTGCCTTCTGTTTGCCCTGCACTGAAGGACAATACATTTTGAAATGCCTGCAAAAATTGCTTGGAACCCATGTTCCTTTAAGCTTTGTGCAACAAATTGAATTGACTTAGCTTTTGATGCCAAACGTTATCAAGTCCAAGGTCACTCTCTCTCAGATAAGTGTATTGGGCTGGTGGATAAACCCTCTAACTCATCTTGTTAGGCTTATTGCACATGACCTGCTTTCTCCCTTCCCAAACTCTGACATCCCAGTGTGCCCACACTTAAGGGGTGGGGGGCTATGCTCCATCTCCTTACAAGGTAAGGTGAGTATATAAGAATTGAATTTTCCTGCATGGAGTTATCTGTCCTCCCCATTTATTTCTTTATTCAATCATTTATTTATATAATATGGATTTATGGGTATTTTCCACTTTGAGTAATATCCAGTCTATTTTTTTTCAAAACTAGATCAGATATTCCTAGGGAATAGAACTGACTCCTGCTTCTATCTATCTGTTCCTGTGAGTGACTGACAGAACAGATTACCCCCAAAAGATACTTATTAATTAATAGAACTAAAATAAGAATTACTCCCAATCTCTTAATGATATATTTTGACATTATCTTATTATATTTAACTGCCTTTCTACAAAGATGTGAGAAATTGAAAGATTCTTGGAAATCATCTAATCCAATCCTCTCATTTTACAGTGAGCTTTAGGATTGGAGAGGTGAAAGGTGAAATTTAGGAGTGGAGAGGAAATTTATGGGCCCATATGTGGGATGAGAACACACTTTTCCTAGCTTGCAATGTGATGCTCTTTAGATGTAATGCATGCAGTGGCTAACACTTCTACAGTGTCTAGCAGGTCTCATGTACTCAGCACAGGTTGGTCGAATTTGTACTATTGGCAAAAGAGAGCCATTAAAGCTTTTTTTTTCTCTGTTCTGCTTTTTTTTTTAAGTGAGTTTTCATTTTGACTGATCTTTGAGGCAGAAATGCAAGAGAGTGGGCAGGTATAAGAATGATGATGGGGTGATCAGCTCTTACAGTAGACCAAGTGAAAGACTCTAAAGGCTTGTGTCAAGCCAGTAGCAGTGGAAAGAGAAGAACAGATATACTGAGTCATTTTAGAAGCAGAATTGGTAGAATCTGTTACCAATTCATGTGGAGGGTGAGGAAGTAGTAGATGCAGAAGACTTTGAAGTCCCTGGCTTGGGCAAGTAGATGGAAGGCAATATCACTAATCAAGACACCAGGTTTGGAGGAGAAGATGAACTGGATAGTTGTGAGGGACCTGTTAAAACTTTCATATTTCCAGTAGGTAGGAGGAAATACATATGGAGCTTAGAAGAGAAATTAAAGTCCAAGGTATTGATCTAAGAATTAATGTTAATGGACTGATGAAGCTATTGGAGGCAATGATATTGACTAAGAAAAGCAGAGAAAAGAAGACTGAATACCCAAGTTCACTAAGGACAGAGGATAAAAGGGGCAGCAGAAAGTAAGAAGAAACTCAGAGAATCAAATGTGGAGTGGTATGGGGAGGCTTGGTAAAGAGGGATAGTGAGTTGGTTAAATTCTTCAGTGAGATCAAACCAGATGAGGTTTTAAAAGAAGCTGTTGGGAATGAAAGTACTGAGGTCATGTGACTTCAGCAATAGTCATTCCAGTAGAGGGTTTTATGTAAAAGAACCAGACATTGCAGAAATGGGGGGCTAGATCAATACACAGCATTTTTACTATGATTCTTCCGGGCTCAAACTACCTTCATTTCCGATTATAGACAATTACATGAGAAAGGATTTAAATTAAATAAAGAAGAATGTCTTAATTGTTTTTATGAGACATAGGAATAGGTTAATAGGGTTTTTGAATCTCTTATTTGGAAGAGTTTCAAGAATAAAGATGTGGATATTTTAAACTGGAGTTAAGTTAGTCTTACATGAATGAAGAATGCCTCTGAATTCCCCTTTAAGTCTTTGGCTCTAAATCCATAAGGCTGACCATACATAATTCCATAAGGCTACAAGGAAAGAGCTCTTATTTTTGCACTGTACTTATGTAGGATAAATTTGCCCTGTCTAAAATACTGAATTTGCTAACTAGTTGATTTATTCAGAGGTCTCTATTTCAGTATGCAATCAGTTGTACTTTAATAAACCATAAACCATGTTTACTCCCTTATTTGTTGAATTTAATCCAAGTGACTTGGTGGCTAACTAGTACAGTGTTCTGGACAGTCCTCAAGACACTGGGTCTAACTACTGGAGACAATAATACAGCAAGACGATAGGATGATTGTATTCTTGAAAACTGGAACAAAACAGAGCAAAGTAGATTTTTTCTTTGTTTGGGGGCAGAGTTGTCAAGGCCTACACTGTGAACACTTTCCTGTGGCTCTTGTTCTTTCAAACAGGTGCATGTGACACCAAATTCCTATTAAAGAACAGCCTTCACAGCTCCTCTCAGCCTTACTGCTGCGTTTGCCCAGAGGTGTAAATAGATTCAAAGGTCAGCCGCTTCTTAATATCCCATTTCTCTTCGTTCAGAATGGTTTCAGTCAGAGGCAGAGGCATTAAGATGGGGCAACTCCCCAGTCAATGGAGAGAATCAAAAGAGCCCTTACACCCCCTACAGAGCGTTTTGCGGTCCTCTGAGTCTTAGCACTGCCAGTGATTTGATTATGTTTGGTTATAATTGCAATATTGATTGAAGTCAGAGGTGTCCAGGAAGGGTCGAATTGTGCTTGATGTCTCCTTGTGTCACACAGATCAGAATCTGTTACTTTCACATCACCTGCAGGAAAGATTCTCCATCATCTTTCTAAAAACAAAATGTGCTGCACAAAATTTTATAGACCTAAAGAGAGTTTTGAAAAAACAGTTGGCACAGTAATAATTTGGTTTTCATGAAGCAGTTTTCTTTGGTGAATAAACAGCACTGTGTTTACACACACAATGATGATCACTGAAAATCCTTCTATTTGTTTTTGACAAGTTCACTGAAAAATTGACAAGAGAAACATTTATTTTAGACAGTGCTGGCCAACCCAATAAAGATCCTGCTGAACTAAATTTTTAGGTTTTATTTCAAATACAATACAGACCCACAGACTGGGGAGAGGCAGTTGTTTTCAGTTCTTTTTTATATTTACACATCAAACACCCATAGATAAATGGCTTTCTCAAATACCTAAGCCTTGGGTTAGAGAAGACTCCAACATGAAGGATCACATTGGGGTTTTGAGGTATCACATTTTGCACTTGAAATGAGTTCATCAATAGCAAAGGAAATCTACGCTCTACTGAATACCTAGCACTGCTCTACTCCACCCCTGCAAGCATTCAACACAGTGTTCTGCAGAGAAGTTCATGAAAAGAAGCCATGTAATATCGAATGTTGTGATTAAGTGACCAGCAGCTTTTCATTTCTGGGGTCTTCACAATGTGTATCATCCCCATATAACTATCTCTGGAAAGGGAGCAGAAGATATACCCAGCCCTGAACCCTGTGGTTTCCCTGCCAAAGTGTCCATGACTGGATTGCCTCTGATTCCAGCCAGGGCTGCCTTTGGCATATATCTGTGCATGTGTACAGGGAAGGGGGAGACAGCAAATGGCCCTGAGAAAATTTAAGGCAAAAAAAATCTCCAAAAAACAAAAAAAAGAAGATGCAGTGCTTCTTTGAGAGTTCCATACTTTTTTAGGGAAAATAGAACGATAAAATGAAAATGAGTTTTATGTCATTTTATTCTGAAAATATGTTTTATTTATATTTACTGGCTTCCATAATAATACAATAACTTTGACATGGCAGTTATATTGTATAAAAGAAAATGTGATTTAACTAAAATGGCTTTGCACTAACTCTGAACAAAGCAAACATTTGACAAAAGATAGAGGAAAGAGAAAACCCTTTTTTGTTGTCCCGTATAAATCATGGTGCACAGGAAATAGAAAATGCCTTTAGTGAGGAGAGTAATTAATGAAAGAAAATCCCATTGAAATGCAAGATCTTTTATAACTACAAGTGTTCCAAGAACAGGAATTATGTCTGAGCTCGGAGTACTTTCCACAGTGCCCATCTTTGGTATGTATTCAATAAATACTTTTTGAAGGAATAAATGGCATTCCAAGGCTTACTGGCAGTTTACTTATTGAGGTGGGCTTTTTCAATCCAAATTGCTTTCACATGCGGGAAAGGAGACTGGGAACTAGATTATAAGATGCAGTGGAGCTGAGGTCAAGCAGAGAGGGGCAGGGGCAGGGAGTGCACAGGAGGTTAGGTGTTCTAGGAGGTTTGTTTTTTGGGGGGAGGTGGCTCAGGACCAAGAACCTCATGGAGTGAAACCAGTGGCCCTCAGGGATCTAATGGCCAGCAGCTCCAGGATATAGATGGTTCTTTGGCCCTGTTTCATCCAAAAGAACCCTCTGCAAACTCTGAGCTTTTTGATGTAAAGACCAGTGTTTTTGGTTCCTGCCTAATCCATCAACCCGAAAATGAACTTAAGCCCTGGCCTGGGAGAAATTAGGTTTCAGGGTCAAGGGGAAATTTCCCAATACTCTTCTCCAAATCCATCTGCAATTTTTAAAAACTGTTTTCTGGAGTTTAAATTTTACTCAGCAGGATTTCACATAAGTTAAAGACCTGGCAAAACAAGCAAACAAAAAACAAAACAAACAAAAACTCCAAACCAAACCACAAAAAAAAATTCGCTAGAGTGGAGTGAGGGCTATGTTGTTTCATTGCAGCCACATATGTAAATGTTGCTTATGAGACCGACTGCAGATTTTATAAGGGAGGGTGTAGAGAAATATGGGGAGCTTTGGATTTTACTGGGTTAGAAAATCTGAGGCCTTCAAAGCTTTGCCCAGATCTCACCTAAGTACTAAGGACAATAACAAGAAGATAACATTTATGTCTAATAGAGGTAGCTAAATGGAACTTCCTTTAAACCAGTGTGCTCCAGAATTCTTAAAATCCCCACTGATCTAATCAAGAAACACTAGTTGGCTTTATTCTCCAGCTAGGTACTTGTAAAAGGGAGAAAAGGCTCTTCATGTCTGTCTTCTAGCTGCAGTCTTTGCTTCCTCTTCCTTTCCTTCCCTCCGTCTCTTCCCACCTCCTTTCCTGCCTTTCATCTATTCATAAATTTTTCCAAGAACCTACTGTAAAGGTGTTAGATTACCTAAGGTATATAGGACATGATCCCTGCCTTCACGGAAGTAACAATACAAATAAATATTCAAAATATGCCTGAATATGTTATGTTCTTCATTTTCAGCAGACTTGTAGAGGGGGCAATGGAGGGGTGGGAACACCTGGCAAGGGAGCTCTATTCTGGAGAATGGGCACATGGACAGTGTGGGCAAGGGGGCAGCTGGACATTCTGTATGCATGAGGTTGGGTATTCTTAACAAAGAAAGGAAGAGACACCCAGTTCAGGACTCTGGAGTCCTCTTTGAACTATAAGGCTTATTATGTTGAGTATATTTCAAAGGAAAGAAACTCAACATACACAGGAGGGGATACTAACATTGTCCTAAGTGCTATGCATATTTCATTTGCATCATTTCAATTAGCTTTCAAAATAATCCTAAAGGCATGCATTTTCCCTATTTATTTTTACTTGTAGAAAGTAAGACTCAGCGAGAGATTCACACATTGTCTAAATTAAACTATAAACACAGATCTGTCTGACTCATATTTCTTTGGGATTAAGGAGGTTACAAAAGGTGATGGGAGAATATGGAAAAAGAAGAGAAAAAAAAAACACACCAAAGAGGATTAGACAAAGATCTCTTGAATACCTTCTCAGAATGCTAGGAATATGATGATAGAAATGGCATTTTTATTTCTAGTGCTCTTTTTCACACAAATTCCATTATAATAAAAGTTAGATACATTCCTTTAATCTTTTAGAGTAGCAAATAGTTAATTTTTCATGGCAATCCTCAAACTACTCAAATCCCAACCATGTAAGAGCAGATTCAGATATAACTAGTTATCCCTAAAACTGAAAATAGATCATAATCAGTCTAAGAAACACAGTTATGAATCTAATCTAAGTCAAATTTCACGTATGTTTTTTACCAATAAGGTGAAAAATTTACTACTTTTGCAAATAGTTAATTGACTATTTTAGAAGAATTTCTAATTGCAATATCATTGTCTTGCCATTCCTTACTGCTTAGCCCTCTAATTTGAGATCTACTGGAGGGCAACATTTGCAAATTAGAAACATAATTGAAATCTACTGCTGAATAAATTGATGTTTACCGCTACATAAAATTAGTGCAATCATTTAAAATGGTATGGAATCTATTTTCTTTTCACTTCACTGGCTTCTTTTCTTTGATGGAATTGTAGTTGGAGATGACCCTCAGAAAAAGCAAACTTTCTCCTTTAATGTACTCCAAAAGCAAGCAGTAGGGGTAAAGGAATGGTGACATTGCTGATGAACCAGCAATATGATCTTCCACAATGGCGAGTCCTTCTTAGTCCTCTAAATTTTGCGCCATTCTGAGTTAAGGATATTGTTGGAAGACCAACTCCATCTGAACAGACTTTTTAAAACTGGGTGATTGAAAGATGTGAACAAAAAGTAAATATACACTAAGACCAGCACAAAAGTAATGTTGGTAGTGAAGTCATTGGTGTTGAATTATTAATTAAATTCAAAATTTTAAAAACAAATTAAGTCTGCAAAACACACTATTAAAAGAATGAAAATATAAGCTACAGACTTGCAGAAAATATTTACAGATTACATATCTGATCAATATCCAGAATATCCAGAATGTACATATCCAGAATATTAAAAAACCTCTTAAAACTAAACAAAAAGAAAGTGAACAACCCAATGAAAAATGGGCAAAGATCTAAATAGACAACACCTCACCAAATATACCAATGGAAAATAAGCATATGAAAAGATGTCCAACATCATTTGCTATTAAAGAACTGCAAATTAAAACAATAGTAAGATATCACTATACACTGATTAGAACTACAATCCAAAAACTTGACAATAGAAATTCAAGGTGAAGATGTGAAGCAATAGGAAATCTCATTCATTGCTGGTGGGAATATAAAATGATACAGCTATTTTGGAAGACAGTTTGTCAGTTTCTGACAAAGATAAGCCTAGTATTTCCATACATGATCCTAGATATTTACCCAACTGAGTTGAAAAGTTATGTCCACACCAATACCTATGCAATAATGCTTATAGTAGTTTTATTCATAATTACCAAAAAGTAGACGCAACTAAGATGTCCTTCAATAGGGGAAATGGATAAACTGTGGTCCAACCATACAATGGAATATTATTTAGTAATAAAAAGAAATGAGTTATCAAGCCACAAAAGACATGGCTGAAACTTAACAAACATTTTTAAGTGGAAAAAACTAAGTCTGGAAAGGCTGCATGCTCTATGATTCCATCTTTTATATTTTGGAAAAGGCAAAACTAAAGAAACATTTTATAGTTTAGTGTTTGTTAGGGACTTCAGGAGGGAGTATAATTGAATAAATAAAGCAGAGAGGATATTTAAAAAGGCTTTGAAATTATTCTGTATGATACTATAATGGTGGATAAATGACACTAAGCATTTGTAAAAACCCATGTGACTATGACACAGAGTAAACCTTAATGTTTACAAATAGAAAAAAATTGATTAGTGTTTAAGGGAATCCCAGAACGGAAAGCAGACTGTTACAAAATAATGTAAGCATATTACAAATGTGTGACATAATCTCACTGCAGGAGGAAAAGGTAGAGGATTTGCTGTTTAATGGGTACAGAGTTTTTGTTGGAAATGAAAGTTTTGGGTATAGAAAGTGGTGAGATTACAAAATACTGTGAATATACTTAATGCTACTGAATTATACAGTTATGAATGGTTAAATTGATAAATATTATATCATGTATATTTTACCATAGTTTTTAGAATGTATGGGAAGAAACTGTACACTTAAAAATGGTTGAAATGGTAAATTTTGTCATGTGTATTTTACCATAATTTAAAAAATAACTATAGGAAAAGCAAAACAAAGACAGTAGGGACAATAAATAGATCAGTGGTTGCTATGAACACAGGGGATATTTTTAGGGCAGTGAAACTATTCCATATAATACCATAATGGTGGACATATGACATACATTTGTCAAAGCCTATATATCTGTACAGCACAGAGTTAACCCTAAACTATGGACTCTAGTTAATAATAATATATCAATATTTGTTCATCAGTTGTACCACAGTAATACAAATGTTAATCATAATTGAGAAATAATAAGGCAACTGTGTACAGGGTGGAGAGAAGAGGTATATGGGAGTTCTTTTTACTTACTGCAAATTTTTATGTAAACCTAAACCTGCTTTAAAAGGTAAAACTTATTAATAAAAAAAAGGTGCTGACCTAAGTAATGATGTGAATGAGTGGAGATTTTAAACTAAAGACAAAAGGAACTATACACAATCACTTAAGTCTTATTGACAAAGTTGTTTCTTATGGGAGAAAAGTTTAACAATTCTGAATCCACTATGAATGTATATTAGGATTGAACAAACATGTAAATGAATATCTGGATAGTGGGAGCTACTAATAGAGTAGGAGATAACAGATATGCAGAGGTGGAAATCTAGAATAAATAATTTATTACTGGATTACAATGGGATACATCATTATAAACTCACGTTTAGCTTAAGATAGATATAGATGGTTAAATATAGAACCATTATAGATATGTGTGTTTACATGGGTTAGTATGCATTCAGAATATATCTAAGCTCTGTTTGCTGGGAAGGCCTGGAATCAATGGCATCCCAGCAGCAATGAACACACTCAAAGTCCATATCATGGTTTCTGATACCTTTCTCCAATAAAAGGAACCTTCGAGAAATGGCTAACTCTAGAGCAGGGGCAGGGAATACACAAGATGAGCTTGGACCATATTTGTAGTACTGAAAAAGGAAGTGCTTGAAAAAAGAAATCTGATGGGCTATTTCAAAGGGATGCAAGAATCAACTGGCAGAGCTCCAATGACTAAAGTTGGAAAAATTTGAGCAACAAAATAAACAACAGGATTGGATAATCCAAAATTTATTTTAAAAAGATGAAGATGTGAGTAGAACCTGATTCTATGAAATAAAATGTTTAGAAAGTCATTGTGATAATATCAACACAAAGGCAAAGGGAGATAGAAAAATATCAAGATGGAAGCATCTGTAGAATTGTAGAATACCTGTCAACACTTTGGTTTTACATCTGCTTGGGGACATACCACAATTTTGGGAAGTGTCTTTCATATATGTGAAAATAGTTTATTTTCTTTTGATTCTTATTACCATTGTCCTATTTTTAGTCCTTTTTTTAACCTTTTCTATTCCAAAGTCACCTTCCATTCATTTACACAAAACTGTCCTCCAGGCAAACTGTTCTATTCACTTTCTGCTAAATATGCACAGGCCTCTATGCTCAGAGTTGTTCTCATTTGAATGCACTTTCCTCTTGTAGTTCAACCATCCATCCTGAAGTTCTAACCATCCAAAAATAACTCTTTGGCTTTTTTTGATTTCCCCAGCTGAAAGACATCCCACCCTCTTCTAATCCACAAAGTTGCTCTGTACTTCTTACATCTATCATATACTGTTTTGTATCATGATACTTTATATGTAGCTTCCCTACTGTCTATTAAAGGTGGGGTGGGGGACTTGATTGGTGCATTTCCCATGATTCTCTTCCTAGACATTTAGAGAAGATTAACCTGATGAATTTTATCAATGTTGGACAGTCATTTTCAGTTAATGAAAAAACTTGTAACTAAGAATCAATTGGACTAAATTAAAAATAAAATTTTAATAATTCCTAACAGAAGTCATTTGATGGAAAGTCACTGCTATATTTTCCCTGCATCTGTTATTATTATGGCCTCTCCATTTGCAGTTGATAATGCAGTCAATGCATGTCAGATAATGCCTCTTGAGTGTGAGCCATTATTACAATAATTAATAACAATGGCAGCTCAGTTGATAGAACTTGGCAATGTGTGTATCCTTATCTTCAAAGCCCCAAATGGTTTGGAATTTGGTTTTTTGTGAAACCATTTAATGGGTAGGTGTGTGTTTAGAATCTGTTCCTAGCTCAAAGACTGACCCTTATCTCTGAAGTCCTTAATGAGAAAGCACCTGACAAATTGAACGGCACACTCCACTCCTCCAAGTAATTTCCCTTCCTACCAAATGAGTCTTCAACAGTCTCCACTTCTAACTTAGAAACTGTTGAACGATGAACAGTCTGAAGCCAATGTCTGAAGTTTCAGAAAGCTCTCTTCAAAAGGTGATTTCACAAAGTAAAATTAACTTACTGAAAATGTGGAAAATCAATCAATCTTGTTTCTTCATTGGCCAATTAACTACTTGATGAGTTTTAATTGACTGATGGGCTTAGTACTCACTCCACAGATGCCTAAAAAGGAATTTTCATGATGGTCATCATGGAGTTATTTTGTTTAATGAAATACAGTCCCACAGAAGAATACTGAAAATAAACAGAAATCAAATGTATTTTAATTCTTCACAATTATTATTTTGAGTCTACTCAGAAAGCTTTCTAACTAGGTTTTATTACTTTATTTATTAGTTTAACAAATTTTATTCAGTAAATACTTAAAGTGGGTACAGTTAATAGTGTGACAAGCATGCACAATAGCTGGCCTTATTTCATTAAAAACAAATTGAAAATAAAAGCAAAAAATTTTAAGTGAAAAGAGTTCATCAAAATGGGGCTAGAAAAACAATAATCACTGACTCCACTGTCCTTACTGACAGAAATAGTTTATTATACCACAAAAAATATTTGTATTGTGTGAAATTATAATTTCAATATGGAAACATGGAATATTTTATGTTACCTTTAAATCATGTGTTCAATATTTATGGAAAACGCTCAAAATATAAGTTTAAAGGATTAAGTATTTAGTGTGAAATCAAGAATTGATAATGTGAGATGGCACTAAAGAAGTTTGGCTGAAAAGAATGAGATCATAAGGATAGTATCTAAATAGGATTACAGAGTAAAGGAACTTAATAAAACTGATCTATAGGACAAGCTTGATTATTTTAATAAGCTGAGGAATACTGCCAGTAGTAAGGAAGAGACGAGGAGGGAGGATTAGGAGAGAGAAGGAGTAACTGATTGAATGGAGGGTATCAAGAGCAAAGAAAAATAAGTTGTCCTGGAATGAAATGATTCTTTATCTTTGAGACTGGAAGCAAGAGGAAAACATGGGTGGATGTATGGGTATTATTAAAAGTTAATTGCTTGAAGGGAGAGTGAAGATTTGGAAAGAGGGTTAGCAAAATGAGAGGGGCAGGTAACTAAAGGTTAATAAGAACATCGCTGAGCAAGACTGGAAGGCCCACACATTGCAGGGCCACTCATATATATGGTAGTTCATGATACTCTTGCTGTGCTCAACGATCCGGGTATAGTTAACTTACTGTGATAAGCACTTTACTTAGATTAGTTCATTTAGTCTTCATAGGTAGCCTCTGAAATAAGTACAATTATTATCTCAATGAAGAAATGGAGGCCTTGATGCTAACAAGTTTGCCCAAATATGCATAGGTGATAGGTATTAAAACCAATATTTATTTGAATCCAAGCAGTCTGCCTTAGAGATTGAGCTTATGCTGGGCTGATTAGGTTTGGAGGTATACTGTTTTAAATAAGATACTTGGATGGTTAAAGGCCAAAAATGACCAGTTTCAGTAATTCAAGGAGACTGAACTATTCTGTTGGGTTATAGAGCTGTTCATGGGATCATCCATGCAGCCCTGACTGACTAAGAAAGTAAGGCCAGGAAGGATGACTACTGGTAACCCCTGGAGGACCAAGAAACTGAAAGTCCCTGAGTCTGGGGAGAAGTTGTAAAGGATATGAAGGCATGACATCTCCTTAGGAAGAGGAGATTATGGGCAGAGGACAGAATGCTGGAGGTTCTGGGCTGGTACATTTCTGAGTGATGACAGGATTCAATCTGTGGCCATTGGTAAGTGTAGCTGGAGTAGAAAAGTAGAGAGGAAATGAAGGACTCAGGAAGATATAAAAGAATAAAGAAATTATAGCAGATTCCCATTTATAAATAACTATGCTAAGGGGTACTTATTTCTTAAAATAGTTTTCACTGAGCAGATATTTATGTCCCTGCTATAAAACAGGCTGTCAGGATATAGCAATGGGCAAAACAGACAAAAAATTGCTTCCCTCATGGAGTTTACATGTTAGTGTGTATATATCAGGTAGTGGTAAGTGCCTAAGGGAAAAATTAAGCATGGGAGGAGAACAGGTATTTCAGACAAGGGATATGACTGCTATAAAGGGTGGCTGTGAATCAAGGAGGGGCCAGTGTGGCCAAAAGAACTGAGTAATCATTTACAGAGATGGGGAAGGGGTGTGGGAAGTGTGTAGTTTTGTTGGGGCCTGAGAATAATGAGTTAGGTTTTTGACCAATTAATTTTGAAATGCTCATTAGGCCTCCAAAAAGAATATTAAGTAGAGATTGGGTATAGTATTCTGGATTTCACGGAGAAATTCAGAAACATGGGCCAGAGATATAAATTTGGGAATTGGACAGATGGTACTGAAAGCCATAAAAATAAGTGTGATCATTTAAAGAAGAGAGGGTAGGTAACATGAAATGCTCAGGTGACTATATGTGGGGTCACTAAAAAGGTCAGGATGTGAGAAGAGCTGAACAATGAGAAAAAGTGACCAAAGAAAAAGGAGGAAAACCACAAGAATGGTATTGTGGGAGCCACATGAGGAATGTGTTTCAAGACGGAGGGGTCATCAATTGAATCAAATACTGCCGAGGAGTGAAAGAATATGAAGACTGAGAACTGACCATTGGATTTACTGATGTAGTAATTAATGGCCATGACAGAGCCTCCTGGTTGGTGACAGTTCAATAGAGAAGGAAGGAAATGAAATGGAGAAGGTATCAATACATCTTCGTAGTTTTTCCATCTAGCAGAGCAGAGAAAAATAGTGACAGTTGGGGAAAGATGTAGGATCAAAGGAATTTTTTAATGCTTAAAATGGAAAAACTTGCAGCATGTTTGTAGGCTGATAGAAGAGGAGTAGAAGTAGAAGAGAACTGGAAGAAGTTCTAACCAGTAGAGAAGGATGAATTGATGATGCAGGAGAGAGAGGGACAATTGTTGGAGCACTGAGACATAAGTGAGGGGAGATGAGACCAGGCACAAGTAGAGGGGTTACCCTTGGGAGCACAAACAACCCATCCACAGTTGCAACTCTAATATTATTAAGAGGCTAGAATGCCAACTGCTTGGAGGCAGACACATTGTTTATTCTGGATCTGCAGATACCAAGTACTGTTAAACACAGTGTAAAGTAAGAAGTGGTTAATGACATTGAACATGGAGACTATACAGTGGAATTACCCTTCTGCTGTCAAGGAGAAGATGACTAAATAGCTGAATGAACAATGTTAATAAACTGTGACAATTAAAAATCTGTGTGGTAACATACAAAATGTATATTTAGTATGACTTTCACTTTCAGAAGTCAGACTCCTTTACTGAAAATTACTGACTGTGTAAGGGGGGTTATCACCTCCTCTCAATCCCCATCTCTTCTACTGAAGAAAAAAAATCTGTTTTCTGTCCATATTGCTGTTCTAATTACAATTCATGGTTATTTTAAGTTTCTCCTGTAGAGCTTACCTCTGTAAGCAGGACCTATTTTTGCAGACAGGGAAATTGTATATTCTTTTACCTTTTTGTTTTCAGAAAATAAAGTATGTTAGAGTAGAAAAAAATCTGAAATGGAAATCAGGACACTGTGTTTCTTGCCCTGGTTTTGCCACTAACTCACTGGGAATTGGTTTCCACTCTGGAAAATGATACAGTTGGTCCAGAGGATATGTAAAGTCCCTTCTAAATCCAAGTAATGAAATCATAACGCCAATCTAAATAATTCAGAGATTCACAGCTAATGCCTTTTATTTTTATAATGCCCATAATATTCTATGTCAAGATAAGTCAAATTTGTGTTGTTGAGAGGGTACCAATCACCCATGCACTGCTGTCTTACAGGGTTATTGTGAAGATTAAAAGAGAAAATGTGAAAGAAATTCACAAACTGTAAAGTGAAATATTGTCAGTCATTAATAATACATAGACATTGAAATATTACATCCATTACTATTATCCAGATTCTGCTTCTACTAGAAACCTTTTGGGACATAAAATACAGTCAGTACCCAAGGAATGCAAATGGGGAAGGAGGAGGAGATTTTAGTTGAAGAAAGCAGACAATTGCTTCTTGAACTTGACTGTTGTTGAAAAATGGCCTTATGCTACTGCAGGAACAAAAAGATTTTAAGACCTAGGGAAAGGCATTGAGATAACCATATGGGCAGGATGTATTGGTATTAATTTATCATCAAACATGACTATTATCAGATTAGTATGGAAAGACATATTGTTAAGCTTTATAAAATGCTCAGCTTTTTTTAAAAAAACAAAACAAAGCACATAAACTGAAAATTATAATTAATGTTCTAATTTTAAAGTTAAATCAGCAATCTAATAATTCTTATCTACTATATTTTTTATTTTTTCTTCCTTCCAAAGTTAGTCCTTTTCGCATAATTCTTTTTTCTGCTTGAATACATTCCTTATTCATTCATAGGAAGAAATTTAATGGTGGGTATATATCTGGCAATCTGTATTTTTTTTCTTGTAGCAAGAACTGTGCCTTCCTGCCAGATAAATTGTTGGAATGGATATGCTATAACATTAATAACAGCAATGATAATACATTTTAAATTTGCATAGCATTTAATATTTTCAAAGCAGCTTTATAATCATCTCACTTTATTCAGCAATGTCACTTATTAGTCACTTAACCTCTCTGTGCCATGGTTTCCTTAACTGTAAAATGGGGATCATATTAATACTTCTCTCAAAGAGTTGTGTCTGAAGGTTAAATGAGTTAATCTATGTAAAATACTTAATCATGTTTCCAAAGTAAACATGTTGCCATTATTATAATTATCATTACTATTATTACTCCCCTCAGTGGTTTTAAGATTATAAATGTATTAGGTCCTAGTGCCATTTTGCAGCAGTCCCAGTGATTATCAACTATTAAGTGTTATAAACTCAAATGTCTAAATGTGTCCAGCAGTAATATAAATGAGTACAAAATGCTAGGGGCAATTGTGGCAAACTGAATAGCTCACACCTCTAAAATCAGCAGCTCCTACTTAGCCCCAGGCAATGGTGACATACAAGAATGCAGTCCTAGTATTGGCACGCTGCGAAGATAGAAACTTAGGTTTTTATTTAATCTCCTGAATTAAAAACAAGATTGGTAAATTATTTGATTTTTGGTAAAACACAGTATTGGCCCAACACATGCAAGTCTTTGGGTGGACTTGGAACCATGGTAAGCAGCTTCCTTACGGACTGTCATCACAGTAGTGCTCAGTGGATCCTTGCTCTAATCCCAACTGACTGTAAAAACTGGGGAATCATAGTTATTTGGAGGATTGAGGCACATTGAAAATAGGTATGTGAGCTTCTCGACAGTGTTCATAATAGGTGGATTGGAAAATCTAAAATAACAAATGAAGATCAAAGAGTCAGTGTCTGGATATCATGGACACAATCCTCACAGGGCTCCTGGGATGCAGTGAACTGCATCCTTTTAGATTCCTTAGTCTTTTGGGAGAAAGAATGAAGAGTTGGAAAAGAGGCAGAAAGAGGAAAAGCAGGAAGGGGTTGAAAACCTCAAAACAAATAAATCCTAGGTCTTCCTGATACCAAAGTCCATGTTTTTCCAGGTTATCATTCTGCTTCTAAATGAAATCAGAATCGTACAGCTCTTTCTAGTCTACAGAACATTAGTTGGGCTTTGCTTGGGGATACAATATAGTGTTCATCTACACTGTATTTCCAGGTGGTGATTATTGATGCTCTCCCCATGTTTAGGGAGGCATATATAGAAGGTACCATTTTAGAGCCAGATAAATGTGATTCTCTGACCTCACTGACAGGAAAGAAAGCTTGTCAGTGATGCAGACAAATGACTCACCTTTGATGTGATTCAACTTTATAGAACCTACCATTCTTCATGACTTTTTAAAAAAACATTTTAAATCACTTAAGTCTCAGTTCTTTGATGAGTCCTTTATCACAGAGGGAGACTCTTAGATAATTGAAAAGGGATGAGTCATAATGAGTCTTCACTGATGCATGTTGCCTCTCATCACTAATTCCACTGATATCCTATAGGGAACATAGAGAACCTCTCATCTGACTGATTGGTGGCATGAAAGGGCTCACATCTGACACACAGAGCTTGACTTTGCCCTTTTTGAACTGGATGGGCTTGTCTAGGGACAGAAAGGAGAGGCCTTTATTCTCTGACCCACCTTCCTACAAAAGCTCTAATCTAGTCAATTTTATTCCTTATGCACTGGAGAATACCCAGATGCCCTGTACCATCATTATCCTTCCAGACATTTGTTCCACATTTGCACCTGCTCTCAGTTGCTATTCCATTGGGACAGTTGGAAGACTTAAGATAAACATGGTGTAATTCCACATTTACAGCAAAAGGTGTCTTTGTTTTTGAAATATTAGTGATTCCATCATCAGTTCACCTGATATTCAATCCTAAATTAGTTTTACAGTTGAGTCCACATGAAATTGAGAAATGAGTGTTTAAAAATATGGTAAACAACATAGACATCTTTTTGCCCTCAATTTTTTTATCCTCAAACCTTTAGTGTCTGATGACTATAATGTGCTCAGTGTTTACTGAACCAAATCATAATCTTAAGCAATTATCACTCTAGCAGTGTTTGTACACATATATGGGTTTTAAAGACATATTTATATTTAGATAAATTCATGAATTTGAGTCTGATTAGGAACTGTTGAATTAATTTAATATACCACTGATATGGAATAGAGAATTCCAGTGACTAGAGCCATCTGGCAGTACAACCACAATTCCACATGCAAGTGAACAAAAGCTTTTAAATAACAGGAAGGGAAAAAATGCTGTCACAAAACCTACACACATCACAGGAGAGGTACAAGGTGTTACAATCACTGAGGTAAAGAGCTTGGTCTTTAGTTTCTCGATCTTCAGTTCTTCTTGTTCAAAGGAAGATAAGGTGTTTGTTCTATTATGAAATAAACTGTAGCAGTGAGAGTAGCCCTGTCCCACACCATGTTGGAGATTGTGGCAAAGGAGAAATCAGTAATAACTGATCCCAATTTTTATTGCTTATGGATTTTATTAAAATACTATTTTTCTGGATTACAGGGTTTTTTGACTCCCCCTTAAATTTGGCATCCAAGCTTAGTGCCTCACTTGCCCTACCTTATTCCCAGCCCAGGATGTGGCAGCATAAATGTTATTTTCTGGCTAGTATAATTTAGACAAAACTTAGCTTCATATCTTAATGTGATGCTGAGTCATTAAGAAAGAAATGTTTAAAAAATTCCAATCCATTATTTGTAGTGAGAGAGGAATGATGTCATACTTTAGAAAGATTTCTGTCAGATAGAAATAAAATCATAAAAAGCCTATTAGTTACAAATGCTTTCAACTGTAAATAATGGCATATTCACTTACAGAGGCTTGAAATTGTGAATTTGTTTCTTTTCCCGTAACAGTGTTCTAGAGGTAGGTAACTGGGGAATTCCTTCCCTTTCATCTCCTGATGCTTGTTGCCTCAAGGTTGTAAAATATCTACCCCAGTTCTAGCAATTGCATGCTTTTAAATGCAATAAGAAGGTTGGGGAGGGGAGGGAAAAAAATTGTTAAGAGTATCTCTCTTTTACTAGGGGTGCCCCTGCCTTCCCAGAGGCCACACGAACATATATTTGCTCATGTCCTCTCTCAGAATAATGAAACAACCGTACCTCCTAAGAAGGTTGGGAAAGCCAGACTCTCACATGGACCTTAATCACGTTCCTGCCCTGAACAAAAGGATCTTGAGCAAGAAATAGATACTGATTTATGAGCTAAGAGTGTCTATGACAGGATCCTAATTAGTTAATTCTACAGAATTTGTGTAAATAATGCTTTAAGTACTTGATGGTAAACATGAGCTGTTGTGTTTGTAACTCATCTTCAAGAATGACATTCTTCAAATTGTTTTTTTAGAGACTGTAGTTTTTTTTAATGTTTTACTTAGAAGCACCCAATGCCATCTCCCTAACATTCCCATTGATAAACCTTAAAATGTAAATGACAGCAAATATGTCTGTGTATAAGTCTGCCAGAACAATTAGGTGGATGAGATGCATTAGCAACTGTGTTTAAACATTGATTTCTATGAGTTTGATTGTATTTAGCTACGTAGCTGTACTTTAGGCAAAAAGCTCTCATTTTCATTACCATTTGGAGTTAAAATACCAACCCACTGATCTTCCTTTTCAACTAAACTGAAATATGTATTAGGCTGGCTTCTTAGGATCATTATTTGATAGTATTTTTAAGCAAACTATTTGCTACCAGAAAACAATAGAGGCATAATACATTTAGTTATTCTTTTACCAGTTACACTTTTATAAATTACTTAATTCATGAAATTTTTACCTCTTAAATTGCAATTACCATCAAATGCTTTTGTAATTCTTTAATTATATGGTATTCAGCCATTTAATTATGTGGATGAACTTTTTTGAAAGTCCATAGAATAGGATAGTTGTCTTTTTTCTAGTTTCCGAGTCATAGAGGTGTGATTAACAAAAGTTCAGTATTAGCTCTTTGGGATTCCAAAAGGTCTGACAGATTTAGGGAGTTAAGGGGATCAAGTTCAAGGAGCATAGGCAGCAGTCACAACAGACTTGATGATATAAAGTTCAGAGATCTTCCTGATTTAAAAAAGTGTAGTTTACGAAAATAGGCACAAGTCATGGTAATGAATAGAATGGATTTTTGTTTCTTTTGTTGGTTTCTTTATTTTAGGATTACTTTTGTACCGAGAGAATATTATGAGTTGAATGATCTGCATTGTAGTAGAAAAAGGACATGCTGGGGTTTCAAAAGAAACCCCCATGTTTGGTTAAATGACTCTGCTAGTGTTTATTTATAATGACCTTGGGGGAGCCAATCCATCCTTTGGGACTTGGTTTACCTATTCACAAAATTGTTTTTTTTTTCTGTAAATAAAAATTTCTTTCTTCAAATCTAGCTTTATATAGAAACCTCATATATTTGGACAGATGAAAGCAGAGCTGGCTTGTTTGAAATTAGGTAGGGGTCATCCTTGAACCCTGCCCACCGAGTCTTTCTCATAGATCCTGCCTTAGTTTTTGTGATTCGGTCACAAAATTGGTAGGCTCTGGGGCGCCCTTAAACACTCCTGAGGGAGAGGAAGAATATCATCTGTGAACAAGATCTTAGGTGATAAATCCAAACTCATTTTTCATTTTCCTGCCTTTCTTTTTAATTTGCAGGGGTTTCTGAGAAGTCCTAGGAAATTGCTTTGATGCCTCCCTTATAATTGCTTTAATTAACGTGTTTGTGAATACATAAATTACCCTTATTCTAATTATTTTTTTCTCTGCATGTCACATCCACTCTTTTTTTGACATGTAGATGAAACATCACATCAGCAATTTTATTTTAACGTTTTAACCTCCTTATTATGCCTGGAGCAAAAATGTATGGGTCAATGATTTTGTGACAAAGCAGCCATCCATGGAGCCATCACACAGTCCAAGAAATATAATACTGGTGAATTCTGGAAATGAAATGTATGGCTAACCCACTGAATGCCCCAATCCATGTTCCCTCCCTTTGTTATTCAGGCCCAGCAAGGTAATGGGGCATCACTTTTTCAGTATTGGAGGCTTCACCTTTCCTTGTTGGTTCCTCCCTGCTAGGCCCTCTTCATTTACCTCTTTTCAATTAAACTGCTTGTGTGTGCTCTGTGTTTTCTGTCAGTAATCTGAATGACACAAAACCCCCGGAGAATGTTTAGTAGAAGTGGTATTAGCAGTCTCTGTGAAAGCTTCTTAATATTTCATGATTAAATATGATGCATGCTGAGGGTTTTTTTAATAGACATAATTTATCAGATTAAAGATCTTCCGTTCTCTTCCTAATTTGCTATACACATTTTTATCATGAATGGATAGTGAATTTTACCAAGCCATATTTCTGCAACCACTGAGACAATCATGTGATTTCTCTTCTCAATTCTATTGATGTTTGAATTACATTAATTGCATTTTGAATTTTAAGTTCTGTGGAGTTCCTAAAAATAAAGCAGTTTCGTCTGGTGTGTTATTTCCTTTTTAAAATATTACTGAATTTGTCTTGCACATATCTTGTCTAGGTTTTTTCCATCTGTATTTTGAGTGAGATTTACCCATAGCTTTTACTTCACTTAATATATGCACGTAAAGCTCTAAATTATTCTCTATGGTAACTGTTAGTTGAATTACACAGGTTTTGATACATAGCATAGTTGCCATCATTCAGTTCATAATACTTTACTAATTTTAATGGCGGTAGTTTTTATTGACTCCTGGGTTATTTGGATCTGTACTTCTTAATTTTAAAATACGATGATTTTGTAGTTATTTTTTGTTAATTAATGTCTTGCTAAACATCATTGTTGCCAGAGACATATACTATGTGATTTTAATTTTTAAAAATTTGTTGATGCTTATTACCCAGAATGTGATTAATTTTTATAAATGTTCTGTATATTTAAAAAAATATTTATTCTGCAGTTGTTGGGTAAATTGTTCTATACATGTTCTGTAGATTGAATTAATTAAGCATGCTATCCAAATTTCTCTAAACTTATTGTATTTTTGGCTGCATGTTTTGTCAGTTAATGAGAGACCTGTGTCTAAAACTCAATATGATTGTGGAATTATTTCTTCTTTTACTCCTGTGAAGATTTTGCTTTAAAGATTTGAAGCTACTGAGTGCAGAAAAATGTTTTTTGTTTTTTATATAAAAAAATCTTTTATATCTTCCTGGTAAATTAAACATTTTATCTTTATGATGTGTACTTCCTTCTCTCTGGTAATGTTCTTTTTTCTTTAAAACTTATTTTGATACTAATATAGTGACCCCAGCTTTCTTTTGTTTAGTGTTTTCATGATTTCCCATTCTTTGCTTTCAGGTTTTACTATATCCGTATTGTTTGATGGACAATACATAAGGTTATTTTAAAGTACAATTTGACAATATTGGCCTTTGAATTGGAACATTTAGTTCATTTAATGTAATTACTGATCTGTTTTCATTTAAATTTACAATCTTAGTGTTCTTTGTTCCTTTTTCTCTCCTGTCTTATCTGTTTGTATATTCTATTATTTTATGTGCTCAGAAGATGTATACTCTTTTACCATCCTGTCAGTGGTTACCTAGGGATTAGAGCATGTATCCTTAATCTATCAATGGCAAATATTAACTGGCACTTTACCCAGACAATGAAGTTGATCTTAGAACACTCTCTTCTCTCTATCCCCTTCCAAGTTTACATGCCATTGTTGTTTTATAGTTCATTTCACTGGAAATTTTAATTCCAAGGCATTATCAATATTCATAGATTCAGTCAATATTAACATATTTTCCTGAAAACTTATTATTTCAATGCTTCTTTTTCCTTTCTCCATCTCTGATCTTCCATTTAGGAACATTGTCTTTCTATCTGTAAAATACTGTATTTACTTTAGTGTGCATCTGATGATGATAAATTCTTTCATATTTGCTTGTCTGAAAATCTCTTTATGTTTACCTTTAATCTGAGAAAGACATTTCTGGTCCTCAGTATCACCTTCTCTTTATTCGTTGGCCAGTTCTCTGAGACCCTTAATTTCAAAGTTTCTTTAACACCCACCTTTTATAAAATCAATCAAAAACAAGGAAAAACTAATACAAAATGCAGCAATTCTTCTTTATTTCCTTTCTTGTCCATATGTTTTTAGCAACTAGTGCCAAAACATAATATAGATGCTGAGGCATCTGACACTTCAGTATCATCTTATCTGGGAGAGCCCATCACTGCTTTTAACATAAATTATCACTATTTGCAAATGATTATTAACACTTTATAACTCCAGTTTAGATCTCCTCTGAGCTCCAGACCTGTATATTCAACCACACTCCTTGACATATTCTGTAGATTTTCCAATGGTACTTTAAACTCTACATATCTGAACCCCAAATTATGATCTTTCCCCAAACCTGACTCTTTTCCAGTTATTCATATTTAAATAAATGCCATTATTGTCCATTTTCTTTATAGAAATTTTTTAAAAGTTTTTTTAAATTAATTATTTCTTAGAATGGTTTTAATTTAAAGAAAAATTGAATATAAAGTACAGAAAGTTCCCATATTCTCCCTCTCCTCCTGCCCTCAGTTTATCCTATAGTTAATATTTTGTATTGATGTGGTAGATTTGTTACAATTGATTAATTAATACAATGCCTTATTATTAGCTAAATTATTTACATATTACATTAAGGTTCACTCTTGTACTGTATAGTTCCACAAGTTTTGCCAAACATAGTGTCATGTGTCTACCATTACAGTATCATACAGAATACTTTCACTGCCCTGAAAATACCTTGTGTCCCACCTATTTATCCTCTCATCCCCAGCTCCCACATCCACTGATCTGATCTTTTTATTGTCTCCATAGTTTTATTTATTCCAGAATGTCTTATAATTGTAATCATACAGTATGCCACCTTCTTTCATTTAGCAATTTGCATTTAAGGTCCCTCCATGTCTTTTTTGTAACTTGCAAGATCATATCTTTTTATTGTCAAATAATACTCCATTATATGGATGCACCACAATTGTTTAGCCATTAACCTATTGAAGGACATCTTGGTTGCTTCCAATTTTGGCAATTATGAATAAAGCTGTTACAAGCATTAGTATGCAGTGTTTTGTGTAGAAATAATTCTTCAACTCATTTGGATAAATACCTAGGAGCACAATTACTGGATCATATGTTAAGACTATGTTTAACTTTGTAAGAAACTGATAAACTGTAACCAAAGTGGCTTTATCACTTCACATTCCTACCAGCAAGGAAGGAGTGTTCCTGTTGCTCCATATTCTTCCCAGCAGATGGTGTTGTCAATGTTTTCAGTTTTAGCCATTCTAGTAAGTGTGTAGCAGTATCTCATTGTTCACATACATCCATTTTACAAAGCAGAATCTTGAGCCCTCTGTGACACAGTTCTCTCTCTCAGCTCCTTTTGCAGATTTTCCTTCTACATATCTTTCCATTTTATCTATTCTCTATCTTCATAGATGCTCCCTTAGTCCAATCTGTCATTACCTCTGCATCATCTCAAAGCTCTCTTAATCCCTAAAGAATGCAAACATAGCTACCTTTTCAAAAAACCAAATCTGATCACATAACATCATCCCCACAACTTGCTGGAAGCTTCTCAATATATTTGCTTTGTGCTTAAGATAAAACAATGTTTTGTCATGACCTACAATGTTCTTTATTATGTCTGTAGCCTGCTTACTTTAGTCTCATCTGGAACCATGACCCTACACTCTTTGTACTAACCTCACTAATACTATTGAGAGACTTGAAAACATTCTTATAACATATAATTATAATTATCTTATAACATTCCATTTCTTCTGCTAATTATGATCTTAATCCTCACCATGCCCCACTTCACCCCACTTCTTTGCCTAGTTAATTGCTACACATGTTTCCATTCTAAGCAAAAATGTTACATCTCAGGAAAGGTTCTCCTAACCTCACCAAAGAGATGGGGTTTTCTATTATCTTCATATGATACCGTATATCTTATGTGAAAGTTATAACATCACAATTTTTGTTTTTATGATTATTTGACTGAGGTCTGTCTTCCATACTAGATTCTAAGTTTGAGGAGGGTTTGCATATGTTTATATATTTATTCATTTATTTTAAATCAGTACATCCTCAGCAAAAAACACACTGCCTGGCACCCAGTAGATGTCTAATAAATAAATGTTGAATTTGTTGAGTAAATGCTTTGTCCTAGCTGATAATGAGATTTATTAGTTAAAAACAAAAATTTAGGGGCCTATAAACTATATAGTCAGATAAATCTAACTGGAAACTGGATATAAGGCAAAAGAGAAGAAGAGGGGGAAAAAAGAAAACTATCACTTTAGATGCGTGGTGTTTTCTCTTTTTTCTCACACTTGAGGAACCTGTGGGGATGCAATAGCTATTTAGGGGAAATTTCAGGTATCTTAAAAATTATGGCATCAGTTAAAAAAAACCAACAAACATTTTTTTTTTAACTCGAACTCCTGGCTCTTATTTTGCCTGTAAATCCTGCAGATTTTTTAGTTTTTCTATTTGGATGAAATACAGAATCTGTGGCTTTTAATCTGCTCTGCCTACATGCATTGATGCTCCCTTAATCATGATGCGTCTTTACTTGTATTATCCCCAAGTTAAAAGAACATAAGCCTATGTATGTCTATGGCCCAAAAGGTTACAAGAGCATAATAGAAAACAGCCCAATGACATCCTTTCAAGCCTGTTACCAGAAGTCTTTTCTGGGCACTAAGGTTATTTGCATGTGCTGAGAAGTGGCTAAACCTCTGACTACGTTGTGCCTTTAGAGGATTTCTCATTCTTAATAAAGGATCTGCTTTTCCTCTGAGATCTGCAAAGTAGCCAGTATGGCCTCTGCACCTCGAGGAAGTGTGTGCATTATTAATTAAAGCAATGAGAAAGAAGTGTACTTTGGGATGTTTCTTTTCTTCCCGGAATCATTATAAAGCCTTTAGCTTTACGCACATCCATAAGCCCTAATATAGGTGGAGTCCCAGTGAAGTCTCCTCTGGTAAGGCTGGCTTCACCTGAAGCTGTGCGTTCCTGTTGAAAGCTTAATTCTCTGCTGCAAATGGGTGGGAATAAACTAGATTGCAGAGAACTGTTGACAAAGACTTTGAAGAGATATTGTTTATTTCAGTAGAAGCTGGCATTCACTCAACTACCATTGGTCCATTCATTTCAAAATATCTAAAATATTTCTGGCACCATATGTGCAAAGCATGTGGACATAAAAAAATGACTTACTTAACTTACAAATTATAAAGGACCTGCATCTGCAGTTAGCTATGGACTGTGTAAAAAAGGAGCCTGAATTATGAGTATGTATAAGGGTCAGGTATTATGGTGCTCCATAATTTGGCCCCCATCCTACCTAACTGATCTTATTCTCTGTTTTTCACTTGGTTGGCCATTTTCCAAATTTACTGAGAGGAGCTCCAGAGAGGGAACCTGGGTACTGTAGCAGGCAGGGCCCCAGTCTTTCACTCCCCAACCCTTTTCACTGCAGCAGTTTTGTTTGTTTTACATATTGTGCTCTTTCATCTGACTTCATTGGAAGGAGGTAGTAATACATTTTGTAAATTAAGATTTTAGGACAAACCATCTTCCCCAGTTAGACTGCTCACCTTATTGTCTCCCCCTTAATAATACACGTTGCCATTGTTTGCATGCTTTTGCTCATTGTTTATCTTTCATTTTTCCAACTTGGAAAACCTTTTCCATTTTCTGTTTACTATGTACCGCTCATGGAAGATCCCTCTTCCAAGGCTCATTTCCATGAAAGCTACTTAATAACTCTCACCTGAGTCTGTAATTGTTCTCTTGTGTAATCAAAATGAGTATAACTCTAGGATCATATTGTGTCCTTAGTAGATATTTGTGGGCTGAATGAGTATGTAAATGAACAAAATATGAAGGAACTGAGATGTTATCTGAAGGACAACTCCTCTGGATTAAGCTGTAGGAAGCATACGGATTTTTATTTTTTAATCTGACTTGTGGAGAGTTTGTACAGTTTTATTTTTTTACTTAGAAGGATTAAAGAAATAGGAAAAGCTAAACAATTTCTTCATTGGAAAGCAATTCTAATATTCAGAGCTATGCCATACTCAGGACTCCTGAATTTTTACCTTTAAAAATGGACATTACTTCACCACCCTGGCCACTGGCTAGTCTGGCAAGTATTAGAACACTTCGTACAATTTTAAAATTTCTAAGGAACCACTGCCTTTTGTTATAATCTACTTTCTTCTATGTCAACAACTGAATAAACCTTTAGTGTGCACCTACCTACTCTGAGGAGTATGAGAGAAATGACACTGGATAAGACATGAGTTCTATGTCTAGAAGCTCACAATCTAGTAGGGGGACTATTGCAAAGAGAGGAAACATTGCAGTCTATGGTAAGTAGAGTTGCAGTACAAAGTGCAAGAGTAAATAGAGGAGAGAGAGATTAATTTTGTCTGAACGGTATCCCTAGCGGACCTGATAGAGGAAGCACTGCCTAAAAACGGTGCAGAAATTCAACAGGGGGAAATGAAGTCAGAGTATTGAAGGCTCAGGGGACATCATAGGTAAGGCACAGAGTCAGGAAATTGTAGAAAATGTTTGTGATGCAGTGAATTGCATGTGTGACCACAGAACCAACTGCAATGGGGGTGGACTATGAGAAGTAACGGGGAAAATCTGCTGCAGCCAATTCATACAGGAGATTTGATTTTGTTTGATGCTCAGATGAGGGCCACTGAATGTTTTCAGAAGGGGAATGACATGATAGGATCTGTCTTGAGTTTGGGGTTAATTTTGGTGACAGGATAGGAGACAGAACTTAGGAAACTCTTGGACTGCTCCTGACAAGGCTTACTGATGACTGGACTTAGGACAATGGCAGGGAGATCCGATTGAAGGACTGAGGGTTAGAGAGACCTCAAGAACCAACTGGCAGGATGTGATATCACTTGGATGGGACAGACGAAGAAAATACTTTAATAGCTTAAAGATAAAGTACTTGAAGGTGTCTCTAAAGTTTTGAGCTTGATATACTGGGGGGAAAGTGATTCTATTTATTTAGATACAGGAAATAACAGATAGAGGACATTTGTGGGTAGAGAGGAAGATATGGGAGAAAGTGGAGTGTTCAGTAGTGCATACACTAAATTTCAAATGCCTATAGATTACCCATGAAATGACACCCCACAGGTGATTAAAGGTGCACAGTCTGAATCAGGAGTGGAAAGCATAGTTTGGAATCATTACTACAGAGTAGTAACTATATCAGGGAGAGTGAAAGGCTAGAACCCTTAGAGATACCTATAGAGGGTCTGGTTGAAAAAAAGATGCTGACCAAGTGCAATCATGAAAATAGGAAAGTATCCTATCCACAATGCCAGGAGAGGGCGTTATGAATGACAGAGTGGGTAGATGGCGAATATACAGACTTGAATTTGCTAATCAGGCAGATGTTAATGATATACAAAAGTAATTTCCTTAAGGGAAATAGAGGGTGGAACTCAGATTACATGAAGTTGAGGAGTGAATAAAAGGGGGGAGATGGGATAGGAGCTTGACGAGGAGAAGAGGGCTGATTCTTGAAATCAGCTTTGAATGTGTTTGTAGGTGAAGGAGAAGGAATGAAACCTCACAGAGAATAAAGTACACATAAGATCAATTCTAATTATGCTGAAGTAAGTATATATATATTAAATTAAAGTAGGTCTCCACCAGAAAACAGACTTTAAAGGATAAGTACACTGGAAAACACAGATAGGTCACTTTAACATCAGTGGGCATCACAGAGTTCTGTGGGAAAACGATATTCAGCTGTGAAGTAGTTTTGATCACAGCACTTTTGGTCACATATGGTGTGCACACACTTGGAGGGAAACCAACTAGCAATAGGGTTATCTCCAAGGAAGGACTGAGGAGGGGCTAAACAAGGGAGCCTTAGCACAGCCACTCCCCATATTATGATGACATGATAATGACAAGAAGTGTGGCCTGATATGGTTCCAGGGCAGGAACCTGGTGGAAGTCCTGGAAAGGAGCCTGGATAGAGTAAAGAGAGAGAATAAGGAGGGAGGGGTTTGGATTTTTGCAAAAAAACCCATAAATCCAAGCTGGTATTCTGAGATTATCCAGGTGTTGCAGGCTAGTCATCCTACTCTTTGATTTTGGTTAAAATAAGTATTAAGTTAGAAATCATGTAATTGTGAAGCCAGGCCACTCACTGTTTTACTGGTCAGCCTTACTGACGGGAGTAAACTTTGAGCCACAGAATTGGAATGTGTGACTCTCTTGGAAGGCTGGATAGGGGATCTCTGGCTCAGAGAGGCCAAAAAAGCCTACTGCTTAGGCCACTCTCCCTGCTCTCCCAGTCCAGGAGGGCTGTGGCTTATCCACCCGCAGTGGTTGGGGCAGAGGTAATCAACAGATACAGAGAAGGGGAAATGATGAGGGGCTGAGGTGGATGGTTGGTTAAGGAGATTCAGTTAAAAACTTGACTGAAAAATTTATTCTGCTTCATTCCAAATCACAAGAAGATATAGTAAAGGGATGATTTAGCAAATCCTTGAGGTTGAAAGGCAGGGAGCTAAGAGGTCCGTTTGCTTTGAATTTCAAATTGTTGATGTGGGTGAGGGTTTGAGAACTTGGGAAGAACTGAAAAAGGTTTTCAACCGTTTCTGTGGAGCATTCAATGGACTGCTTATAAGTGTGTTACTAGGACTCATAAGCAAGGAGCTAGGGATGGAAAATGCTAGCAAGGGCCACTGAGGACATCAATGGAGGCCAGGGAAGGGCCAATAAATGGAGATGGTAAGTTCTGGAGGCTGAAGGATTGGTTCAGTTGAGGTCAAAGAGTGGGACAACAATGAAAGACTAGAAGGACTGCATTCTACTGTTTAAATCACCATTGGAAATGTTACGTTGTGCTTCTTCAGCTGGGTTAAGAGCTTTTTGATCATCTCAGTGACTCCTGCTATTAAGAAGAAATGTGGAAAGGTGGAAATAGAAATTCAAACCTCCAGAACAGCTAGCTGTCCAATAGAAATATAATGTGGACTTCATAGGCACTTTAAAAATGTTCTAATAGCCAAAGTAAAAAAATAAATTAAAAGAAACAGGTCTTAATAATGTATTTTACTTAACTCAATATATCTAAAACATTATCATTTCAACTTGTAATCAATATAAAAATTATGAGATAGTTTGCATTCTTTTTCTTACTAAGTCTTTCAAATCTTGTGTGTATAATTTGCTTTCAGCACATCTCAACTTAGATGCTAAATTTTTTATCAGAAATCAATACTTGACCTGTACCTAGATTTCATATACTCTACTGCTGAAAAAGTAGATTCACATATCCAAGTTTTTTCAAACATAATTAAAATGTTTAGAATTTTAAAGTGTAATTTATATTAGTTAAAAAGAAATAAAATTTCAAAAGTCAGTTTCCTCTGTCATATAATCATATTCAAGTGTTCAGTAGCCACATGTGGCCAGTGGCTGCTGCACTGGACAGCACAGTCCTGGCATATTTGGTAATTGCTAATATTATTAAGCAGTTATTGACCATTATTGGGGTTTATGTACTATTTTACTGAGATTAAGATGTGAGAACTGGATTCAGCCCTTTGGAAAATAAAACCATGAAGGCATCAGAGTGTGGCCATCTCATTCTCTTTTGGCAAAGTGCCAGGAGACACACATATGGCAGCACTGCCATAGCATGCCAACAAGTTTCTGTGTTTTTCTTTCATACTCAGATGATTTATAAAGCTTACCTCTCTTCAAAAGTTAATAGCTCTGCCTTAAGCATTAAAATTCAAATGATGACAACTGTATTATCAAATTATTCCATTTTCCGAGTCCTTTTGCTAGACTGTTGGCCATTAATAAGAGGCTTCTTAGAATTAGCTTCCATTATTTTAAAAAACATTTGGCTCTTGTTCTTATACCAATTAGTAAGCTTGTATAAAAGGAACTAGCAGAAAGAAGAGAGATATGCATTTTTGTTAGTGTGGTTTATACTGCCTGCTCTGTCGCACCTGTATATAGCTCATATTCAATTTGCACATAAAGTTGATTGAGCTCTATGGGAATATTTAGATGAAAGAAACTCTGTAAATGCCAGGTATTTATTACCTTCATTATGGTCATATAATTTGGTAATAATAGAAATGTTACAATTGATTTAATGGAGCTCTGTAATTTGAAGTCTTTAGACTTATTTTTGTGAACTCATTCCTTGTATTTTTATATTATTCCATGCTTGTTGTTTCATCTACGAGCTTTCTCTTATAGTGACCAGATGCTCAGTAGACCTGGCTTCTGTTAGAGGTATATCAGTGTCCTACACATACAGTGTACAAAGAACAACTGCATATGTTATCTGATATGTTACTTGTAAAGCAGGAAGGATTGTATGCTTGCTCCTATTTCAGAGATGAAAAAAGTGAGACCTAGAGATTCGTAGTTTAAGGTTACACAATTAGTAAATGGCTGTGTGAAGACCAGTATTTATCCCTCATTTAAAAGTGTTTTAGTTTTGTTATTTTTTTCAGTTTTATTGAATAATAAGATATATATCACTGTATAAGTTTAAGGTTTACAGCATGATGGTTTGATTTACATGTATTGTGAAATGATAACACAGTAGGTTCAGCTAACATCATCTTCTCATATAGATACAATAAAAAGGAAGAAAAAAAGGAAAAAAAACTTCTTGTGATGAGAAATTTACCCGCTTAACTCTCCTTTATATCATATAGCAGTGTTAGCTATAGTCATCATTTACATGCATCCTAGCACTTATTTATAACTGAAAGTTTAGTACTTACTCCTTACTCCTTTTTATCATAAATTCACAATTTCTAAATTACGTGTTAATGAATCGTGTGCCAGAAAAGCAGTGTAAAAGAATGGTTAATAGCACAGGTCCTGACTCACAATGGCCCTGGTTCAAATCACTAGCTATGAGATCTTGCTCAAGGTACTCTCAAAGCCCCAGTTTTCTCACTTATCAAAGGGAAAATAACAATAATTAAATAAAAAAATTTTAATACTAGCTGAGAGTATTGCTCAATCTTGATCTGTAGTTGAAGAATACGGATATTTACAAGTATGGCATATTCAATAAATAACTAGAAATACTACCATTAGGTATGAGCACCACTATGACCTGAACGACTGCACCATCTGAGCACTTACTATCACTCACCCACATCTCAGGCTCCCTCCTCTTACTCACTACCTCCCAATGCCACTGGACTCTTTTCAAAGCTGTGAACTTGCTTAAGCTAAGCTCTTTCCCTTCCACAGAGTTTTCACAGAATGCTGTCTAATGGGCTCTTTGCTGGGTCCTTCCTTCTTTTTTTCAGGTTTCAGGTTAAATGTGACCATTCACAGAGGACTTTTGTGACTGCACTATTTAAAGATACTCTCCTTATCCTCTAGTTATCTCCTATTACTAGTCCCTGCTTCTTCATAGTCAATATCATAGATTGTTACTGCAATTTTATTATTTACTGAATTTGATTTGCTCGTCCACATAAGATTTACCCAGCAATATTCTAAGAACTGTATATAGTGTATGTTTGTGCTTGAATGTAGGTGTAACTAATTTTGAATTCTGCTTTAATAAACTTGCATTTTACTGTGGGTATCTCCTGGTCAATCTGTTTGCAATATAACCTTTAATTTTTGTTTTTTATTTGGTCACATGGAACTCACTGGCTTATTTAACTGCTTGTTTTATTTTATTGTATCCTTTTACTTTTAAAAAACATTGCTATTTTAAGAAACATTGTTATGAGTTTGTACATGTCTCTATACCTTTGATTATTTCTTTAGGATGTACTATGGGAAGTGGAATTACAGGATTAAAGGGAATATACTTTTAAAAATATTTACTACATATATTTCTAAATATCTCTCTGGAGAAACGTTGGGTAAATGGAACTTTCCACCCGAGATTTCTGCCTGGCTTCCCTGGTGGTGTGTGGATAACGGTCCATTTACCTGTCAATGGATATTTACCATGGGCAGAGCCTCCAGTCTATCTGGGGCAAAGGGTAGAGAGAAAATGGCCAGAATCTCCTTCCTTCCGTTCCTGGTGCCTAATTGGTCTGGTGCCTGACAGTCACCAGGGACCTGCCCATGGAGTTCCTGCTGGAAGGGGCGGGCAGGGGGAGAGTGTGCAAGCAGCTACAGGGATGGACAGAGCCGGGACTGGCTAGTGAACCCCAGCAGGCCGTAAGCAATAAAAACCCTTTCTCCCAACCTGCCCTTCCCCTTGTCCTCCTTCAGTTTTACTGGGTTCATAGGAGACTTGCTCTGGGCAGGGAACCCCCTTACTCCTGGAGCTACAGAGATTATAATTTATATTCCTATGACAGTATTTGAAAGCACCTGTCTTACATACTGCGAGCAGTACTGAATATTATTCTTCATAAACACAGTAATTCTTATAGGCAACAAACAGTATTTCCTTATTGTAACTTGCACTTACTTGATTATTCAGGAGTAATATTTTCATGATTATTAGGTATTTGTATTACTTCCAGCAATGGGCTTTTTATTCATTTTCCCATTTTGGTTTTATTTATTTTTTTATTACTATGTAAGGCCAATTTTATATTAAGAATATTAACCAGTTGTCTACAATATTATGACAGATTTTTTCCAATTTACTGTTTGATTTCTAATTTTTTTATGGATATACTTTTAGAATTTTTGTGCTCTCAAGTTGACTGAACTTTTGGTGGTCTTTCTCCATTCCCTTTATAGCTGGAAGGTCTTTGCATATGACTAGATCAGGTAACATCTCTCACTTTTCTTGGACATATTTTAATTTTTTTTCCACTTAATGATTTAACTCTTTAAGCCTTCTAAAATATGTCCTGGGGTATGGTGTCACATGATACATTTTTATTTATATTTTTTTAAAAAAGAAAATAACTATTTCCTGAATAATCTATTTCCTCTTCATTAGTTTATGTTTTATCACAGATTCTCTTCTCCTGTATAAAAGAAGCCTGGCTGAAAACCTACACTGGTGCCTTTTTCCTGTAATTACTGCAGGTTTATATCATATTTTAATATCTAGT
This sequence comes from Smutsia gigantea, assembly GCA_032199065.1. Classification (NCBI taxonomy): domain Eukaryota; kingdom Metazoa; phylum Chordata; class Mammalia; order Pholidota; family Manidae; genus Smutsia; species Smutsia gigantea. The sequence goes on from JAVSCE010005220.1 coordinate 57,602, forward strand.
AAGAAAATTTCCCCCTCCCTATTCTTCTTTTTCAAAAAATTTTTCTTCTATTATTACTTGTTTATACTTTCAGATAAAGAAACATCTTGTTAATTCTGTAGGCTGAATAATGACCCTCGAAGATATCCAGGTCCTAATCCCTGTAATTAGTGAATGTTACCTTATATAGAAAAAGGGTCCTCACAGATGTGATTAAATTAAGGAACTTGAGATGGGGACATTTTCCTGGATTATCTAGGTTAGGCCCAAGATATAATCACAGGAGTCCTTTTCAGTGGGAGGCAGAGGAAGTTTTGGCTGCAGAGAAGAAAGCTGTATAAAGATGGAGCAGTGAGAGATTTGTAGATGCTGTGCTATTGCCCTTGAAGATGGAGCATAGGGCCATGAGCCAAGGAATATAAGGAATGAAGCTCTAGAAGCTAGAAAAGGCAAGAAAAGGAGTCTTCCCCATACCCTCTCCTAAGGGAACATGGCCTTGCCAACACCACAATTTCAGCCCAGTGAAACAGTTTTGGATTTCTACCTCTAGAACTGTATGAGAATAACTATGTGTTTGTTTGAAATGCTCTTCTGTGAGTAGGTTTGGTTTATTATATGATTTAAACCATCAAGTTTGTAGCAATTTATTATAGGAGCCATAGGAAACTAATATACCAATTCAATAAAAAATGCTCACAAATTGTTTTTGAACTTTCATTAATGTCATCCATCAATGTTTGAAGAATTGACAAATTTAAATATTCAATATTCCCCTCCAATAAAATGTTAGTTTTCTGTAAAAATTTGTAGCTTTTTGAAAAATTTCTTGCACTAGTATTTCCAATGAAACAGATTTTCATTTTCAGAGAATCGGCAGCATGTTTTTTTTATAGATGATTTTCTTATTGTTAAACATAGAGGACATATGAGTGTTATTAAGACTGGCAGGACCTGGGCACTTAACAGGTCAACTTCTCTAATATTATACAAGGAGCAACAACTTGGCTCCTTAAAAGAGGTTAGCTTAAAGAAATAAACTTAAAATTACCGGCAAATTACCTCATTCTTTTGAAATGCTCTTCTGTGAGTAAGTTTGGTTTACTATATGATTACAGATAAAGAATGAACAGAAATAAAAAGCTGTATTATCTAAAATCCATTTTTCTGTAACACTGCATCATATTATACCCCAAATAATTGTTAATTAAGCTGAAAGCATGTTTTTCACAAAGACATCATAATTTTGAGGTTTCTGCATTTTATACATAATCTTTTCTGATAGACATTTAGCATTTTATTGTCCTTACTTTGATAATCAAGTAACTATTTTGACACAGACATTAAAAATTAGTTCTTGTTTCCAATTGTGAGACATTTGCAGTCATTTTAGTGTCTGAATAATATGGTTCTATTGTGCTTTAATTGTTACATTAAAACAATTTTTTCCTCAACAGGCATGAGGTCTTTAGGACCCTACACAGTGCTGAGAATTTTGTCAAGTACATTTGAAGTGCATAAAACTCATATATTGAATTACATGAAATAAAAATATCTTTCTTAACAAGGAAACTGATTTTATCAGTTTCACCTAGCCAAACTGTTACTTACCTATCATTTTTTTTCTTTTTAGTTAGAAGATGTAGGTAGAACTAAAGAAGGTGACCACTTTATCATGCAATTGGTCCTCACAATATGATTGCCATTTTGATGGTTTGAATTATGATATTTTACAATGCATTTCAAAAACTACTATACTAATCTGTAAACAGTCAAACCGAACTTTTAGCTATGGTGGTGTACTTCTGGTGTATCTGTTTATACTCTTACGTCTGTGTTTGCATTACATGTGTCGGGGGAGGCGAGAGGAGAAACGTTCTTTACTGTAATTATCAAAGTGACAATTAGATGGGAAGCATACAACAGGTATGTGGTGCAAGATTATTTAAATTCATGATTATCCAAGATAATTTCAATCTCTTAACTTTGCTTAATTCAATAATAATGCATCACCTGTGTGGATGATCTCTTGGTTAACACTGGCTGAACTTAATTATCATATACAGTGTTTGTTAAAGAAATGGCATCATAAATGCTTTGTTCCACTTTTATGAAAGTGAAATTAAAATGTTTTTACAGAATACAACATTCTTCTCACTACACTTCACAGAAGAGCTCAGTGAAAACGGGCTTTCACCCCGAGTTCCCTTCCCCTTGTCTTTCTTCCCAGCTGTTCAGATTCTCCTAAAAATCAACCCTTTTTGGTGGTTTCTGTTAATAGGTAGTAAGACCAGTGATTTAAGTCACCGATTACTCTCTTTTGGCTTTCAAACCATTCTAGCATGCTTCTAGTTAGAATAATGACTGCAGTGATAAGTCCATGTGAGAGGATGGTAATTTTATACATTAATGCTCACCAAGCTTCTTAGATTTACATTAGCTCTTGCAATAATAATAAGAGTCCTAATGGTAAAAAGAAATATTTATGAATATCTGAAATATATATGTGTCCTTTAAGAAAATTAGAGACCTACACAAGTCTTGTTGGCATTCATTTTACTGCAGCAAAACATGTATTTTCAGTACTGGTAATTGGTAAACACAGAGTTCTCTGATGTTCTTGTAGCTCAAAATGATATCTTTTGGTCGGGTCTACTAGCTGTGTCTTTAGAGACCTTCAAAGGAAATTCACTTATATTTATAAGACAAATTAAAAATTATCAGTAGTCCGTCCTCCTCTTTCTGCCATTGTTGTATAAGTTCACAAAGACATGCTTATATTTACTACTGTCACAGCATGTGTGACCTGGTGACTTGCTCTGGAATGTCTGGTAACCACTGACATAGAAGAAGAGATATACTTTTTTAATTGGGAGTAGCTACGTTTTCAAATTCTTTAGCGAGCCATTACTTAGCATAAAGTCACTTTGAAATCAATTAAATATGAACCTTTGTCACATCAGTATTCATTGAAAAGCACTTAGGTGATTAAAGACCCTTGGCCTCTTAAGTATCTGACTACTTACCAGCACCAGCCATTTAGAGAGCCTATTAGCTCTTAATACTTCCTGGGATGGCAGCATGAAAAAGTAAAACAAAACGAGAGGAAACATAATTGCCTTCAAATGAGTGTTCTCTCACCATCCTGTCATGGCTTGTGCTATTGTAAGGTGCTACTATTCTCCTAGCTCCCGGACTATCTGCTGCTAACTTCTGGGCCTTCTCGAGCTGTCTGCTTCCGTAGGGCTCTATTTTTTCATAACAATGCAATATAAAAATAGATCAACAAATTTATAAGTCTTCATCATTGGGTTAAAATATTTCAATAACTGCCTTTAAACAAACTTTTAAAACAAGTTAGAGCAAATGTAAGCAAGGTATATGGGAATGAGATGTGTTAAATAATAATTTATGGTACTAATCACAATAAATAATTGAAGGACTTAGATGTGAAGCTGTGAGGTATTACACATCCCATTTCATCTTCTTAACACAAAAGCTATGAAATAGGTATTCTTTTCCCTGGGTATGTATGAGAAAACTGAGGCTTGAGGGAGTAATTTAAGGAATTTAGATAATCTACAGAAGGTTATACAGTGTGCAAGTCGTCTAGCTGGGATGAGAATCCAAGTTTGTCTAACTTCAAAGATGTGTCTTGACCACTAAACCCAAATGACTCCTCACACAGGTCTCCTAAGCATCTGCAAAGAGATTCTTGAGTATGAGTGAATAACTGTTCTTCGCCTAGATAGTTACCGGATAAAGTTAAAGCTTTTATAAAGAATACTCTTTGCTCAAATTGTTTATGATTCATTAATTTTACCTGTTTAGAAGGAATGTTCTAATCATTAAATACCTGATACTTTAGTGAAATCCAGTCCTTTAATATAAATAGATTATAATATAGTCCATGTATTCAAAAATACATATGATCTTGTGATGTTTGGCTAAAGTTTGCATAATGTTTATGTGTGCTTTATTTGGCTAATCAAGGTTATCTAAAAATATTCAACATTAAAAATGTCTAATTTAAAAAGAGAAATACACTTTAATAAACTGAAACAAATGATTATAAAAAGACACTTTTTTCTCTAACAGCACAATAATGATCACTGATGGTCATTAGTGAGTGGATAATGGTAAAGAAGGAATAGGAAATAATTACTATCAAACCAGAAGATTGATTTATAATAAAAAGGAGTAATATACATTGCCAAAAATAAAAAAATATGTTTGATGTAATTGAGAAGAATGAATGCCATTCCTTCCAAATTTATGATTCTATACTTTTCCTTCTACCTAGTGCCTATTTTCTTTAATCCTACAAAATTATTTTAATCTCAAATAATATAAAATCTCTATGCTTATTAATCTGACTCGATTAATGAAAATTAAGATCTGGGGTTTTCCTGCTTTTTGTGAAGTCCTATTATCTCTGTTTTGTAAAATTACTGCTAACATCACACAACTTTGTCAGGAATGCTATGCTAAGTATTAATAGACATTAAGAAAGCAATGCTTGAATTTTTACTCAATACATTGTTCTGTAACTTTATTTTGATCTGCAATATCATGAAGCACAGTATTTTAAGTGTTATGTTGTTAATATATTGCACATTTTCACCCTTTGTCCTTTCAATGTACAATTTTCTTTCTATTTCATTCCTTCTAGGTCAGGCACACATGTTAAACTTTCATGTGGTTTCATCCCCTGGGTACCGAAGGCACTACTGTTTGGGTACTCACATGGCATCTGATCATATTGTGAGGTCCAGGTGAAGAGAAGTATCTTTTTGTGAGCCGAGATGCTAGCAGAAAGGATGAGAATGTTTCAGGTCAGCCAGAGGTTGCAGTAAGGTAAGTTGAGGAGAATTCTGCTCAAATACTTCTATTTTCTCTGTGGAGAACAAGGCAGTATTATGACTTATGGTGAAGAGCTGGAAAAACAAGCTTAAAATGGATCACTTTTGACCCCCAAACCTTGAAGAAAAAGAAGCGTATGACCTTCTTTTGCACCCATGCCTGGCCTAGCTACCAGCTAGGAGATGGGGAAAAATAGCCACCTCAGGGAATTATTAATTACAATACTATTTCACAACTAGACCTCTTCTGTAGGAAGGAAGGGAAATGGTCAGAAATCCCCTATGTGCAAGTCCTCTTTGCACTAAGATACAAGCTAGAGTTATGTCAAAAATTCCATATAGACCCAAGAGTCCTAACCATGATTACCACCAAGCCTGATTTCTCCACAGAATCCAAGTCAACTTTGGGGTGACCCCTGGGTGGAAATGGGCCTCTCACAGAGAAGGAGAAGACCCCTCCTTGTCCCTCTTACTCTGAACAGCTGCTCCACAGTCCTGTCTCAATTGCCCCACCACTTCCTCTGCCTTCCCCCAAACCTCCCTCTACCCATTGCTTCTCCTTCCCGTCAGGTGTCACTCCCGCTGATCTGCCCCTTGCAGGAGATGCTGGGAGGGGAATTTGGCCCTTTTAAATACAGGTCCCCTTCTCCCTGCAGGATCTTAGGCAGATCAAGGCAGATTTGGGAAGGTTCTCAGATGACCCAGACAAATATATAGAAGTCTTTCAAAGTCTTAACTCATGTCTTTGACATGACTTGGAAAGATTTCATGTTAATCCTGAACCAGACATTGACAAGCAGTTAAGTTAGGGCTGTCCTAGGAGCAGCAAACAATTTGGAGATGACCTATTCCTCTCCTATCAGGATTACCATAGGGGCATGAGTGAGCGAGATGTACACCCCACAGGTCATCAAGCAGTCCCTTGGGATGCCCCAAGGTGGGACCCTAATGACCCCTTGATGACCTGGCAGTGTAAGCATTTCCGGATATATCTCCTAGAAGGACTCAGGAGAACCAGAGTCAAGCCCCTACATTACTCCAAGCTCTCCTTGATTGTTCAGGGGGTGGAGGAGCCTCACTTGGCCTTCCTAGAACTATTAAGGGAAGCTCTGGTTAAGCACACTTGTCTGTCTCCAGATTCAATGGAAGGGACCCTGATCCCCAGGGATAAATTTCTAACTCAATCTGCCCCAGATATTAGAAGAAAGCTACAAAAGCTGGCTTTGAGACCTGACAGTACCCCAGACCACCTCCTAAAGGTGGCTCCAGTGGTCTTTTACAATCAGGATTGAGAGGAGGCTAAGGAAAGGGACCAGAGAGATAGTATGAAGGCAGCCTTATTGGTGGCTGCACTCCAAACCAGTCCTGCGGAGGACACCTGTATGGCTCCACTGGGTCGGTGCTATAGTTGTGGGCATATGGGATACTTCAAGGAAGAATACCTCAACAGGGCCAGGTCCCCTACCCCCACCCCTGGGACCTGTCCTATCTGCAGAGAAGGACATTGGAAGGTGGACTGTCCCCAGAGGTGAAGGTCCCAGGGGTAGAATGACCTGCCAACATGGTCCAATAGTACTGAAGGGGCCCAGGGCCCCATATGGCTCATGTAACATGAACCATCATCCTCCAGGAGCCCCAGGTTGTCCTCACAGTGGAGGGAAAAGAGATTAATCATCTCTTAGATACAGGACCTTTCCTTTCAGTCTCTGGTTTAGTCCTGGCCCTCTGTCTCCCACAAGTACAACTGTAACCAGAGTCCCAGGGAAACCCCTGACTCAACATTTCTCACATCTTTTAAATTGTAGCTGGGGGACCCTATTGTTTTCCCACACCTTTCTCATAGTCCCCCCAAACCCTACCACATTGCTAGTTCAAGACATCCTATCTAAACTAGGAACCAGCATACTAGTAGCTCCTGGGGAGGCCCTCCTCCTACCCTCTGTAGAAACAGAGATAGACCCCAATGTGTGGGCCACCCAGGGAAAGACAGGCTGAGCTCAAACTGTTCAGCCAGAATTAGGTTAAAAGATTCAGCTACTTTCCCCAATCAGAGGCAGTACCCTCTGAGGTCTTAGGCTCTCAAAGGGCTGGGAGACATTACCACTAACCTGAAATCTCAGGGTCTCCTGGTACCGTGTAACAGCCCATGCAATACCCCTATTTTGGGAGTCAGGAAGCCCCATGGGGAACCGAGATTGGTACAAGACTTCCGCCTGGTAAAAGCGGCAGTGGTTCCCATTCATCCTGTAGTGCCCAATCCATACACCTTACTGGCCCAAATCTGACAATGCCAAGAGGTTCACAGTTCTAGATTTAAAGGCTGCCTTCTGTTGCCCTTACATCCTGACTCTCAGTACCTTTTTGCCTTTGAGGACGCCTCCAACAAGGCCACCTCCAACGAGGCCACCCAACCAACATGGACTGTCCTGCTCCAGGGGTTCAGGGATAGTCCCCACCTATTCGGTCAGGCCGTGTCCAGGGATCTGTCAGACTTTTCGTTTCCCCGAGTCCAGGTCCTACAATATGTAGATGACCTCCTCCTCTGGTCCTCCTTGGAAGAGGACTGCCAGGAAGGAACAAAAGCCCTTCTCAACTAACTAGCAGAAAGAGGTATAAAATTACCCAGAACAAGGCTCAACTGTGTCCAACCTCAGTAAAGTACCTAAGGCCTTTTGCTGTCTGAGGGATCCAGGGCCCTGAGCACTGACAGAACAAAACCTATCTATACTGCCTAGGATGCTAAAACAGCCCAGGGGCTTCCTAGGCATCACTGAATTCTGCAGATTATGGATTCCTGGATTTGGAGAGATAGCTTGTCCCTTACATCAATTGGTCAAGGACACACAGGCCAGTAATACACAAGTTGTAACATGGGAACCAGAGGCCTAACAAGCCTGTGAGCAGCTAAAGAAGGCCTTATTGCAGCCCCCAGCCCTAAGCCTCCCAATGGGAAGGAGTTTCAATCTGTATGTGACAGAACAGAAGGGAGTTGCCTTGGGGGTCCTGACTCAGACTCAGGGCCCAGCCCAACAACCTGTTGGGTACTTGAACAGGCATCTGGACATAGTGGTGAAAGGGCTGCCGGCTTGTTTGCAGGCCATTGCAGCAATAGCCCTCTGGATCCCTGAGGCCCTAAAGCTGACCTTCGGAAATGATTTAATTGTGCTGTGCTTTCTCCTCATAATGTGACAGGGCTGTTAACCTCTAAGGGAAGCCTCTGACTCTCTGATAGCCATCTTATCAAATCCAGGCTACATTACTGGAAGGACCTGTAGTTCAGATAAGAGTGTGTCCCCCACCCCCACCACCTTAACCCAGCAATATTTCTCCCTGAAGAACAAGGGGAAGTTGGGCATGATTGTGAAAAAGTAGTTCCCCACACTTTTGTAGCATGGGGGGATTTAGGGGAGACACCTTTAGAAAACCCAGACCTAATCCTCTTCACTGATGGTAGTTACTTTGAGAAGGCAGTAACCCAGAGAGCAGGATATGTGGTGGTATCCCTCACGGAGACCACTGAGAACACTCCCCTTCCCCCGCAAACTAGTGCACAACTGGCAAAATTAAGAGCCTTAATCAGAGCACTGAAATTGAGTAAAGGATAGAGAGTCAACATATACCCCGACTTTAGATATGTTTTCCTAGTCCTTTGTTCCCATGTTGTTGTGGGAAAGAGAGAAACTGCCTCACTGCAAATGGGTCCATTATATATCATCATGAAATCGACCAGCTACTCTGCACTGTCTTCCTCCCCAAGGAAGTGGCTGTTATACATGTCTGGTGGCATCAGAAGGGAATGAATGAGGTATCAGAAGAAAATCGACGGGCTGACTGTGAAGCCCGGGAAGCAGCCTGAGTGACACAGTCTACCATCACTATAGGACCCCTGTTTTGGGAGCATTCTCTAAATTAAAATAAACCCCAGGATTCCCAACAAGAGACAGATATGGCCCTTCAAGAGGGGTTAATTTTGTAGCCCTCAGAGTGGTGTCAAAATAAAAAAAGGAAACTTCTAGTACCAACACTAACAGGTGGAAATTGTTAAAAACCTTCACAAGTCTTTCCATCTGGGGAGAGATGGGACCTCCCAGCTGGCTAATAGACTGTTATGGGGACAGGACTTCAACAGACAGTAAAACAGATAACAACTCCTGTAAGGTGTCTCAAAAGAATAATCCCTAAATTAGCCTTGGCAGGGATGCAAAGGACTGGGACATACCCAGGGGAGGATTGACGAATTTATTTTACCCATATGCCTAGGGCTAAGGGAGTTCAATGTCTACTTGTAGGGGAAGACGTGTTCACTGGGTGGATAGAGGCCTTCCCCTGCAGGACAGAAAAAGTGAAGGACGTAGTCCGGACCTTGGTGAGAGAAATCATTCCCCAGTTTGGACTACCCAAGAGCCTGCAAAGTGATAATGGGCCAGCCTTCAAGGCCACAGTCTCAGCTCTGGGAATACAGTACCACCTCCATTGCTCTTGGAGACCCCAATCCTCAGAAAAGGTGGAGAGAGCAAATGAGATTCTAAAATGACAACTAAGGAAGCTGACCCAGGAAGTCAGTCTCCCTTACATCGCCCTCCTTCCCATTGCACTCCTACAAGTCAGAAATACTTCTCAGTGAGCAGGCCTTAGTCCCTTTGAGTTGTTATATGGTAGGTCTTTCCTGACTAATGACTTTCTCCTCGACACAGAGACAGCTGCACAAGTAAGGCAAGTCACCTCCTGGCCCAATTGCAGCAAACCCTTCAGAAACTGGAAGGAGCTCAAGAGAGAAAGGAAGGAAATCCTCTTTTTGAGCCAGGAGATTTCCTTAGTTAAGCAGTGCCCTCTACCCGTGCTTCTCTCGCCCCCATCAGGGAAGGATCGCATACAATAATTCTCTCCACTCCCACTGCAGCAAAAGTAATGGGACACAAGTCTTGGATACATTACTCCCAACTGAAGCCTTGGGTGTCTTAAAAAGCAAGCCCCACTCTGAATGAGGAGGATTCCCTGCTGCATTATTCCTGTGAACCTGCAGAAGATTTGAAGTATCCTTTTAGGCGACAGATCCCTAAGATAAGCACTCCATAACTGCAGAGTCCTGCGTCTTTTTTCACGTCGTTGTGGGAGTGGAACTTGTCATTTTCCTTATTGTCCTGTGTTACTGTGATCCACCTCCCATTGCCCAGCTATATTTCTGCTCCTGCTGGGTTTAGAGTACCTCCTTTTAACCTCATCTCCGAACTATGGCTATAGGGAACTTACCAAGATTTCACCCTTTCTCAATCTACCTTCCTCTCCTTCTGCCTCCCATTTTCTCTCTCCCACCCAGACTTTTTCCCTTAAACACTTGGGCCCCCTTGGTGAATACCACACAGGCCTGCTTATGTGCCATCAACTCTACCTTAGCCTCTAATTGCTGGGCATTCATCTCTATGCAGACCCAGATCACCACTGCCATCCCTGCCAACCTTTGAGCCTGGACCTGTAGTAATACATCCATCCTCATATTATATATACAGCTGCGCCCTTCTCCAAATGGTCCTTTAACCTAGCTCTTCTACAGACTCTCTCACACCTTGCTCCTTGGTCCAAATGCAACCTCCCTCACAGAACCAACATACCTATATTTTATAGTTCCCTTCCTAAGTGGCCTAAACCCAGCCTCTCAGCAAGCACCCCCATACATGCACCTATCTCCACACAAGTCACCCTCATCATGCAAGCTCCCCTTTGTATAAGCCGCTCCTTCTCCCCACCCACACACGGCTCCTTCGTAGGCAACCTATCGTCCTTCTGTGCAACCAAACCCCTGCCTTAAATCCTTCATCTTTTACCACCAAAATAAAGACACGAGCCACTTCCAGATAATCGCCAGATGACTTTTCACAAGCCAACTCTGGTTTTCTGGCCCTCCAACCTATCTCCTCCACCGAACCTTTGCTCTCCACTACCCATACTTCCTTTCCTTTCCAAGAACACTCTTTAAGAAATTGCCTTGGCTTTGACCCTGTACCAACACCTCTGTTTGCCTCAGTGCCTCTGGGAGTGACTATGACCTTCTCCAAATCAACCACAACAATTTTTTGCCTCATTCCACAATCACACCACCTATACTTCTCCAACCAATACTGCATGTCAGTCACTCACGGGAGCCACCCTTTCCAGGAGAGACAAGAAAACAACTATGACATTTCCTCTCATAACTGGGGTTCTCCTTCCTCTTTTTCCTGGCTAAATTCACTAAAATTCAAATTCTGTCTCTGCACCCCAGGTCTGATCTTTCTTTGTGGTTCCTCCTCCTCTCACTGCCTCCAAGCCAACTGGTCCAGGATATGTACCCTAATATACCAAGTCCCCTAGATAGATGTTATGCCCAGTAACCAATCACCATCCCACTCCTTCAATCCATCTCATCAGTTGTCTGGTCAAAACAAGCCATTCACCTTATCCTGCTTCTTGTGGGCATCAGTATCTCCGCAGCCCTAAGCACTAGAGATGGGGGAGTAACCACATCCACTGTGTTCTTCCAAAGATTGTCTCAAGAGCTTGCAGAAGCTTTAGACCAACTGGTCAAAGGCATCTCAACTCTTCAGAATCAGACTCCCTAGTGGGAGTAGCCCTTCAAAATAGGCAAGGTCTGGACCTCCTCACAACTGAGAAATGAGGTCTCTGCCTTTTTCTCCAAGAAGAATGTTGTTTCCACATTAATCAGTCTGACATTATATGAGATGCTGTTCAAAAGCTATGAGATCAGGCAAACTATGCTGTGATACCAAAGGCTCTTGGGAGCTCTAGTCCAATCTAATGAAGTGGGTCCCATGGGTTGAACCATTTTTAGGACTTCTCTGTATAATCATTCTTCTCATAACCCTGTATCCTCGATCTGCTAACAAGATTTGTTTCTTGCCATCTAGAATCCATCAAGCTCCAGATGGTGATGCAAATGGAACCTTCCATGACAGTTCCTCCCAACTTCTACTGCAGGGCATTAGATAAGCCACTCAGAGAGTGAACCCAGACTGTCCTTCCAGGTCTTTGACTGTTGCCAGCAGGAAGTCACTCGAGAGGTTTTTGCCCTTCTCCCTAACAGTAGTTAGGGTTACCTCTTCTGAGAGGGATTGAGGCAGGAGTAAGTAGGATGCAGGCAGATAGAACTCATGGCACCAGTAAGACATGGCCAGAGGGAACTAAGATCAGGGCTTCTCAGTATGGCAACTCCCAGCCAATTGGGTGGGCTTCCTCCTTCCAGAAAGCTCCAATCCAACTCAGCCATTCAGAAGTACACGTGGCTAGACCTCAGCTCTGATTGGTTACACCCTATGCAAATGAAGCATTGTACTTTCAGCCAGTCAGGAATGAGTTGTGATGTCATTAGTTCAGTTATCTATTAGGTCTGCAAGGCATGGACTTCCTCCTTTCAAGACGCTTTATAAACCCCTAGACACTGACACTTTAACAGCATCCTCCCTGGAGCCCTTCTTTATTAGAAGGATTCCTTTTCTTTTTACTTCTCATTAAAACCTTTGCTGGTTGCTCTGTACTCTTCTCTTCTGGTTTCATTCTTCATCACCTCTGAGCCATGATCCTGGGAAAAACAGCATCTCACCCAGTAACAGCCTATATAGGCCTAAAATATGGCCAGGATATGATTTTCAAATGAATGTTGATAAAGCCATCTCTGGGCTTAAATATGCCAAATATTAATTTGGGTGGCTATAAAAGCACCACCTTCTCATTTACATTACTCTATAAAGTTACGGCTATTTTTTTCCCCAAGACTCTAAGAAAAGCTTTGTTAATTTTGAATTTTAAAATAATGTCAAACTATGGCATATTGATGCAATTCACTACTATACATATTAAAAGGAATAAGACAGGACTACATATGCTTACATAAGAGGATTTCACAGAGATATTAAATCAAATGCAACATAGTACATGTAATAGGATCTCCTTGTTGTAAACAAGTTATGGGTAAAACATGCCCCTGGAATGTTACCAGTTTGTAGGCATTAGAAGTCTGCAGGGTGCAACTCTGAAAATTGAACATGGCTTCATAACAGCATGTTCCTTTGTTTCTGAGGCCCGACCTTTCTTGAAGGATATATGATAAGGTGGGAAGCTTCCCACTTTAACTATATCATGTATCAACAGGACTCTGGATAGAGCCATTAGACAAAATATATTGGTATAGCTTAGATGTTTAGTTCTGACTAGAGCAGGTCAGAACCTTGTTGGAAAAATTCATACTTTACCAGAAAATGGAGGAGCTCCTAAATTCTCAGTACTAGTGAAACTTCATGGGAGGTGGACAGAGGGAAGTTTTATTGATTATTCTGGGCATCAAAACTGAGTAGTAGGTTTGTGTTTGAAGCAACCACTTGAGTTGCTGGGGGTGGCCAGCCCTTGAGATTGATTGCCACATAGTCTAGGTCCTGGGACATACCTCCTCCCAAGTAGAAGACCCCAGTAGCCAGCCCAGTTCCTTGAGTGGGGCCCACAACCTTACTTTGCTTTCAGTATGATCTTTTTGGTCAAAAATAAAACCCCTGATATCATCTGATCAGTAAACCTTTAACACCTTGTGGACCACAGTAAATTGAGACAGGCTAGAATAATGATCAGAGGGACTCAGGGCTCAGCTCAAGGTATGGGACAACAGGATGCTTAAGAAGTACAAAGTAACAGGATGCTCTCTGGTTCAAAACAAAAGGTACAAAACAACAGGATGCTTGCAGACCAGAACATACCAATTGAAGTCTTGCAGTCTGCCTACCAAGTCAATTTCCTCTTAAGAGGAAACATTTTTTCTTCCCCTCACCAGCTTATTAGGCAAATTAGCACCTCTTCTGCCATGAATATTCACCCCATAGTTAATCAGACCCTTTTTAAACCCCAAACCACTACCCTTCTGAGTTGCTCACCTCTGGAACATGCCCACACTCCTCCTTGAGTGAGTACTTCCCCATTAATAAACTCTTGTTTGCTCACATCTGCTCAACCTGCTCTTGAATTCTTTCTCCACCAGAGTAGAACCCTCCCCAGATTTTTGCTTTCACTTGGCACACAGGGAGACCTCCTCAGATTGGATTTCATGACAACAATATGAGACAGGTTCAAAAATAAACAAGGGGACTTTGGTTTCCAGAAATGGTAGGCAATTCATGTCAACTCTCTCACTGAACTCAGCTCGGAAACAGATAAAATATATTTTAAAAGTTTGCTTGAAGGTACTGAAAAAGAAACTAATATTGAATTATTAAACCAGAATCCTGAGGAGGCCAAAGGCATACGGAAGAAGTCTGGCATTCAGAGATGGGGTAATGCACTGATTATTGAGAAGGCAGACAGTGGAGGAGGCTAACAAGCCCTTTTAAGAGATTGACATAGAGATGCCAGATAAAATTACAGAACACCCAGATAAATCTGAATTTCAGATAAATGATGAACAATTTTTTCAGTTTAAGTTTGTCTTGTGCAATATTTGGTTTAGGGTAGGTGGAGGAAAAAGCTAATACCCACAGGAGGTCAGCACATCTGAGTGTTCAACAATAAAATGTTGATGTTCTTTATTGGTATGTAAGGTTTTTATTTGTGGTTGATTAATACTTTGATACCAACGATTTGCTATGACAATGGCTAGTTTTGTTCTTTCCTAGTGTAAAAGGAAAGACATACTTGGAAAGCTTGAAAGGAAGGTGGCTGAATGTGCCTTCTGTCCCTCCCCTTACCCATACACATGGGAGTAGGAAGAGAAGAAAGCCAAATTTTCCCCTGTTTAAGAATCCTAAAGATTGAAGAGAGGGAAATTTGTATAATTCTTCAAGCAGGAAACTAGTTAAAGTACTCATAGCTTGTAAGGTATGAAAAAGAAAAAATGGCTGTATGGCATGTGGAGATAGGGAGTAGAGGAGAGCACTTCCTCTGGCTTTCAAAAGGAGTGGAGAGAGCCAAACTGTCCAAGTTGGGTGTACAAGTAGGAGGGTACAAGTGTACGCTCAGGAGGCCTTCCAAGTATCTGAAGAAGCCTAAGGTGAGGGGAAAATCACAACCCCATTTCAGTAGTGAAAAGTGGACAGCTCAACATACAGATAGCATATGTGGTGGAAATCTACAGGAAGCCCTATTCCAGGGTATTTATAGAGTCTTAACAATGGCCTATTCTAAAAATGGTCTCTTTTTTTCTTCCTGGGATGGTTAACTTTCTATGTCCATTTGACAGGGATGAAAAATGCCCAGAAAGCTGGTAAAACATTATTTCTGAGTGTGTCTGTGAAGGTGTTTCTAGACGAGCTTAGTATTTTAATTAGTGAACTAAGTAAAGCAGATGGCCCTCCCCAATATGGACAGGCATAACCCAATCTGTTGAGGGCCTGAATAGAACAAAAAGATGGAGGCAAGGCAAATTCACTCTGTCTGCTTGAGCTGAGAGATCCATGTTCTCTTGGACGTTAGACATTGGATCTCCTGGGTCTTAGGCTTTTGAATTCAAATTAGGACTTACACCATCAGCCCCCCGATTCTTAGGCCTTCAAACTTGGACTGCATTATACAACCAGTTATCCTGGTTTTCCAGCTGGCAGATGACAGATCTTGGGACTTCTAGCCTCCATAACTGCATGAACCAATTCCTATAACAAATACACTCTAATATATATCCATATTGATTCTTCTTCTCTGGAGGACCCTGACTAATGCACTTACTCATCTTTCTGGGTGGCAAGCTTATAAAATTATAATATAGACAAGTCAGCAAGTGGACATAGAGAAAATCCTGGAATGAATATTAAGCTAGGATGTGACTCATTAATAAACCTGAAGCCATCAAGAAATCATCACCATATTGGATTGAGAGAAATCCTGAAACTGATCTGAGCAATATATTCACATTAGGTAGTCTAAGATTTTAGACACAGGTATGAATTGATTATAAAAATGAAGAGAATTTGCTTAGGAAGGTGACTATAAGTTTTACATTTACCACATTAGTATATATACAGAAAAGGAACCTGAAGAAAAATCATACCAAATAGCTCATAGTGATTTGGGGCTGGGATGGAGTAGAGTGGAATGAAGAAGAGGGATTATAGCAATATGCCCTTAGTACATTGCATATTTCTCAAATGTTTGATTTTTGTAAAAAATAATAATTTATTTTGTTGTAAGAAATAAATCCTTCCAAACACAATAAAAATTAGCATCAACCTTGGGAAATGCCTGAGCATAGAACATCATAACCTTCCTTCTGCTGGGGTAGTAAACCACTAAGCTAAGTGTAGCCTAGAACTGGAGAATGTGGATGAGATCCTAAATTGAGCCTTCAGATCCATTGATGAGAAGATGCAAGTTCAGGGCACTACTGTTGCCAGTGCTGAGACAATCAAGGACCCAGTTCTTTCACTGAGGCTTTGTATCTTTGGCAAAGCCCATGATGAGAATCTGACTCATGGCTAACTTAGGTGGAGCACCTAAGATAACACAGGGAAGAAATGACCTGTCCTCATGCCCTATGCATTGCCCAGAAAAGATACTTTTTCTGTTGACACTGGTTGTCTGAACGAAGTGTCCAGTTAGAATTACTCCTTTCCCATATAGCTGGGAAATAATGGTTCTCTACACTGGAAGACCCTGCTAGTTAAGTCTCAGTGGAGAGGACTTCATTTAGCCGTGTCATTTCCCATCTTCTGGTGGAGAAAATCTTGTATTTTTCACTGTCAGGCAAGCACACTGCTGGAGAGCTGGAGTGAAAGTTTATGCTGAGGAGAACTCCACTTTCTAATGGTAGCAAGCAAAGAAAGTTCAGGAAAAGATAAAGCTGAAACATGGAAACAGGTGGCTCCCACTGGAGAGTTGCACCATTGAAAGTGAAAACCAGAATCAATATTGCTGAAAACTGAGTTCATGTTCAGAAAATTAAATGGAGGAACAATATTTCAACACAAAGGAGAAATACTAAGAAATGTAAACCACAGTTGAAAATAGACATGGAGGACAGTCCTAAGAGAAGTAATATGTAAATAATTAGATGAAAAAGGACAGGTGGAGGTGAAATCAATAATCAAAGCAATAACCTTCAGCTCCCTGATCTGAAGAAGGATCAAAAGGGCCTTACCAGATGTCAGGCAGAAGTGATGAAAAAGACACATCTTTGTGAAATTTACGGCCTCTGTGAAAAGAGAAAAAAATACTTTTCAGACAGTTAAAAATGTTCAAACATAATGGAAAGAGAATACTGGCTCTGACTTCTGATATGGCACACTAGAAGCTGGTGGGATAATGTTTATAAAGTGAGAGAGTTTTGTTGTATAAAAATCCTACTCTAATCATTCATATGATGAACAGTTACCATTCATATGATGAAAAAAGAGGAACATTTTTTGGATATGATAGGAACTCCAAGTATTGTACTCATGTCCTCATTCAAAATTACCCAAGGATGTACTCCAGCATAATGACAGTCCATTTGAATAGAAATCTAAAGCAAGGAGAAAATTAAGTAAACAATAAATAGTAGCATGCAATGAATCTAGTAAAATATGTAGGTAACCCTATGGGGATAAGGATAAAATGACAGTAAATTGTAAAATCACTGTTGAATAAATATACTAAGAGAACATACTCTAAGGAAAAAAGTGTAAAATAACATGGAATTATGTTTCTCAAAGAGTTCAGAAAAAACTAGGATTTGGAAATGGTATGAATAACTGATGGAGTGAAATATTCTTAAGGTTCTGTCATTGTCAGGAATGGTTAAAGTACTATTAATTTTGATACAATAGCAGCAGAGAAATATGAGTTGTAATATGACTGTTAAAATACAAGTTGATGAACTAGCAAAGAGAAAAACATATTACTATTTTCAAATTATTGATAAAGGACAAAAAATAAACAGCATAGAAACAACTTGTTCAAGTCAGTGGATATAGAAAAACATAAGAAAAGGAAATAATAAAGAAATTAACTTAAAATTAGATGGGAATGAGAGCAAATGAACCACTATTCACAAGTGTAAATAGACTGATTTCTCCAATTAAAAGACAAAGTTCAGCTATATGCTTTTTATAAGAAATGTAACAAATAAGACAAAAGGGTTATAAATAAAAGGAAGTACAAAGACACAGAGTAGATGTAAAGAAAAAGGGGTTGTTATATGATAGAAAATGAGGAATTACAGGCAAAAATTAAATTTAATGTATCAGTGAGATATCCTGTAATAATTTTTTTTAAAGCAGCAAAACTACTTGATAAATATTTCAGATATGGTCCAGTAAGGAGATAACCACATTGTAATTTGAACAGGGCAAGTTTAATGTAAGGAATTGTTAACTAGTAACAGGGAATTAGCTAACTAGGAAGTCAAGTGAGCTCTACAGAATACAGGAAGGGCAGATAAAGCCAATACCCCTAGGGATGAGATTGAGTACCAAAGGAAGGAACAAGTTTGGGAGGGCTCCCTTCCTTCCCTCAGCATCAGAATAGAAACTTTAAAAATATTATTAACATCTAGTGATGATGAAAATGTGCAAAACAAGTACTTTCCTACTGTTGGTAGGAGTAAGACTGTTATAGATGTTTAGAAATTACTTTTCAAGTATCTATTAAATTTAAAATGGAATGCAGTTTGTCTCATCATTCCACTTAGAAATATATCCTAAAGGAATATAATAATTGTAAGTTCATCCATTTTTTCCTTCATTCTTCCACCTTTCTCCCTCCATCCCTTCCTTTCTGTTACCATATCCTCCTTGCAATTAGCTTGGGACCACATGACTACGTCTGGCCAATGAATGTAAGCAAAGGGATGGACATATGGAAGCAGCTGGAAGAGGTATGTCTCCTCTCATCCTTCTCTTCCTCTGCCATATGGGCTGTGGAGGGCATGTATCCCTGATGGCACATTATGGAGAAAGGCTGTCTGACCCATGTCAGATTTACACTCTCAAGAAATAAGGATTTATTGTATTATGCATCTTAGATTTTGGAGTTTATTTGTATAGTTATTTCTTATTTTTGGTCTAAGATCTTCAACTGATTAGATGAGTCCCATCTACAAAATCAAGAGTAATTGTCTTTACTTGAAGTCTCAACTGTTTGTAGATGTTAGCACATCTACAAAGTACTATCACAACAACACTTTGTTCAGTGTTTCATTAAACAGCTGGGTATTATAACCTAGCCAAGTTGAAACATGAAATTAATCACCACACAGATATATGTGTACTGGCTTAGAAAAATGTCATGTTCAGTGGAAACAGAAAATTTCCAACAAATTGTATAGAATGTGAAGCAGATACTTTGGATTGGTTTATAAAAGGTCTGTTCTAACTTCCCTTCAGCATGCCTCTGTGCAATTTTGAGGCTGGAAAGGTAAAAACTGTATTTCCCAAGCTCACATGGAACTTGGGCTCCAGATGTGGCTGAGGTTCCCCCTAGGGCAGGCTTAACGAGACAAGGAGGAGCAAGGTGAGACACAGTTATATGTATGTGAAGGTCAGCACTCCTCTAATGTATGATATCAGAGACATTTGGCTCTTCTGAGGCAGCTCTCATACAGGTTAAGGTTCAAGTTCCAGTGTTTTGGCTGCCCAGGTGTATAGTCTCAGTAGTAGATTTTCTGCTAGAACACTCTTTGATGTACATGAGTCTTTCTCCAGGCTCCTTTTATTTTGGACTACATATAATAATCTTTCTGTGGCTTTGTCAGAAATTCTGTACTTAATACTTTGTAGCTCCAGTGGGGAGGGTGTTCCTGGCCCAGGGCAAGTTCCCTATGCTGATGAAAATGAAGGAGGACAAGGGGAAGGGCAGGTTGGGTTAAGGGGTTTTATTTCTCACAGCTTGCTTAGGTTTGCTAGCCAGGCTCGGCACCCTCCCTCCCCTCTGGCTGCCGTGTACACTCTCCTCCCCTATTGCCCCTTCCAGCAGGAACTCCATGGGCGGATCCTTGGTGACTGGCAAGCACCAGACCAGTTAGGTACCAGGAATGAAGGGGCGGAGAAAACGGCCATTTTCTCTCTACTCCTTTCCCCAGATCCACTGGAGGCTCTGCTGTGGGACACATCCATTGGTATGTAAATGGATGAAAACTTCCATTTACCCAACAATACTCTTTTAAATAAATCCCTTTCTGCTTAAACCAAGTATATTTGATACTCGTTTTTGTGACTAAGCACCTTAGCAATAATGTATGATCTATTGCTGTAAAAAGAAATAGCCCTTTGTTTCATTTTCTGTATAAAATATGTAATATTTTAGCTCCGCCTATGTAAACATTAAACAAATGGGAAATACAGAGATCAGATATTACATAGGTAGCAATGGAGGTGAAGAGGGATGGAAATTTATTCCTATGTTAATCAGAGTCCAAACCAGTCAAGAAAAATTCATACCACTGAAGGTTGATGCTGTCACTAGGTATGCTGTCACAGGACTCATTGCTATTTATGATAAAAATTTCCTTCTGATTTGTTACTTTGAGTTGGGCTTTCTAATACTTGCAAAAATAAATTTTATAAATTTATAATGATAAATTTTGAGTGTATATCCATACTCAAAGTCCTGGAAGGTTATGTATGTCAAATACAACTAATATATATGTAACTAATATAAATACAATTACAAATATTTATTTAAATCACTGTTGACATCCTATAGGAATTCTAAGTTCATTTTGCAGTAAATGCCACAACTTTAATTAAAATACGACTTGTTTATGCTGAAGAGATCCTTATAAGTAACTGACTTTATTGCTTTAATTTTACATTTGTTATATGTGGTTCTCTACATCAGATTTGTTATCAATTATTTGGTTATGTAATCCATTACCTATTTATATATACTTACATATTTTTAAAGCCCTGAAAAACAATCATATTCCCATGAGGTTAAAGAATTGGTTATACTTAATAAGAACCCCTCTCACTCTCTCTCCACTCCAGTACAAACCAGTAGTGGACAATTAATTCTTTATTTGTTCAGTACTCTGCCTACTCTCCTCACTGAGAAGGCCTTCAGGAGTAGAGTGGCAGCTGCTGAGAGTTCTTGCACACTCTGGTTCTCCCTAGCTCTTGGAATTCTTCTGGTGGAGGGGTAGGCCCATGACTCACACTGAGCTAGGAATATTTGAAGATGGAACTAGAGAAAATAGGGGCCAATTCCCGCTCTGCTGATAAAGCTGTAAGGTTTCTTACCAGGTTCATCATCAGTATGAGATACTGAGGCTGGTGTGCAAGGAAGAATAGTGACAAGAAATGGTGTATGAGAATGCTGGCAACATTTTTGGTTACCTGTTCTGATTGCTTAATGTGCAATTAAAATAGAAGTTGCAGTCAGTTGCACACAAAAGAGACACAGTAATGGAATTTCCTACATAGCTTTAATCTTCTTGAAATGAGTTTGACAAAACAAAATTGCTTACCCTGCAAAGTTGAGTAATGGATTGCCTGGTGGTGCTGAATTGGGGTGGGGAGTGGTTTAAAGTGTTGACTGTTATTTGGAGGCAAGTTATCCACAGGTTGGTGGGAGGAGTGTCTACACTAAAGAGAAAGGAAACACTGAGTCCATTCTACCCAGTTTCACCAGCCCCTAGATGGTAATTCTTTCCACTTCCCACCCCCTTTTTGGGATTCCTAGACCATCAGTTTGGATTATTACTCTAATCTTTCAATGCTGTCCCCACCAATTCTCTCATGCCATTCTCCCACCCCTATTCTTATCTGATTATGGGGATTAAAAGCATTAATTAAGCATGATGCTCTTGCAGCATTAAGGAGCTGCCTTAACAGTAACCTCATTCCATCTGGGCCCATTTCCAAATATATAAAATGGAAGAGGTTGACAAGGTTGCTTCCAATGTTTCTTTTAACCTGAAAATATGATGCTATGCATTATGAGGTAGAATTATTTGGAATGAGAACTTTTAAAAAAATAATTACATTTCTATAAAAAATGAATTTTAATGTATGTCTCAAAATAAATCAGGAAGGGGGATTAGTGGTATCAGGGCAACTTGAGTTGTAAAAGAACTAAATGCCAGGAGTTTTAAAAGAACTAAAAGGTAAATGTGGCTAAGTCAGTCTGAAGTAGATCATGAAGAAATTTTGAGAAGGGAGAGGTTTATAAGAGAAAATAAAGATCTATGAGCTATCTACAAAGAGCAATAGAAGGGGGCTATGGGAAATACAATGAAAATATAAATCAAAAGATAATTAGAATTTTTCTAGCCCTACTTTATAATTAAGAATAAGTCATATGTTTATTATATGACTCAAAGATTTTTCTACCTGATTAAAATACACTGAAATTTTTATAATTAGAATATTTTTCTCTTCATTGGTTACAGTAACACAGAATGTATGGTGAATTTTATGGTGTATTATCATATTGGCACTGGAGAGTCAGCAATCTGGGGTGAAGAAAATGCAGGCGAATCCAGGAGAGGAGAAGCACAAAATTAAAAGATAATATATGGGAGACACTCTTGGTTGTCTATACAGTAGCCATTTACCCTGCCTTCCCTATTAATAGACTCTAATTTTGTTCAGGAATTCAGGTTAGTGGCAGTGTGCCCAGGGTAGCTGGGTCCCTTCTCAGGTTTCATGGGGTGAACCATGGTTAGATTGAATAAAGCAGCATTATCCTTTGCCACTGATTGATTAAGGAGTGTGAGTGAGGCATGTGACCCAGTTCTTAGAAGAAGGTGTTTGCTGGAGAATTCTGGGAGAGACTTTATCTTCCTGATAAAAATAGACACACGTAGGAAGAAACATCTTCTCCACATCTTTTTTGCTTTTGGATGTTGCCACATGAAGAGATGATAGTTGGCACTATGGCAGCCATCTAATGATCATGAAGAGAAAGGCAAAAACATCCCTGAGAATATGACCCAGAGCCCTGAGATTGGAGAGCTGATGATTTAACTAATTCTGAAAACGTAACTCCAGCCTTCCTGTTATTGGAAATAGCCCATCTAGTCTAAGGGTTTTTGTTATTTGCATGTGTTCACTATGGAATCAAACATCCCTGAATTTGAATCACAGCTTTACCAGTTAATATCTGTGTGACCTTTACAGTTCACACAACTCTTCTAAGCCTCAGTTTTCTCATCTTTAAAATGGGGATAATAATGGAGTCCAACTCTCCGGATTGCTTAGAGGATTAATGGCATAACTGCATTTTAAAAAGTTAACAAAATGCTGGCCAAATGGTGAACACACAGTGGAAGTTAGCCCCCCTTTTTTTTATTAGAGTTTACTTTGATTACTATCAAGAGCTTTGTGACTGTAACATATGTAGCTCTGTTACTGCTCTATCAAAGCAAGTTACAGAAAAGTAAGCACTCTCTTTTTTTTTTTTAATATACTTTATTTTATTATCATTAATTTACAATTACATGTGCAATATAACGATTATTAAACTACCCCTTCATCAGGTCCCCCCCAACAATCCCATTACAGTCACTGTCCATCAGCGTAGTGAGATGCTAAAGAATCACTACTTGTCTTCTCTGAGTTGTACTGCCCTCCCCGTGCCCCCCCAACATTACATCTGCTAATCGTAATGCCCCTTTTTCCCTCTTATCCCTCCCTTCCCGCCCATTTTCCCCAGTCCCTTTCCCTTTGGTAACTATTAGTCCGTTCTTGGGTTCTGTGAGTCTGCTGCTGTTTTGTTCCTTCAGTTTTTTCTTTGTTCTTATACTCCACATATGAGTGAAATCATTTGATACTTGTCTTTTTCGGCTTGGCTTATTTCACTGAGCATAATACCCTCTAGCTCCATCCATGTTGTTGCAAATGGTAGGATTTGTTTTCTTCTTATGGCTGAATAATATTCCATTGTGTATATGTACCACTCTTCTTTATCCATTCATCTACTGATGGACACTTAGGTTGCTTCCATTTCTTGGCTATTGTAAATAGTGCTGCAATAAACATAGGGGTGCATCTGTCCTTTTCAAATTGGGCTGCTGCATTCTTAGGGTAAATTCCTAGGAGTGGAATTCCTGGGTCAAATGGTATTTCTATTTTGAGTTTTTTGAGGAACCTCCATACTGCTTTCCACAATGGTTGAACTAATTTGCAGTCCCACCAGCAGTGTAGGAGGGTTCCCTTTTCTCCACATCCTCGCCAACATTTGTTGTTATTTGTGTTTTGGATGTTGGCCATCCTCACTGGTGTGAGGTGATATCTCATTGTGGTTTTAATCTGCATTTCTCTGATGATTAGCGATGTGGAGCATCTTTTCATGTGCCTGTTGGCCATCTGAATTTCTTCTTTGGAGAAGTGTCTATTCATGTCCTTTGCCCATTTCTTAATTGGATTATTTGCTTTCTGTTTGTTAAGGTGCATGAGTTCTTTATATATTTTGGATGTCAACCCTTTATCAGATACGTTTTTTATGAATATATTCTCCCATACTGTAGGATGTCTTTTTGTTCTACTGATGGTGTCCTTTGCTGTACAGAAGCTTTCAGCTTGATATAGTCCCACTTGTTCATTTTTGCTTTTGTTTCCCTTGCCCGGGGAGATATGTTCATGAAGAAGTTGCTCATGTTTATGTCCATGAGATTTTTGCCTATGTTTTTTTCTAAGAGTTTTATGGTTTCATGACTTACATTCAAGTCTTTGATCCACCTTGAGTTTACCTTTGTGTATGGGGCTAGACAGTAGTCCAGTTTCATTCTCTTACATGTAGCTGTCCAGTTTTTCCAACACCAGCTGCTGAAGAGGCTGTCATCTCCCCATTGTATATCCAAGGCACTTTTATCAAATATTAATTGACTGTATATGTTTGGGTTAATGTTTGGATTTTCTATTCTGTTCCACTGGTCTGTGGGTCGGTTTTTGTGCCAATACCAAATTGTCTTGATTACTGTGGCTTTGTAGTAGAGCTTGAAGTCAGGGAGTGTAATTCCCCCTGTTTTATTCCTCCTTCTCAGGATTGCTTTGGCTATTCGGGGTCTTTTGTGGTTCCATATGAATTTTAGAATTATTTGTTCCAGTTCATTGAAGAAAGCTGTTGGTAGTTTGATAGGGATTGCATTGAATCTGTAGATTGCTTTGGTAGTATAGCCATTTTGACAATATTTATTCTTCCTAGCCAAGAGCATGGGATGCATTTCCATTTGTTAGTGTCCTCTTTAATTTCTCTTAGGAGTGTCTTGTAGTTTTCAGAGTACAGGTCTTTCACTTCCTTCATTAGGTTTATTCCTAGGTATTTTATTCTTTTTGATGCAATTGTGAATGGAATTGTTTTTCTGATTTCTCTTTCTGTTAGTTCATCATTAGTGTATAGGAAAGCAACAGATTTCTGTGTGTTAATTTTGTATCCTGCAACTTTGCTGAATTCAGATATTAGTTCTAGTAGTTTTGGAATGGAGTCTTTAGGGTTTTTTATGTACAGTATCATGTCATCTGCAAATAGTGACAATTTGACTTCTTCTTTACCAATCTGGATGCCTTGTATGTCTTTGTTTTGTCTGATTGCTGTGGCTAGGACCTCCAGTACTATGTTGAATAACAGTGGAGAGAGTGGGCATCCCTGTCTTGTTCCCGGATCTTAGATGAAAAGCTTTCAGCGTCTCGCCGTTAAGTATGATGTTAGCTGTGGGTTTGTCATATATAGCCTTTATGATGTTGAGGTACTTGCCCTCTATACCCATTTTGTTGAGAGTTTTAATCAGGAATGGATGCTGAATTTTGTCAAATGCTTTTTCAGCATCTATGGAGATGATCATGTGGTTTTTGTTCTTCTTTTTGTTGATGTGGTGGATGATGTTGATGGATTTTCGAATGTTGTACCATCCTTGCATCCCTGGGATGAATCCCACTTGATCATGGTGTATGATCCTCTTGATGTATTTTTGAATTCGGTTTGCTAATATTTTGTTGAGTATTTTTGCATCTACGTTCATCAGGGATATTGGTCTGTAATTTTCTTTTTTGGTGAGGTCTTTGCCCGGTTTTGGTATTAGAGTGATGCTGGCTTCATAGAATGAGTTTGGAAGTATTCCCTCCTCTTCTATTTTTTGGAAAACTTTAAGGAGAATCGGTGTTATTTCTTCTCTATATGTCTGGTAGAATTCAGAGGTGAATCCATCAGGCCCAGGGGTTTTGTTCTTGGGTAGTTTTTTGATTACCAATTCGATTTCGTCGCTGGTGATTGGTCTGTTTAGTTTTTCTGTTTCTTGCTTGGTCAGTCTTGGAGGTTGTATTTTTCTAAGAAGTTGTCCATTTCTTCTATGTTTTCCAGCTTGTTAGCATATAGATTCTCATAATATTCTCTTATGATTCTTTGTATTTCTGTGGGGTCTGTTGTGATTTTTCCCTTCTCATTTCTGATTGTGTTTATGTGTGTAGATTCTCTTTTCCTCTTAATGAGTCTGGCTAGGGGTTTATCTATTTTGTTTATTTTTTCAAAGAACCAGCTCTTGGTTTTATTGAGTTTTTCTATTGTTTTATTCTTCTCAATTTTATTTATTTCTTCTCTAATCTTTATTATGTCCCTCCTTCTGGTGACTTTGGGCCTCATTTGTTCTTCTTTTTCCAATTTTAGTAATTGTGTGTTTAGACTATTCATTTGGGATTGTTCTTCCTTCTTTAAATAGGCCTGAATTGTAATATACTTTCCTCTTAGAACTGCCTTTGCTGCGTCCCACAGAAGTTGTGGCTTTGTGTTGCTGTTGTCATTAGTCTCCATATATTCTTTGATTTCTGTTTTGATCTGGTCGTTAACCCATTGATTAATTAGGAGAGTGTTGTTAAGTCTCCATTTGTTTGTG